>ML663574.1:1980051-2016161 GCA_007570785.1 Antilocapra americana
TGGGCTGTGTGTGCAGAGAACTGGACAACGGGCAGTGTGCGGACGGCCGGACGCCGGGTTCTGTGTGCGGACGGCTGGACGCCGGGCGCCGGGACAGCAGCGCAGGGCCACCAGGTGTCCCTCAGAAGAAGCGCTGCTGAGTCCACGGCCACGTGTGCTTCCTCAGTCATCAGCTGAGAGGTCGTCGACCAGCAGCCTGACCTTAGGTGGTTTATGTCCGTACTGCTTCTGTCTCAAGCAGGTTCAGCAGGGGGCATATAAACGCAGAGTGTGCCTGCAGGGAGGTCAGCAGCAGAGAGAGCCGGGTCCTGGAGACAGTGAGGCGGCAGCACGTGTAATCCTCGAAACACCCGCTGGTGTCTTTGCGAGAGGGGGCGGGTTGAAAGCTGTTTTGAAGGAAACTGAATATGTATTTTGATAGATAATAGCTGTTTTTTATGTCGTTGGTAAAGAAACATAAGGAAAGTAAACACACACACAGCCTCACCCTTCCTGTTAGGGCAGAGTGATTTAAAACATAGTCGGTAGGTGTAAGTGGAGAGTCAGGCAGGGGATTTATGTTTTCAGCACATTTTTAAAGGTGGTTCTGTTTAGTCTTCTGCAGGTTCTGAAATCCTAGTCTAGTGAAAACACAGATGGTTTCTAGATTTTAATGTGATTTTTTTTTTCCCTTTAAGCTTGAAGAAGAATTCCAAAGAAAGGCCAACATATCCAGAGCTTATGGTGAGTATTGTTAGGGGTGTAGATGAGTCCAGACTAACAGTCGAAACAGGCGAAATGAATGACATCTAAATTGTAATCCAGACTTCCCTGGTGGTCCAGCGGTTAACTCTCCGCCTTCCCAGTGCAGGGGGTGGGAGTTCGATCCCTGGTCAGGGAGTTAAGATACACATGCCTCCTGGCCAGAAAACCAAAACATGAAACAGAAGCAATATTGTAACAAATTCAACAAGGACTTTAAAAATGGTCCACATTAAAAAAAAAAAAGTCTATTAAAAAAGAACATGTTATTAAAAAAACCACAATCGGGTATCATGTCACATTTGGAAGGTATGAAAGAAAAGAGAGGAACTCTGGGGAAGATACAGAGAAAATAGGATGCCTGGTGGGATGTGAACTGGTCCAGCCTGGATAGAAAACCTCACAGAGTTAAAAACAGCACTATCTTATGATTAATGATTCCACTTCTGGGCGTAGATCTGAAGGAAATGAAATCACTATCTTGAAGAAATAGCTGAACCCCCAAGTTCACTGCAGCATTATTTATCTTGGCCAAGATGTGGGAACAATCTAAGTGTCCTTCAATGAATGCATAGATAAAGAAAAAATAGTAATACACTCACACACACACACACACACACACACAATGGAATATTACTCAAGCATTAAAAAAGGAAATCCTGTTATTTACCACAGCGTGGGTGAAGCTTGAGGGCATTATTGTAAGTGAAATAAGTCAGACAGAAAAAGCAAATGCTGTATGACCTCACTCACATGTGGAATCTTAAAACAGCAACTTAAGGAGCATAGACTGGTGGTTGCCAGGGGTGGGTGGGTTGGAGGGAATGGGTAAAGGTGGTCGAAGAGCACAGGTTCCTGTTTGCCAGATGAGTAAGATCCCGGGGGATAAAGCACAGCATGGGACTAGACTAGAGTTGGTGACGCTCGGCCGTATGCTGGAAGTTGCCAGGAGACAAGAGAGCAGCCTGGATGGTCTCAGTGGATCCCATAGATTTTCAGGTCTTCTGGTTAAACTTGAATTTAAGTCTGAACCCCACGCCGACTGGGTGACTATGAATAGACGCTGGGAAGGGTTTGAGGGGAGACGGACTGGGCATCTTCCTGGCCATCTTTGTCCCCTTTGAAAAGGCAGCCCTGGGATTTTCCTGATGGTCCAGTGGCTAAGACTCCACGCCTGTACTGCAGGGGACGTGGGTTCAATCCCTGGTCTGAGGACTGAGGTCCTGAAGCCTCACAGTGCAGCCAATAAACAAACAGAAATAAACCAATAAAATAGAAAGGCAGCCCCAGGACTTCCCCTGTGGTCCAGTGCTTAGGACTCTGCGTTTCCACTGCAGGAGTCATGGGTTCGATCCCTGGTCAGGGAAGCAAGATCCTACCTGTCACTCGGCATGGCCAATAAATAAATAAAAATGAAAAAGAGAACACAATGAAATATAAAGGCAGCCCCTGGGGACTCAGCATTCAGCTCATACACACCCGCAGTTGAGGCAGGAGGGGAGATGAGTTATGCTTGAGGAAATCTTAGCCTGCCGCATGTTTGGGTTAAACATTTCCTCTCTGATTACGTGGATCATAGCCAGTCGGGGGGCCTTTTCAATCCCGGCTACTTTGTCTCTGGGGGCTGCACAGCATGGGGCGGTTCCTGGGGGCTTCTGTGCTCTTGTTTTAAAGGTGCCTTCTTTGTCACGTTTTTGTTTTTTCAGATAAAAGCACGTTTTCTGTATATGTCTGACTATTGAACGTGCATACCATTTTCTTCCCCCCTTCCAAGTAACTTCTTATCAGAGGCTTCAGTGGAGCCCACTTGAGGAAAACTGCCGAGTCCTCGCTTAACGTCCTCGGGCAGCTGGCGTTGGATCTGCCTTTGCAGTCCCCCCGGCGCTGTGGGCTCTGGTGGCCTACACGTTGGCGCTGCGGGGCCCTGCGGGTCACCCCTCCCCGCCTTCTGTGGCGGTCGTCTTCGTGGCCCTGGGGACGGACTTGCCTAGTGAGGTGGTGGCTGCTCTTGCTTTCCGGTGGGACTGAGGCGTCTCGGCGGAAACTCTGAGTCCAAACGCTGTGGCTGAAGCCGAAGACGAGAGGTTGCTGAGGTTGTAGGAGTTGGTGAAGAGGTAGGACGGAAAGAGAAAAAACGAAAATCCTCTTTCTGGTGAAGAACAGTATAATTGAGGTCCCAACCCAGACCTGTACCTCCCACAGAAATCCCAGATGTTTTGTTCCCTGTTTGGGTTGAGGCGTGCACAGGCTTTGAGGTCATCTCATTTGCTTTCAAGCTCCCACTGGGGGCCGTATCCAAGTAGGACTTGTTCTTTGCGGGTACGGGGCCCACCAGCGTTTTTGTGAAGGATTGTGGATAGACAGGGTTCGGGCTTCCCATTGACTCAGAGGTAAACAAACTGTCCACGCAGGACACGCAGGTTCGATGCCTGGGTTGGGAAGATCCCCTGGAGAAGAAAATGGCAACCCACTGCCGTATTTTTTGCCTGGAGAATCCCATGGACGGGGGAGCCTGGCAGGCTACAGCCCATAGGGTTGCAAAAGAGTCGGGCCACAAGAAAGACAGACAGTAACTACTTCGGGCTTGGTGGGCTGCCGAGACAACGCGACTCCTGTTTTAGCGTGAGAGCTGCCATATCCAGCAGGCAGACTCAGGAGTGTGGCTGCCTGCCGGTACAGCTGTACTTCGGAAATAGGCAGTCCGCTGGGTTTAGCCCCTGGCCCACCAACTGTTGACCCCTGTCCTAGATGGAAACCCCCGGAAACAAAGCCCAGGTGACTCAGGTGATGGTCCAGGGAGGTGGTGTGTCCTCTGAGTGTGCTGGGATGTCCCAGACTGAACTACATTGTTAAACAGGGACGTGGTTGTGTGGCTGCTAGCTTGTGTCCAGCACTGTGACCCCATGGACTGCAGCCCGCCAGGCTCCTCTGCCCCTGGGATTCTCCAGGCAGGAACACTGGAGTGGGTTGCCATTTCCTCCTCCAGGGGATCTTCCTGACCCAGAGGTCAAAGCTTCATCTTCTGCATTGGCGGGCGGGTTCCTTACCCGCCGGGCCTCCAGGGAAGCCCTAGGCAGGGCTGACTGACCCCTTAAACTGTCGTCTTGCAGGGGAGCTGGAGACTCTTGGTGCTGGTGGCGATGCTCCAGGCAGGGTGTTCAAGTTCTCCCTCTACCTGGCTCCTCTTAATTAATTGATTAATGGCTGCGCTGGGTCTTTATTGCTGCGCATGGTCTTCTCGAGCTGCAGAGGTTGGGGGCCTCTCTTTGTCACTGTGGTACGCGCTAGGGTGTGCTGGCTTCAGGAGTCACGATGCGGGCGCTCAGTTGCCCCATGACACACGGGCGCGCCCCGGATCAGGGATCGAGCCCGTGTCCCCTGCGTTGGCAGGCGGGAGTTTTCACCACTTGACCAACAGGGACGTCCAGTGCACACCCCCTCCCTTCTGAGAGGCCCAGCCTGGGTCTGTGGTCTGGGGGCGATCCCACGGTGTCTCCTCTGCTGTCTCCTGGCTGCTATCCTTGCTATTCTTAGTCGCTTCTAGAAGGGACTGGTTCCCTCCCAACCTTTTACAGCCTCAAAACCCACAACAAGGAGCCACGTCATACTCTCCACGGCCACATGCCTGCCTGCTCCCCCGTCCCTGCCCCGGCTCTCACGGTGTTTTCCCAGACTGGGGATAAACTGAAAAGTGCCTGAGGAGGGTGTTTTTTTTTTTGAGACTTCAGGTTAGGTTATTGGAGTCCATCACAGACTCAGGCTGGACCAAAAGACAGGATGGGGCTGGCGGGCACTGGGTAGTCCCTGAGACCCACTGAGACCTGGCATGTCCTGGTTTGACAGTGAAAGCCTTCAAAGGACATGAAAAGAAAAAGATCTCTAAATGTCGAGTGGATGTGGGGGCGCTAATAAGCACAATGTAAAGCAGTCCGTACGGCGGCTGTGTGGGTGGTTAGTGATCAGAAGCAGTCCTGCCATCTATTCATCCAAGGGGCTCCAGAGCTGCTCCAGCACCTGGTCAATATCATGGCTGTGAAGCGCCCAGTGGCAAAGCCAGAAAACCTCTCTCTCTTTTTTTTTTGAGTCACTGTACTTAGTGGTGGCCACCGACCTTATTTGGGGACTTTCTTTGTTCCTTCCCTCTTTGCATTGTTGTCTAAAACTTCCAGGGGTGGGCATTCAAGGTTCCCACAGGGCTGACTCATCCAGCCCTCTGCTCTCAGGTTTAAAACAAATTTAATTAGAAAACCTAGAGCTAGGCAACACGTAGGCTGTGAACTAAAGTCCTCAAAGTCAGGGGAAGCGGAGTGAGTCACCTACATGTCTGTGCAGAGACGCTCATATGCAGCTGTCGACGGGGCCCTGAGAGGAGGGATGTCCCCAGATGGCGGGGAGGGGGCCCTGCCTGCTCAGGCTCTAGGTTCTGCCTGGAGGAGGTGATCCTTTTGGTTTGAGCAGTTGGTTCTGATTGTCCCAGGAGGACTGTGGATCGTGAGCCAATGTGTCCACCTCCAGCTGGAGGTGTGGGGTTCCCGTGTATCAGCCGGGCACTGCCTGTCCCTGAGTTGAGCCATTCGACGGCCCTCGAATAGGGCCATCCTCATTCGAGGACGTGGCAGAGCATGTGGCTTCATTTCCCTCAGAATCCTTTTGGAACGCGTGGCTTCCTGTCTTGGAAGCTTCTTCCCCCGGCAAAGAACAGGACTTGACGTCAGGTTTACTGAATCTGAGCAGCATGCGCAGGGACCACCTTTTTGCTTCTTGGTTTTTAACCTCCAGGATGAATTCTCTCCACCGAAGTAGGGTTGGGCAGGCTGCTTTGTTTTCCACATGGATCAGATCATCTCTGAGAAACAGAAGGATCACTTGTTATCAATGTGCTGTGTTTAGTGGCTCAGTCGTGTCCGACTCTTTTTGACCCCGTGGACTGTAACCCACCGGGCTCCTCTGTCCATGGGATGCTTCAGACAGGAACGCTGGAGTGGGTTGCCATGCCCTCCTCCGTGGGATCCTCCCGGGGATCCAGCCCAGGTCTCCCGCACTGCAGGTGGATTCTTTGCCATCTGAGCCACCAGGGAAGCCCTGTTATCAATAGATGTGGCGTAAATGTGGCACCGCTAGCCGTTCCAGTGCAAGCCAGCTCCCCAGTGTTGGAGGCAAGCGATGCCCCTGTATTGTTCCAAAAACCGGCCTCTCATTCTGCCACCCACTGCTTGGGAACTGAATGTGCGCACATCTCTAAAATTTCTTATTACTTTACTACTTTTTCTGAAAATTACTTTCTAGGTGACAGGGTTATTTGTAAACTGAATCTTTGAAGCATCTTTGCTCTTCCTTGTATTCACCCATTGATGGGATGTATATGGGCTTCCCAGGTGGCACTAGTGGTAAAGAACCTGCCTGCCAATGCAGAAGCCATAAGAGACGTGGGCTTGATCCCTGGGTTGAGAGGATTCCCTGGAGAAGGGAATGGCAACCCACTCCAGTATTCTTGCCCAGAGAATCCCATGGATAGAGGAGCCTGGCAGGCTACGGTTCATCAAGCAGCACAGAGTTGGACACGACTGAAGCAACTTAGGACGCATACTTAGCCCACATGCATGGGATGTATATAGCCTGGATACGTATGTGTATTTTAAAGCAGTGGATACTCTGTCATGGAATCAAAGCGATACCAAGATAGGAGGAGCAGCAACTAAATGACATCTTTAAGAAGTTTGCATCCCTGAGTGTGTACTTGGTTACTTGGTTTGGGAAGGGGTAGAAAGAATCTAGTTTACCCTGATAGGGGTACTTAATTTGTTAACTAACCAGATCTGTCCATTGCTAACTTCATGTGTTGTCAGAGACCAGTATTAACAGAGAGCATTTTTCTTTTCTTCACCAGCAACACCCGTTTTTCACCCTACATGAATCCAAAGCGACAGACGTGGCGTCTTTTGTAAAATCGATTCTTGGAGACTAAAAACCATGGACTCCATCGGTTGACCCTCCTGTGGATTGGTGGGTTTACAGGCTGATGTTCACTAAAGCGCCAACAGAAACTCATCTTTGAGATAATTTAACCCTGCCTCTCAGAAGGTTTTTTTTCTCCCCATTTTCTCCTTTTTTTCCCCCTCCAAAGGGGGCCTTGGAATCTATAGTTATAGAATGAACTGTCTAGATGGATGAAATATGATAAAGGCTTAGGACTTAAAAAGGTGATTAAATATTTAATGATGTGTCATATGAATCTGTAAGCTTTTCAGAGTTCTGTTCTTTATGAAACGGATACATTGGTAAAAAGGTAAAAATGGTGCTACAGTAACGATGAAATTGTATGTAGACCTCCAGTCTGTCCCACTTATTATTTTAATATTTATGTTTGCGCACTTGGTTGACAAGAGCCCGTTTTATGTGAGGAGGGGGAGACGAAGGAGAAGATGGGCTTGGCAGTATTTATAGGCTCTTTTATTTTTCAAGTTCGATTGTGTCTGTGGTCCAGAAGAAATTATCTCATGCGCGTCTTTGGGATTCTGATAGGAGAATCCCCCAGGCGCTCACGCGGAGCGTCTGTTCCAGCCGTCGTGGCTACTCTGTGCGCCTCAGCTTCTGCCCCACCCAGGCCATCACCACGTCCTCCGGTGAAGCGGCAGCACTGCCTGCTCATACACTGTTTTCCCAACTTTGGAAAACACACAGTCACTCTTGTCACAGCTCAGAGAGTCACAGATCTGACTGTGGTGTAGTAGTAATGGAATGTGATTTGCACTGTGGTTTTCCATCACCTATGTATCCTTCTACACGCGTGCGTGTGTGTGTGTGTGTGTGTGTGTGTGAGACGCCACAAATTCTGCAAATGGCTATTGTAAATAACATCCATCTTTGGTAAGAAGGAGGTCTGTCAGTCCTGAGGGGAAGTTTGTCTACCCACCCAGAGAACCAGGGCCTGCCTCTGCTGTGGCCTCCTACAAAGCATGAGCCCCAGGAATTGCCTTTGTCCTTAATGTCATCTTGCTTCTTTTGGTTTGGCTTTCTGTTTATGGAAGAAGCCTTCTTATAAAGGGAAGGGTTGCAGTAGAAGAAAAATAAAGGCAGGGAGTAGTTTCTTGATGAGGTGGGAAGGTCATGGGGGGCTGGCTGAATTCTTGGGGACTGACAGCTGAGCCCAAGTCATGCCCCACGCTCTGCGGTGGGAGGCTGGCTCCGTGCTGGATTCCCAGCAGGCTGACGGAGCAGCAGAAGCTCTTTCTCGTGGCCAGAGACACCCGTGGGTTCTCTGATCTGGGGTCTGGGTTCTTGGAAGGCCAAGGAGTGAAGCGGTCCACGGGTAAGATACAACCAGGAAGCGTTGCTTTGGGACACTGTTGATACGAAGCTTCTGCTGCAGCACAGGGACAGAGGGATTTTATTTCAAAAAGAGATTTAAACATTTTCCAAAGAGAACACTGTCTGCTCCTTTCTTTGCCTCGAGTTCACAAACAGGGAGACAGCCCCGCTCCCTTGAGCGATCCAAGGGCAGCCCTGCCTCCTTTTGGCTGTTGAGGTGCAGCCCTCTTTCTTCCTTTGCATTTGCTCCTCATTCTTGGCATCCACCTCTCGCCCAGAGAGAGGGAGGCACTCCATCCACTTGTTCATCTTCGTTTCCAAGACACACCTGTTTGATAAACAGCCAACTCATCTGCTTTGATGCCACTCCTGTCTCATCTTTTTCCAGCCAGAAAAAAAGAGAATTATCCCAGTGGTCATGGCCATTCACTTTCCTACCTTTCTTTCTAAATCTGGAAGTTTCTCTCTTTGAGATCCAGAGGGAAGAAAATCACAAGAATCATGCATCCATTTTCTTAAAAAGAAAATAGAAAAAAAAATCTGAGACCATTTCATGACAGCTTTTCATGAAATTTTTAAGCAAAATGTCTTTCTGGTCTCGGTCAGGTGACTCTTGCCTCTTGTCCAATGTGGTTTTTACTTTGAAGTATTCTTAACTAACCGTGTTCACCTCTCCTGTCTGTGAGCCCAGGGCCTGAGCTTGCAAAATAAGCACACTTGGGTGGAGAAGGAGTAGGTCGGGGTTCTCAACCCGGATGTGCAGTGGAATCACCAAGAGCCTGTGAACACTCAACACCAAGGGCCCAGAGATTCTCACTGAACTGGTCAGGGTAAGACCTGGCAGGTGGTAATTTTTACAGGTCACTCGTTGGTTCCAACCTGAAACAGGGTTGAGAACACTGGTCTACTCCCCACTAAAGAGAGATGGAATACTGATTTGAAATTTGGGATACCTTTTCCCTGTAGAAGCAATGTGTTCCATGGTGATTTGGTATCATGTCCTAAAGCAGAATGGCCTGATAGCCTTACAAGTCTAAATTTTATTTTATTTTTTTTAAGAACAGTTATAAGTTCTAAACAACTAATTCTGAAATAAAGAGTTGCATAATCTATATTTAAGTTGATATAAGTTAGGAATCTCATGTACTTACTTGTGTGTGTGTGTGTGTGTGTGTGTGTGTGTGTGTGTGTATGTATGTAAAGAAAGAGAGAGGATATTCCTATCCAGGGGTGATATGCAAAATAGTGGGTTGGCCACAAAGTTCGTGCCAGTTTTTCCATGTGCTTGGATGTGCTCAGCTGTGTCCAACTCTTTGTGACCCCATGAACTGCAGCCCACCAGGCTCCTCTGTCTGTGGGATTCTCCAGGCAAGAATGCTGGAGTGGGCTGCCATGCTCTCCTCCAGGGGATCTTCCCGACCCAGGGATCAAACCCGGGTCTCCCACGATGCAGACAGATTCTTTACCATCTGAGCCCCCAGGGAAGCCAGAGAATGCTGGGATGGGCAGCCTATCCCTTCTCCAGCAGATCTTCCCGACCCAGGAATCGAACCGGTGTCTCCTGCATTGCAGGCTGGTTCTTTACCAGCTGAGCTACCAGGGAAGCCCAGCTTTTCTGGAAGATGTTATATTATGGAAAAATCCAAATAAGCTTCGTGGCCAGCACACTATTTAATGTGCTACCAGCATGGACTATCTGGACATCAGCCTTGCGTATAATTATCAGTGTATTAGAAAGTCCATATATCTCTCTAAAAGAGATCAGGTTCCTTTTCCTCCCAAATCTACTTGATTTGGTGTTATATAATTGCCCATATTATATAGACTATACAAATATCCATCTCTCTCTGTACTGCTGACTTCAGAAGTATGCCAAAAATAATGAGTTTTAAGACAGTGGCCACTCATGTGTGTGTAGCATCACTGCCCTTCAGAGAAGTCACCTTCAGAGTTATTTTCTAAAATATTTTGGTCACTTCTCTTTCAGAGAAGGCTTCAGTATCCATTTCCTCTCCCATATGTGTACTATGTGGAATGGTAATTACCCCCTACTGGTTTATTTCTTTTAATAAAAATCCTTACCAGGTATATTTCCCTCTTTGTTTTACCCATTTGGTTTCTCAGACTTAGCATCAAGTAGTATTTGGAAAATTCTAGAAGGCAAATTTGCCCCCCAGAACTGGAGTTTTACCATTAAAACTTAAAAAAAAATATTTTATTGATGTTTCTGGTTAAAAAACCTACTTCCAAGGAGCCTGACATTTCATAACCAGTGAAACTTTTAAACATCTTTAAAAAAAACACCATGGGCTCTGAAAAAAGCTGTGGGTTCTGAAGATAATTTCAAAGGTTGATTTCTCAAAAAAGTGTATGTTGTGTTTTTATGCAAAGCCAACCTTCCTGGAATAAGTATAGAGCTTCCCCAGAGGTGATGGAAGGGGAAAGAACTCACACAGGTGTGTGTCCATGATGATTAAGTATCCGTCAGATTGTCCCCAGTTTCCCACCTGGCAAGATCTCTCAGCCTTGTGGGGGAATCATCCATTATCCATCCATTATTCTAGACACTGTTTGGGTGCACTGATGTAATCAGAACAAACTGGTTAAATAAGCTGCTTCTATCTTGCTTGCACAGTCCGAGATGGAACGTTTCTGGATGTGTGTGTGTATAGCTCAAAGTCATTTGTCTTTTACAGTTCTTGTATATTCTTCAAGCCTAGCCCTCCGTGTCCATGCCAGACAGTCCCAAACATCTGTTCAGGCACCATCGATTATCTTAGTAATTTTTTCTGTGGTGTTCTAGGCAAAAAGAAATTCTTTATAGTTCCATTTATTAAGTCATTGTCATCGTTGTTCAGTCACTAAGTCATGTCCAACTTTTTGCAACCCCACGGACTGCAGCACTCCAGGCTCCCCTGACCTCCACTATCTCCTGCAGTTTGCTCAAACTCCTGTCCATTGAGTCAGTGATGTCCTCCAACCAGCTCATCCTCTACCGCCCCCTTCTCCTTTTGCCTTCTATGTTTCCCAGCATCAGGGTCTTTTCCAAGGAGTCGGCTCTTTGCATCAGGTGGCCACAGTATTAGGGCTTCAGCTTCACATCAGTCCTTCCAATGGACATTCAGGTTTGCTTTCCTTTAGGGCTGATTGGTTCGATCTCCTTATGTACTTCTTGTGTCTTAATATAGGAAAAACAAAAAACCCCCAGAACTTCCTAAGTAACTCCCAGGGTTTGTGGCTTCTGCCAGGCCATCATGGTCTTTTCTATTTCTTGTGATTGCATTTTCTTGCTATTCTGCTGGTTACAGATGAGCTGTGACCTGCGCTGCCTTTGACACTTCTGTGGAAAAGAACCGATGCAAGCATTTTCATGTCTCAAAAGTAAGAATCAGCAGTTCTGCACTGGTCTTGCTTACATGGACTCTATTGTTCTCAGATCTTGGAATGGTGAGGGGCAGCTAAGACAACTTTCAGCCCAGCTCCCATTCGAAAGCTAAGACCTGACAATAAAACTTCCCATTTGGCCTTTAGAGAGGAGCAGCTGGGTTGGAGATGGCTTGCTCTGAAATCATAGCCTACTGTGAGCGCCGTTGGGTCTGTCCTGTCTGTGTTGGGGCCTTCGAGCTCTGTCAACGGGGCAACTCAAGCCACTGCCTCAGCGGCTCGTCCCTGGACTTTGGAGTCGAAGGCTGAGCGGTGATGAGAAATTATGTCTGGAGGCTGGAAGGAGAGACTCATGCAAGGATGGGAACCCCATGGAAGAGCAAGCTGATGTGGACAGGTATATCCCTTCGCTTATTTTCAGCATTACATTCAAGATGATCTCCTATGGGGAAAGCCATCAAAAAGCCAAACCTTTATTATTATTATCTTTTTTTCCTTAAAAATACTGAACTGTAAGAGAATTCAGAAAATGTCATTGATTTGGATGTCAGAAAATTTCCTCTTGTTTTCCTACTGTTACTGATTCTACAGAGACCATTTTAAACAGATGGCACCCTGAAAAAAGTACATGATTAGAGGGGTGATAAAGCATTTTGAGAATATATCTATCAGCTGTTTTCTGGGTAAAGAAAAATGAACACAAAGCCAAGCCCCTTAATGTTTAGTTCTGGGGGCAAGCATTTTTTAACAGAGGTGGACACTGAAGTTTTTCTGGGAAACATGCTTTTTCCACAGTGCAGAGAACTGTGAAAGTTTATAGAAATACCCTACATGTCTTCACCAGAAGAGCTGGAATTTATAATTTGTAGAAAAGAAATGCTCAAAGCTAGTTTGAATTTTGGAAGTGGTGTGGGAAAAGTGGTGGTTTTCTTTTCTTTTTGTTCCTGCTCTCAAATGGCTTGTTGTACGTTCCATCCTTGGAGGTGAGTACGAGTTCAGAACACTAAAGTGCCTCCAGACTGTATCCACTGGTGTTTCTCCGGGGTCTCTGTCGCCAGGGGGAGCGAAGAGAGTGTGGAAAAGGTCAGCCTTGCCTTTCTGAAACCCCTGTCAAACGCTAATCAGAATGTTTGGCTACCAATCTTGTTCTCTTTAATTGGAAATCTCTGTGACTGTAGAGGCTTAGAAACTTTGGGATGAAATGCCTGTTGAGGATGCTCAACAGCCCGAGAATCTGGGAAATGCATCCAACAATATCTCTGAGTCCTTGCTGACTGCCGTCTTGAGGGTGCCGATGGGGCTTGAAGGTGGAAGGGCAAGACGAGAGGGTCATGTATTTTCATGTTTAAACATGAATGATTCGAAAGAAAGGGCAGACACTGGTCTACCGTGGCCACGCACGTAGGTCCTTAAACCAGTTCTTACTTTGGAGTGGCCGGGAGGAACCTGAGCCCAGTGACCAGGTGGTGGTGTGACTGGGCTCTTTCTCACCGAGCAGTAGGGTTTCAGAATCTACATCTGCAGAGGTGGTGGTTGTCATGTCTGTTCACTAACGTGTGGGGAAAAGTAGAGCTCTTTGCACAGTTGACACCGAGAAGGGTATGATCTGAGACGCAGGCTCACAGCTACCACGGCTGGGTTTTGCAAAGGTTGCAGGTGGATTCCAGGAGAGGGCTCCCCAGGGAAGCTGAAAACAGCATCTGTCAAGAAGAGGGCGCTTAGACATCACGTGGATGGAATCACGGGCCTCCTCGTGATTGACTCATTGAGCCTGCGGTGAATGCTGACCGTTACCAAACCAGATCTGGCAGCCGGAGTTTCACAACAGCCATTCTAGAACACTGTTTGTATCAAAAATTACATTTGGCAACAATTTGTCACGCCCTCAGCCAACCTGTCTGAAAGCCACCCGCAGAGGCTCAGTTAAGAAAATTCAGCTTACCCGTCCACTTATCCCTAGGTCTGTTTTATTCCCTTGTCTCAAATTTATTTTCTGAGTGGAGTGATTTTCCTCTATGAACTGAAATGATGAAGTGATATTTTAATAAAATAGGTATTTTTAGAAGAAAAAATGTTTTCCTTCTGTAATTAACTTCCACTATTGGGACATATTCCCCACCATACAGACCATCATGGTGGGGGAGTCATTTAAAGCTGGAAGAGGGGCAAGGGGTGGGCTTCAAATGGTTTATTTAAGTACATGAATAATTTTCTGTATATTTTGTGCAAATATTGATGAGCTGCCCCGTGGAGCTGGGCTTGGTAAGAATTTTAGTTTGACAGGTGGGGTTCCCCAGCTTCCTTTGTGCTTCAGTTTGAAAATGCTGCTTCTATTGAATAATCTGGGGCTTCCCTGGTGGCTCAGACGGTAAAGAATCCACCTGCCAATGCAGGAGACCCAGGTTTGATCCCTGGATCGGGATGATCCCCTGGAGGAGGGCATGGCAACCCACTCCAGTATTCTTGCCTGGAGAATCCCACGGACAGAGGAGCCTGGTGGGCTACGGTCCACGGGGTCGTAGAGTCGGACACGACTGAAGCGACTCGGCATGGACAGCATGATTGGTCAACTGTGTTCCTGCGTTGTACCCCAGCTTTGTCTCTAAGCCATGTTTATTGAAACGACAGCTGCTTGGCAGGTGGAAACATGCCCAGTCTTTATAGTCCTTTGATGCTGGAAGGAGCGATTCTATTTGCTGGTTAGGAGGCCCTGCCGTCTCTCCCCGGAACCTGAAATATCCTGAAAGGAGATCAGCGAGGGCGCCACCTCGTCCTTCGGAACCTGTCTCTGGCGCTCTGTCTCCTCGGAGTGTGAAGTAGGAGAGTGACTCACTCACGGATTCCCTCACCTACTGGCTCTCTCGTCTTTGCTGCCAGGAAGCGCCCATGGTAGCTTTCCTGGTGGAATCCATCTCTTCTCTGTGGATGGCCTGGTCTTTTCTTTATGGCCGAGGCAGGCTGGCTGTAGTGTGGGGGATTCGTTAGCTGCTGATGAAGTGAAGAGCTCTGCAGGCTGTGGGTGGACTGTCTCCGTGTCTTGGAGATGCGCGCTAAGTCTCTGTTTGGACCTCGGGAGCTTTTTGCTTGTGAGCTGCAGGAGGAAAGAAGAACTTGAGGGATGTGTCCTCAACTCCAGTTTCCCTCTTTGGAAATGTGAAATAAGCTTCCTTAAGGGGAAACCTTTCTCCCACTGTGGAAGGAAAGGGGAATTTTGAATATCAATTGAGAACTTTCAGCCAGAGCTCTGGTATTGCATTTAAAAATACCTGTTTTGTAGGGAGGTGTGCCTTGGATATCTTTCCTCTATTAGCTTTTTGGTTTTATTCGAGCTTCCCGGTTACCTAGGTTGTGTGTATTATTGTTTTCTTTTGAACTACTGCTTGTTGTGGGAGCTTCCCTGGTGGCTCAGACTGCAAAGACTCTGCCTGCAATGCGGGAGGCCCAGGCTTGATCCCTGGGTTAGGAAGATCCCCTGGAGAAGGGCATGGCAACCCACTCCAGTATTCTTGCCTGGAGAACTGCATGGACAGAGGAGCCTGGCGGGCTACAGTCCATGGGGTCACAAAGACTTGTTGTGATCAGGGATGTTCTCACAAAATACTGAAAGCAAGGCAGTAACTAATGTGCAGGATTTGAGGGGGGTACAAGTATTAGCGTTAAGACAAGTTAACTGTTAGTAGAGTAACCAGAAATACATTGAATTGAGCAATAATGTGGCTTGAAAGTAGTCATGGTTGTTTTTAACGCTGGGGGAAGCCACCTGTCCTAGACCCTTATTCTTGAGAAATTCATTTTTTCATGCAAATTACCATTGAGATGGTGGCAGTGGGGGGGCATACTTCAGAGCCTGGATGACTGACCTCTGAGTCAATTAACAGGGAATTATAACAGTTGCCAAAAGTGGGGGTAATTTTGCCTTATCCAAGTCATTCAGTGGTGGCATTTTCAGTCAGGGTATCTTGTCAAAAGCGTGACTTTATAATCCTCTCCACTTTCTGGTCTAAGAGCACAGTAAAGGAAGAATGAGTTCCCTATGTGCCACAAAATAGTTCTCCGAATCTGTGTTTTTGGCCAAGGGAATGGTAAGACATCGAAACAGGTGATGGCTATGTGGTTCCTATGGTGACCGCTCTGGACCGCCTCCCACCACCTCAAGGGAAATGAGAATTTTCAAAGGAAAATGGAATTGGGAACGCAGGTCCCACTTGAACTTGTCGGGGGTGAGGAGGTGACTCTTGGACTTCCTGTCTCAGGACCTTCTCCAGTTTCCTGCTGCTACTGTGGAATGGACCGCAGATACTCTGTTTGTCTCTGGATGTTTCTGCTTGTGTGTGTAAGACCTCTCACACTGGGGATGCTCTGTTCCACGTCGTGTTCCTCTAGGAATGGACTCAGAGAACACGATGGAGATGGGAGAAGATGGTGACAATGTCAGGAGACACTTGGCCACCTCTTTCTGTCAAAGTGCTTGCTCTGACACTCATGGCTAGGACAAGGAAATAAGTCTTCAGGAGCCAGGGGTCCTCGAAAGAAAGGGTGTGTTGGCCTCATCAGAAAATGTACAACCAATAAAAGACATTTTAAGAAGGGCAGTGAGTCTGTGTATTAATTGTTTGTGGAAATCCTTTGTTCCAGGTATGCCCCTTTTATGTGTGAACTCCTGAATTGAAAGCTTTGCTTTATTCTCTTGTTTGCCTCCCATCCAAACTACCCAACTTTCAAAGCATAATGGACCAAACAGAATGGGATAGTAGCGTTACAGCCTTGCAGACTCAATAGAAGGTCATTTCCTCTGTAAGGAAATTCAGACTCGATATTCTTATAGGCAATATTCCTAGGTTAGTGAAGGCCAATATTTCATAATTAAAATTAGATGGCTTGTGGTGGGGTGGAATCTAAATGGCTTAAGTGAAAAGATGAAGATTAAGACTTCTTGGCTTCCGTGTGCTCCTGATTTTGAACTATCAGGTCATCTAGTTATTTGAGTTCTTCCTGGTCCTGTATATAATATATGTTGTTGTTCAGTTGCTCAGTCATGTCTGACTCTTTGCGACCCCATAGACTGTAGCACACTGCGCTTCCCTGTCTTTCACTATTTCCCACAGTTTGCTCAAACTCATGTCCATTGAGTTGGTGATGCCATCCAACCATCTCATCCTCTGTCGTCCCCTTCTCCTCCTGCCCTCAATCTTTCCCAGCATCAGGGTCTTTTCCAATGAGTCAGCTCTTCCCACCAAGTGACCAAAGTTTGGAGGGTCAGCTTCAGCATCAGTCCTTCCAATGAAATATTCAGGCTTGATTTCCTTTAGGATGGACTGATTTGATCTCCTTGTTGTCCAAGGGACTCTCAAGAGTTCTCCAGCACTGCAGTTTGAAAGTATCAATTCTAATATTGGGAGATTTGTTTTCTAGCGTTAGGCAGTGACACAATGAATGTTCTGGGGAAAAAGTGTTATTACAGGTAAATATGGTCGAGTCTGCAGAGTTCTCTGATTTCTCCTGAAAACTGAGTGACTGGACCTAATTGACTTGTATCCACATGACTCTAGTTTAGAGAATTGCTGAGTCTTAATGTTACTGATTTGAGTGGGTCCAATTATACTTAGAGGCACATGTTCATCTCTCTCTGGATTATTGCTTAACACATTGGTGTTGCTGATTCAGGAGTTGCCTCTTTTAAAAGTCCCTAGTATTTTAGACTCTTGCCCCTTGAAAGAAAAGCTATGACAAACCTAAACAGCATATTAAAAAGCAGAGAACTCAATTTGCTGACAAAGGTCCATATAGTCAAAGCTGTGGTTTTTCCAGTAATCATGTACAGATTTGAGAGCTGGACCATAAAGAAAGCTGAGTACTGAAGAATTGATGCTTTTGAACTGTGGTGTTGGAGAAGACGCTTGAGAGTCCCTTGGACTGCAAGGAGATCCAACCAGTCCATCCTAAAAGAAATCAACCCTGAATATTCATTGGAAGGACTGATGCTGAAGTTGAAGCTCCAATACTTTGGCCATCTGATGTGAAGAGCTGATTCGTTGGAAAAGACTGGGAAAGACTGAAGGCAAAAGGAGAAGGGGGTGGCAGAAGATGAGATGGTTGGATGGTACCACGGACACAATGGACATGAGCTTGAGCAAACTCCAGGAGATAGGGGAGGACAGGTAGGCCTGGTGTGCTGCAGTCCATGGGGTCACAAAGAATCCAACACTACTCAGCGACTGAACAACAAGTATTTCGTCTCACATATACATCATTTCTACAGTTGGTTGGAATACAAAGTGGAGGGCTTACCTTCTGCAGACATAATTCAAGTGACTTCACAGTGATGACAGACTATTTAGATGGGTTTTGAAGTCCTTTTCCTCCTGGACCATATTGGGATTGCTGCAATCCATCATCTTCCTCAGGTGCGGCCTTCCTTGGCTTTAGGAGTTTTAAGTTCCTCTAAGGGGTGCAGGTATGTGGAAGAGGAAGGCACCAAGAGGATTCTCAGGCATCATAGGTGAGGGCTGTTTCACCCACTTGGCCAGAGCTATTCCTTTTCCCCACAGGAATCTAGAGCCATTCCTTATTATCATACTTTAAATTATCATTGGAGAGTTAAAAGATCTTTCTTTCGATGGGCATAGTGCATTTTTCTTTGCATACCATCCAGATGACTCGTTGTTTATTTGAGATTTTGTAGGAAACTAAGTTTAATGTGGAAAATGGAGAAAGGCAATGGGTTGAGAGCAAAAGACTTTTGTGGTTGTTTCTTGGTGTTTTGGTCATCTCTGTGCCAGAGCAAACCTCAAAACTTCGTAGTTTAAAAACAACACTCTGTGACTCCTTCTCCCAGTCCTGTGGGTTGATGGGCTCAGCGGGGTGGTCCTTGCTAGCATCTCCCACGCAGCTGGAGTCAGGGAGCTGGGGCGAGACTCATGAGGGCCTCTTCCTTCGCACGCAGCTGAGCTGCGGTGGATCGGGGGCTAAGGAGGCATTTCTCTCTTCCTGTGGCCTCCCTAGACAGGCGTGGGTTCCTCACAGACCGGCTGTCTTAGAGAATTTGGAATTCTCCCATGGCGGCTGGATTTCCCCAGGAGTGTTGATCCAAAAGGTCCAGGTAGAAACTTGAAGGAAACAACAGCGTTCAATTTCCACTGTGATTACTGGGACGTATTTCATGGTACTCCACGGTGGAGACATCTCAGAAGACTAGCTGTCATGCTTGGTCTGTCCGATACAGTTAGAATAGACTTGGATGGTGTTCTGTCTTTCCTAAGTTGGTGTCCAGAGCTGGTGGACAAAATGTGTTTCAATTAATGATGAAATTAGTTTCCTTTCATTTATCATCTACTGTTCTGTCAAGGAAAACTCTTTAGGTCCAAGTAATGTTCTCCTGTAGGAAGTGAGTTAACCGTTTCTGCCTAAGCTGAAGCTGTATGTGGAATTTCAGTGATACTGATGACTCACAAAACTCCAGGTAGCGCCTCCCCACCACCCCAGACGGTTAGGGTTCATAAATGTTTGCTGAGTAGGTGTTTTCTCCTCCAATGGAAACAGTTTGGTTTTTTTTTCTTATTTTAAAGAATAAAATGTTATGAGAGAACTCAGAGACTTACATGCAGGAAAATAAACATTATCCACCCATCTGAGTTAAGTGTTCATGTACTCTTTAAACTATATCATTCCATGCTACCTGCACACATACACAACCCAAGTGGGATTGCTACTTGCCTTGCTTCCTAAATTATATCACAGGCATCTTATGTCAAAGAATGTAGGTGGCAGCAGCAGTTTTAACAGCTATATAATATTCCAACATGCGTATTTAACTGCTTCTATTGGTGGAGTTCATTATTTTCTTTTGATCGCTCGGGCAGTTATCCTTATTCCTACATCCTTATGCATGAAGCTTATTGGAAAGTTTTGAAGAACTGAGGGACCTCAGCCCTCCCCCTGTGCTGAACACCAGCAAAGCGCTCACCTGTTTCAACACAGCCCCCACCCCCATCATTCTGCTGCTCACCTCTCTCCAGGTCCAGTTTTCACCGAAGAGATCGGACTTGTCCAGCAGCAAACCCAAATGAGAAATTGGTGCTGCTGGGGCCTGCCCACACAATGGTGTCCTGGTGACCATTCAAGAACTTAGTTGGAGCGTTTAAGGGGTCAAACCTGGGTCTCCTTCATTATATGTATGTTTATATATCTGTTAGTTTAAATATATAATTTTACACACACACCTATTTAAGCAAACATCAGTGCTGCTGTTTGAGTGCTGATGTTTGGTTAAATGCAGGTCCCCCTGTTTTCATTGCAGGATTATTGAAAAGTATTATGAAAGGGGAGAAGTGCCCCTGATTCATGAACTCCTTTATACCAGTTATAGCCAGGTAGAGTTTTATCGATTTCAAATGGAATGCTGCTTCAGAGATACAAAGCATTGTGTCGGCTTCATAGTGAAGGAGGTGGTGACATCACGTGAGGCTTACAGAATGACCTAAAAGAAATCTGCTTCCAGACTCTGACTTGCTGTATCTTCTGGGCCTTCCTGGGCCTCGCCTTGGTTTCTCTGCACTGACTGTGTAGACAGAAGCTTCCTGGGAGGGCAGCCTCTCTCTCCCCCATGGGAGATGGCCTCAGTGCTTCGTGTCCCTCGCCTCAGTCAGCTGAGCTCAGGGAGGCTCGTTTGCCTCCTTTCAAGAGCGAGCCTGTGGCCTGGGAGGCAAAGAGTTGTCCGTAGACGAGAACGTGCTAAACCACTTGACCTTTTCAGCAGCTGCAGAACTGCTTACTGAGGACATGCCATCTCCCTTGGCGTCTCCCATCTGGCAGCTGGAGAAGGCAGGCTGGTGACATTGCGTGCTTTCGAAAACTTCTGAACAATTCACGACGTTTGCCATAAAGTGGCTAAATTGGTCTCGCTAGTCAGATAGTGATCTTTGGAAAGACTCTCTTCTCCTTAACTTGTTCACTGGAATCAACAAAAACACTGAGTTTGCCAGAGCCTCTGACTCCCTAAACTATAAACAAGAATAGACTAGATCAGTTTCAAGCCACAGACCCAGGGCAAGTGGCAACGTCTGTTTGCAATAACAGAGAATGTGAGTTCTGTTCATGCATGTAAGCGATTTCTTGAAAATTAAGGAGCCCGTGAGTTTTAATTTAGCTTATCTGAAAATTATGTGTGTGCAAAAATATCTATGATTCATAACATACTTTTGCAGGACGCTCTGAGTTGAAATACGACTCGATCATGTTCATAAAATGGGTGAAGAATTATTCTAAAACAGTGAAAGAAGTTGTGAAGCAGCTGAGCAGAAGATAGAGCTTGAGTTCATGTGGAAACTAGAATTGCTCCAGGCTAGAGCCTCGTCGGCTCTTAAAAATCCTGGCTCCACCACTCACTAGCTGTGTGACCTTGGACATGTATCCTCAACTCCCTGTCCTTCAGTTTATTCCATTTTAAAATGGAAATAATAACAGGACCCCCTTTAGGGAGTACTTGAGAGAGCTCAGGGACGCGCAGCCTGCAGAGCACTTGGTCCAGTGTCTGCCGCGTTAGCGCCCAGAGGGTCTTCCTTAATGTCATCCTCTGTCTGCGTCCTTTTCCAGAAAAGACCACTGAGCAAGAAGGCAGGTATTTCAGGCTATCCAGCCCAGTGCATCACAAGAATACTTGGCTTGTGTTGGCTGAACGTGCAGGAGGATATGCTGCAGCCAAATCTCATTTTGTCACAGGCAGATGTTTGTACCGTTCAGTTTGTATATCAGATTAAAAGCTTTGCTCAACTCCTCACATCAGTGAGAAAACTGACAAGAGCTCAGGCGGACAAGAAACCGCCTGCAATGCAGGAGACCCCAGTTCCATTCCTGGGTCGGGAAGAGCCACAGGAGAAAGGACAGGCTGCCCACTCCAGGATTCTTCAGTTTCCCCCATGGCTCAGCTGGTAAAGAATCCATCTGCAGTGTGGGAGACCTGGGTTCGATCCCTGGGTTGGGAAGATCCCCTGGAGAAGAGAAAAGCTACCCACTCCAGTATTCTGGCCTGGAGAATTCCATGGACTATATAGTCTATGGGGTCGCAAAGAGTCAGACACAATTGAGCAACTTTCACTTTCACTTATTCTGCAAATAGTGGTGTTGGAGAAGACTCTTGAGAGTTCCTTGGATTGCAACGAGATCAACCCAGTCCACCCCAAAGGAAATCAACCCTGAATATTCACTGGAAGGACTGATGCTGAAGTTGAAGCTCCAGTACTTTGGCCACCTGATGCAAAGAGCTGACTCATTACAAAAGACCCCGATGCTGGGAAAGATTGAAGGCAGTCTTTAGGAGCCTTGCCAAAGACAAATTCTACCATCATTCAGAAATGCAATCATATTTTGTGGCTGGAAAAATATCCTGTTTGCTCCTTTCAACTGTGACAGTGAGTGCTTTTTTCTGTGGTCAGATTGAAGGATCTGGGAGAGGGTGGGGTGGGTCTTAGCCTCCCCAGATACACAGTCCTGCCCTGATGGACATGGAAACAATCTTCTCTGTCATAGTGAGTCTGACATGCAGTGAATGAATGTCTCCTGTGGTCAGAGTAGGTTATGGAAAATGTAAAGTTAATGTCTTTTGCATGTGAATAGAGAGCTCATTCAGAGTGAAAGGACAGCCGAACATTTGCTCGGTGTGTGTGGGGCGGCAGGCAGGGAGAGGTGGGAAGATGTGGTCGGAAAAGATGCCCTGAAATTCCCCATTTACTCTCTTGTTAATCTGCAAGAGACTTTTTGGCATTCTCGTATGGAAACTCAGCAGCAGATGGAAATATTTTAAGATGTATAATACACATGGGCCTGTTACATGAATTTCCATTTTCTTCTGAGCATGAACACAGCAAAGTTCTGCACTATTCTTTGGATCTTAGCAAAAATTCAAGGGGAGAATAATATTTTACCATATGGCATAGAAGTAGCTGATTTGCAAACAATGAGCAATGCAAAAGCAGTGCTTCGATCCTTCCCATGATATTTCAAAGGTCAGTGGTCAGCTTTTCACCAGGTAGTTAATCTGGGGGAACAGTCCTGCAAATTTAGCAAATGTCTCCCCCCATATCCCAAGAATTAGATCTTTTGAGGTAAGAAGTGGTCCAGCTCATACGAAATAGAATAGTCATCTCAATGTATTTTTCATGGGAGAAAGAACTACATCCATTTCAAATTGTAAAGTTATCTTTGGTAAGATGTTCTGATTTTACAAACCACAATGAGGTACCATCTCACGCCAGTCAGAATGGCTGCTATCAAAAAGCCTACAAACAATAAATGCTGGAGAGGATGTGGAGAAAAGGGAACCCTCTTACACTGTTGGTGGGAATGCAAACTAGTACAGCCACTATGGAGAACAGTGTGGAGATTCCTTAAAAAACTGAAAATAGAACTGCCATATAACCCAGCAATCCCACTGCTGGGCATACACACCGAGGAAACCAGAATTGAAAGAGACACGTGTACCCCAATGTTCATCGCCGCATTGTTTACAATAGCCAGGACATGGAAGCAACCTAGATGCCCATCAACTGACGAATGGATAAGAAAGCTGTGGTACATATACACAATGGAATGTTACTCAGCCATTAAAAAGAATTCATTTGAATCAGTTCTAATGAGGTGGATGAAACTGGAGCCTATTATACACAGTGAAGTAAGTCAGAAAGAAAAACACCTATACAGTATACTAACGCATATATATGGAATTTAGAAAGATGGTAACGATGACCCTATATGCGAGATAGCAAAAGAGACACAGATGTAAAGAACAGACTTTTGGACTCGGTGGGAGAAGGTGAGGGTGGGATGATTTGAGAGAATAGCATTGAAATGTGTATATTATGTGGAATGGATCGCCAGTCCGGGTTTGATGCGTGAGACAGGGTGCTCAGGGCTGGTGCACTGGGATGACCCAGAGGGAGGGGGTGGGGAGGGAGGTGGGAGGGGGGTTCAGGATGGGGGACACATGTACACCCGTGGCTGACTCATGTCAATGTATGGCAAAAACCACCACAATATTGTAAAATAATTAGCCTCCAATTAAAATTAAAAAAGAAAAGAAAAGATGTTTTGGTTTTAGTGATTCACTGAGAGTGTAGTGTATTCTTAAAAAAAAAAAAAGACTTTGTGTTGGTGTATCAGCAGCACTGCCAGTAACAATATCTATAAAATAAAATCTATATGCAGCATGCTTGGGGCTCAGTGGTAAAGAATCCACCTGCCAATGCAGGAGACCTGGGTTTGATGGCTGAGCCAGGAAGATCCCTTGGAGAAGGGAATGACAGCCCACTCCAATGTTCTTGCCTGGGAAACCCTGTGGTCAGAGGAGCTTCGGACTGTGGCCCACGGGGTCCCAGGAGTCAGACACAACTTAGCACGTGAACAAGAGCAGCCAAAGCCGCGTGTGCATGTCCCTGTGAATGTGGAAGAAGAGCAGCTGAGCACCGACTGTGTGGACGGAAGCTGAGCTGTGCCACCCGACAAACCGGGGCCCAGGCACCGGCTTTGCACCGCCTTAGGACCACTTACCGGGGACTGAGATCCACTCTCTTCCTCGGGCTGCTGGGCTTGTGTCCTTCCGGTCAGCCTGAGGGGCCTCGCTGGTGCTGAGTGGACAGCTCTGGACTCGCCAGGTCAGGCTTCGGGACCCATGGGGGCTTCAGAGGTCTGCGGGCGAGACGAAGCGCAACACTGCTTGTGTATGGTGTATGCACGTTTCTCTCTCTTTCTTTTTTGCAATTTGTATTTTGTGTTGAGGTATAGCCAATGAACGATGTTGTAACAGTTTCGGGTGGACAGCAACGGGACTCAGCCATCCATATACATGTATCCATTCTCCCCCAACTCCCCTCCACTCTGGCTGTATGCACGTTTTTCTGAGAGAATCCTTAGCAGTGAAACTTTGTAACCAAAAAGAAAAACCCTGTTGCTTTTCTTCTATCAAAAGAAATGCTATTTTCATAGACATTAACAAATGTTCATTGTAAATGTTAGTAACCTGAGGCTCTCATATCCAGATCAGAGAGTTAGATGATTTTAACCCATTAACACCCAGATATCTGTGTCAGCTTTCCCATGGAGTAAAACAAGGTCTCTTTATACATTATATATACAGGGAATATGTTAAATATACCTTATAATCTTTTTGCTGACCCAAAGGTAATTTATCACAAGAACTTTAAAAGTTTCCCATTTTGAATATAATTTGGAGTGAAAGAAAGTAAATTTTGACAAAGAGAGATCTATCTACCAAAGAACAAAAAAATCATTTTCAATGTTCCATTATTGGTATTTCACAGTACACTATTGTAGTTCTTAAAATAATTGTTCTTGACGTGTTTGGTGACCCTGGAAGAAAAAACTAATGTTAGGGCATGTTTTCGGGGTGGTGAGAATAGGAATAAGCATTAGAAAGTTATAGCAAAGAGTGTGATAAATGTTTGACTAACTGATTTTAAACTAGTGAATAAACTTTTTTTCTCTTAAAAATTTGAGGTATATTTTGGTCAGCACATTTCAGTAATGTGATCATTCAGTTTTCCCCTTTATCAGTCTCTCAGTGATGGGGGACCTTCCTAGCAGTTCCATAGCACTGATGAACAAACTGTAAGAAAATAACTCATCAATTCAGTTCAGTTCAGTCACTCAGTCGTGTCCAATTCTTTGCAATCTCATGAACCTCAGCACGCCAGGCCTCCCTGTCCATCACCAACTCCTAGAGTCCACCCAAACTTATGTCCATCAAGTTGGTGATGCCACCCAACCATCTCATCCTCTGTCATCCCCTTCTCCTCCTGCCCTCAATCCTCCCCAGCATCAGGGTCTTTTCAAATGAGTCAGTTCTTCACATCAGGTGGCCCAACTATTGGAGTTTCAGCTTCAACATCAGTCCTTCCAATGAACACCCAGGACTGATCTCCTTCAGGATGGACTGGTTGGATCTCCTTGCAGTCCAAGGGACTCTCAAGAGTCTTCTCCAGCACCACAGTTCAAAAGCATCAATTCTTCGGCGCTCAGCTTTTTCTATGGCCCAACTCTCTCATCTATACATGACTACTGGAAAAACCATAGCTTTGACTAGATGGGCTTTTACTGGCAAAGTAATGTCTCTGCTTTTTAATATGGTGTCTAGATTGGTCATAACTTTCCTTCGAAAGAGTAAACATCTTTTAATTTCATGGCTGCAATCACCATCTGCAGTGATTTTGGAGCCCCCAAAAATAGAGTCAGCTGCTGTTTCCCCATCTATCTGCCATGAAGTGATGGGACAGGATGCCATGATCTTAGTTTTCTGAATGTTAAGCTTTAAGCCAACTTTTTCACTCTGCTCCTTCACTTTCATCAAGGGGCTTTTTAGTTCTTCTTCACTTTCTGCCATAAGGGTGGTGTCATCTGCATATCTGAAGTTATTGATATTTCTCCTGGCAATCTTGATTCCAGCTTGTGCTTCATCCAACCCTGTGTTTATCATGATGTACTCTGCATATATGTTAAAAAAAAGCAGGGTGACAATATGCAGCTTTGACGTACTCCTTTTCCTGATTTGGAACCAGTCTGTTGTTCCATGTCCAGCTCTAACTGTTGCTTCTTGACCTGCATACAGGTTTCTCTAAAGGCAGATCAGGTGGTCTGGTATTCCCATCTCTTTAAGAATTTTCCACAGATAACTCATGGCTTCTTTCTTATGCCTTCTCTCTCTATTTAAACTATTCAAATTGTTTAACATTTTCATAAAAAGCAGTTTACACAATGAGAAGTTCATAATTCTCCTCCTGTCCCTCCCAAACATTGTTGTTCTTGTTGTTGGGTCACTAAGTCATGTCTAACTCTTTGCAGCCCCATGGCCTGCAGCCCACAAGGCTTCTCTGTCCTCCACTGTCTCCGAGAGTTTGCTCAAATTCATGTCCATTGAGTCAGTGATGCTATATAACCTCTCATCCTCTGCCACCCCCCTTGTCTTCCTGCCTTCAATCTTTCCCCGAATCAGGGTCTTTCCCAGTGAATAATCAAGCTCCAATACTCAACTCTGGGATAAAAGGAGTAACTTTACATGGTGGAATCTTCAATCCTTCCTTTTCAAGTGCAGTTGAGAATTCAGTCATCACTGTATCAGTCACAGCTCAATTAAAATTCAGTGTGCTAGTTTACATTGATGACAATCATACAGAGAATACAAAATTGGTCCTCTGAAGAGAGGACTTTTAATTGGAAATTAAGTTGAAGATTTAATTGAAAATTTTTTAGAAAGAAATTTAAGATGGCCACAAGGGGACAGCAAAATACACAGGATTTCCTTTACATGCTGGAGGAACAATCTTCTGTCTGGCTTCAGGGATGTAATGAGGGCAAGTGAAAGAACTAATTGAAGTGCCTGGGATGTGAGCCACCCTTCAGTTCAGCTCAGTCGCTCAGTTATGTGTGACTCTTTGTGACCCCAGGGACTGCAGCACCCCAGGCTTCCCTGTCTGTCCCCAACTCCTGGAGCTTGCTCAAACTCGTGTCCATCGATTCGGTGGAGCCATCCTTAAGCACTGGTATTTCTAGTAAAAGTACAAATGCAGAGGGCCATACTCTTAGGACAACTGAATACGTAAGACAGCAGCTTTCCAGGTGTATCTGATAAACAGCTGAGATGGCTGGGTAACATCGCCAACTGAACGGACATGAGTTTGAGCAAACTCCGGGGGGTAGTGAAGGACAGCCTGATGTGCTGCGGTCCAGGGGGTCACAGAGTCGGACACTACTTAGTGACTGAACAGCGACTGATGGTGTGTCCACAGAGCCGGCTAAAACTTGGCAGTGGTCCCCTTACTTCCCAGCGGAGGGAGCAGGTTATGGATTCCCTTCCCCTAGTAATATTTTCCTGTGTTTAAGGGAAGAATAACAATAGGGTA
This sequence comes from Antilocapra americana, assembly GCA_007570785.1. NCBI lineage: Eukaryota > Metazoa > Chordata > Mammalia > Artiodactyla > Antilocapridae > Antilocapra > Antilocapra americana. The sequence continues at coordinate 2,007,390 of ML663574.1, forward strand.
AATTGTCAATAAGATTTAATTGTTTTCTTAAGTAGGGAAACAGACTCTGTCCAGAAGAAGCAGTAAATACTTAGGAATCAATTAACTACGCACTCTTCAGCAGGGAGCCGAAAAAAATGCAGTAGAGTTCAAGGTACTGGGAAACTCTGGATTCTATTGTCAGAAGTCCTGGGCATGGGATCGTTAACCTTGGGGAGCGCTCTTAACCTCTAGCTGTCTCAGCTCTTCACCCATGTCAGTGTTAGCTGCTCAGTCAGGCCTGACTCATGGGCTGCAGCCCGCCAGGCTCCTCTGTCTATGGGGTTCTCTAGGCCAGAATACGGGAGTGGGCTGTCATGACCTCCTCCAGGGGATCTTCCTGACCCAGGGATGGAACCTGGGTCTCCCACCTTGCAGGCAGAGTCTTTACTGTCTGAACCACCAGAGACGCTCTCCTTCACTCATGACATGAGGATAATGAAAGGTTTTTTCCACAATTCAATAAAGCAATGCATGTCAGCCACACAGCTCAGAGCCTGGTATACACTACTGATTCAGTGAAGTCAGCAGCGATGAAGTCGGCGCGCTGGCTGGTTTGCACATGGCCGTTCTCCTCATCACGCCTTGACTACCTGACTGTCTCATTCAATTCTCACAGTTAGCATAAGGGCTAGGTTTTATTTTCTTTAATTTTTATAAATGAGAAAATTGAGGTTCAAAGACACTAATTATCCGGCTAGCATCATAAATAGAAGAGATGAAATTTGAACCTACGACTTTCTGATTCTAAGCCCTTGAACTCTGACCACACTTGGTTAAGGGGCGGGCATCACTTTTCCTGCTTCGGTGAGTTCTGCAGTCACTGGAGAGCTGTTGGGAGTGACTCAGCAGTTTCGCCAGCCCGGGACAGAGTTGCATGACTTTTCCCAGGGCCTAATCAGACCCCTTCATGAGGATTTCTTGAAATCATGGAGAAAAAATTGTTAGTCAAACATGTCAAACCCGAACCAGCCTCAACAAGGAAGTCTGTCTAAGGCAACATGCCTTAAACTCTGTCACAGGAGTGCCATTATCCAGTACGATTCCTGTCTGTGGGAACAAATGCCTGCTGAAATAAGCTGACTCAGCTATGGCAGCTAGATCTCTGATGTCTGGGACCAGAATACCGTCTTGAGGTCTTTATGAGAAGAGCCAATGAAATCCATAGAGTCTGCTGCCCCCGCTGTTCTCTCAAGATGCTGTGTACGACCCCTTTCTTTTCATGAATCCAGGCAAGACCCCTCATTCGTCTCTAACACTGGCGGATGCCACCCTGACTTACGGAAATGCTTCCCTCACCGTGTGCTGGAGAACCACCCTCATGTGCATGCTAAATAAAAGTCAAGTATCGTAAGTAAACGCCTGTTAGTGGAATCTAGAAAAAAAGGGTCTAGACGGTCTTATTTGCAAAGCTCTGAGGCACTTGTTGGGCTTCCCTGGTGGCTCAGATGGTAAAGAATCTGCCTGCGAGGCGACCCGGGTTGACGGGCTTGTGCGGGGAGCTGCACACCGCGCACGTGGCCGAGACGGGGAAGGAGCCTCTGCACATCGCTGGTCTCCACCGGGGCAGTGTGAGCAGGCGTGCGGCCCAGGGAGGGCTGGAGTTGGAAAGCGGGCAGGAAGCAATTTTAAGAAGAAGATGTGTTGTCCTCGACCCTGCCAGCTTTGGGGCGACAGACAGGGAGGGAGAGAGGACAACACGCTGGAGAGCTTAATGCGCCATTTTGCAAAGCCAGGGGGACACAGGCTGCCACAAATAGAGGTCCAAGTTCTTTGACAAAGCTCAGGGGAGATGCTAAAGGGCTGAGCCTCTGAGAAAAGTGAGAGGGAGGAGGAGGATGCTGTGGACGTTGGCCCTGAATCAGACGGAGTACTGGTGCTGCTGTTCCTAACACAAAGGAACCGTGTACGTGGTGATCACCCTACACTTCTGGTCCCATCACGTCACGGCAAATAGATGGGGAAACAGTGGAAATGGTGTCAGACTTTATTTTGGGGGGCTCCAAAGTCACTGCAGATGGCGACTGCAGCCATGAAATTAAAAGACGCTTACTCCTTGGAAGAAAAGTTATGACCAATCTAGATGCCATATTAAAAAGGAGAGACATTACCTTGCCAACAAAGTTCTGTCTAGTCAAGGCTATGGTTTTTCCAGTGGTCATGTATAGATGAGAGAGTTGGGCATAGAAAAAGCTGAGCACCGGAGAATTGATGCTTTTGAACTGTGGTGTTGGAGAAGACTTTTGAGAGTCCCTTGGACTGCAAGGAGATCCAACCAGTCCATCCTGAAGGAGATCAGTCCTGGGTGTTCACTGGAAGGACTGATGTTGAAGCTGAAACTCCAATACTTTGGCCACCTGATGCAAAGAAGTGGCTCATCAGGAAAAGACCCTGATGCTGGGAAAGATTGAAAGTGGGAGGAGAAGGGGACAACAGAGGATGAGATGGTTGGATGGCATCACTGACTTGATGGACATGAGTTGGGTAAACTCTGGTAGTTGGTGATGGACAGGGAGGCCTGGCGTGCTGTGGTCCATGGGGTCACAAAGAATCAGATATGACTGAGCAACTGAACTGAACTGCACTTGGGTGTCAGGCAAAATTTGCATTCTTCCTTTATTTCTTAAAGATGTAAATCTTATCAAGTCCTTGAAATGCACACACCTCAGGAGATAATAACACACTGCTTACAGGAAAAGAAAAAAAAAGGAGAAAAAAGCCTTTTAAAAAGAAAACGCCAGCTTGCCTTTAGAAGGTGGCAAACAGCCGTGCACGTGTGTGCTCAGTTGCTTCAGCCGCGTCTGCCTCTCTGTGACCCTGTGGACTGTAGCCCGCTGGGCTCCCCTGCCCATGGGATTTTCCCGGCAAGAATACTGGAGTGGGCTGCCACACCGTCCTCCATGGGATCCTCCTGACCCAGAGAGCGAACCCAGGTCTCCTGCAGCTCCTGCACTGCAGGCAGATTCCTTACCCCTGAGCCACCAGGGGACCCCAGCAAACACCTGATATACCCCACAGAACAACGCCTAGAGACATGCACAACCGCTAGACCCTCTCACAAAGGAAGTGCTTTCCTTCCTATCAAGAGGTGAACTGAAAATAGGTTCCAGTGACCCCCACCTCCCCTGCCATGGCTCAGATCCCCACTCCACGTGGTGGGCTCCCAGCAGAGGAGCTCCCCCCCATCCCCCGCCAGCCCACTGTCTCTGAAAATGCAGGCGCTGTGGCTCCCTGTAGAGCCTCCTCCAAATGCCCTGTTCCTGCAGTGGTTCCTGCGGCTGCAGAGCATGATAGGGAGAAATTCCGGTTGACGCCCTCGAAGTGCAGTGACTTGATTAACGCGGGGCCAGCATGTCCTGTTCTCAAAGAGTGTCCGAGGCCATTGCCAAGAGTGTGGGGCCATCCCAGAATTTCCAGCCTGTGAGGGATCAGCAAATTGATGACATGGACCCCCTCCTTCTAAATACGTCTTGGTTTGTGTGGACACTGGGTCTGGCCGCACCCAAGGTGTCCCCTGAAATTGCACAAGCCAGGCTCTCCCACCAAGGGAATTAAGGAAGCTGGGTATCAGGTACAGATGGGCTTCCCTGGAGGCTCAGATGGTAAAGAATCTGCCTGCAATGCAGGAGACCTGGGTTCGATCCCTGGGTCAGGACGATCCGCTGGAGAAGGGAATGGCTACCCACTCCAGGGTTCTGGCCTGGAGAATCCCATGGACAGAGGAGCCTGGGGACTACAGTCCATGGGGCCGCTAAGAGGTGGACACGACTGTGTGTCTAACACTGCTACCATGTACAGAAACCTTCCTCCAATAGACGATGGTCAGGGGTCACTTTGCAAAGGTCATGCTACGCAAGGCTGGGCAAAAGGAGGTGACATCGGGGGTCCATCTGCCCATCACCCACAAGCAACAACACAGAGAGAAAGGGAAAATGGGGTAATAAAGGAGCAAACTGAGTGACTGACGGTACGAGCACCTCGGCTGGGTGGACAGAAGTACTTTCCCAGGTGTGGATACATCTGAAGGATCAGCCACTAGGGTGTCTTGCCCCAAATGCCAGACTGTGGGCCCTTGCCGGGGAAAGACATTACCTTCTGGGGTCTGCAATGGGGTGTCCCACAGGGATGGGTGAGTGAGGGGGACCCCGTCAATCTCTGCTGGGACCCCGGTGTCCTGCTGCAAGCTGGGCTGGTGGAAACACACTGCAGCTGGCGGGGGATAGGCACAAAGCAACGAGGGGAGAAGCTGGGAGTCCTGGTCGGGGAGGTCCCACCCCTCATCCGCCTCCTCTCACCTGGCAGTCTCACCTTCCCCAGCCGACAGGCAGGGTCTGCACCGCCAGGCCCCACCTGAAGCTGCCCCCCCCAACTCCAGGGTGGCTGAGCATCTGTTGCCACGGAGATGACCACTGGCTGCCGTCTGGTTCCTTCCCAGTGCCTGGAGGACGTTCCCACACACACCGCGGTTTCTGATTCCAGCCGCCTGTCTTTAGGGAAAACAGGCCTGCGACAGCATCTCTAGTGAGAAAGGCGCCCCTCCTGAGCAGGATGGCCTTGGGTATGCCTGCTGCCTGGCTTGGAGGCACCTGTGCGCTCAGTCACTCAGTCCTGTCTGACTTTGCAACCGCAGGGACTGCAGCCTGCCAGACTCATCTGTCCAGGGATTTCTCAGGCAAGAATCCTGGAGTGGGTTGCCATGCCCTTCCCCAGGGGATCTTCCTGACCCAGGGATTGAATCCGGGTCTCTTGCATTGCAGGCAGATTCTCTACCATCTGAGCCACCAGGGAAGCCCTAAAGCAACTGTAGTCCAGTAAAAATTGATTTAAATAAATCCAAAATACAGTGAGTCAGCACAACCCTAAAAAGAAAGAAAAACTCTCTTTCACTTGTGAACCCAACTCCTCCTTCTATTGGCTCCGACGATGCCAGGCAGGAGGACCCTTGCCAGGCCTGACTTGAGAGGGTCGCTAACAATCCCTGATGAGTCTGCTAATGGATCGTCTTCATTCAGCCACATGTGGACAGAAGCCAGTGCCCTGAGTGATGGGACCCCCAGCCTAGGGCAGGGTCCCCAGCCTCCGGCTCTGAGAACCCGCACTGGCTGTCTGAGCCTCAGCAGCGTTAGGTTAGAAGTAAAGTGGGCAATGAATGTGACGTGCTTGACTCATCCCCAGACCACCCCCTACCCCGCCTCTGGTCCCTGGGAAACACTGTCTTCCATGATATCCATCCAGAAACAGCTGGCCTGTGGGATTTAAGAATATCAGTTGTTCCCACCATGGGGCTTTTGGTAGGAAAAACTAACTTCTTTTGGGACTCACTTACCTTTTTTTGGGCTCCCAAATCACTGCAGATGGTGACTGCAGCCATGAAATTAGAAAACGTTTGCTCCTTGGAAGAAAAGCTATGACCAACCTAGACACCATATTAAAAAGCAGAGACATTGCTTTGCCGGCAAAGGTCCATCTAGTCTAGGCTATGGTTTTTCCAGTAATCATGTATGGATGTGAGAGTTGGACTATAAACAGCTGAGCACCGGAGAATTGATGCTTTTGAACTGTGGTGTTGGAGAAGACGCTTGAGAGTCCCTTGGACTGCAAGGAGATCCAACCAGTCCATCCTAAAGGAGATCAGTCCTGGGTGTTCATTGGAGGGCCTGATGTTGAAGCTGAAACTCCAATACTTAGGCCGCCTGATGTGAAGAGTTGACTCATTTGAAAAGACCCTGATGCTGGAAAAGATTGAGGGCAGGAGGAGAAGGGGACGACAGAGGATGAGATGGTTGGATGGCATCACCGACTCAATGGCCATGAGTCTGAGTAAGATCTGGCAGTTGGTGATGGACAGGGACGCCTGGTGTGTTGCGTTTCATGGGGTCGCAAAGAGTCGGACACGACTGAGTGGCTGAACTGAACTGACCACCTTCTCAGTGTCTCCTCACAGCTCTTCTATTCTGCTGCCGTGGCTTCTGCCCCCGGTGTGGCCACAGGGCTCCCAATGAGCCGCCTCCCCTAAGGAGACTGCGGGTGGTGGCTCTGGGTGCATCGGGGAAGGGAGGGTGAGAGACTTAAGGGCCAGGGGCGGGGGCAGCGCCTGGAGGGTCTCGGAGAGGACGTGGTCCCCCTTGACCCTGGACAGTCAGAGGCTCCCCAGGCCCTGTCTCGCCCACTGCCCCGCCCTGGGAGCCACTTTTAAGGACACAGCGGGAGGTGCACGGTGTTAGGACGGTGTCTGGACTGAAAGGGGGACTGAACCTCGGTTAGGCCTCTGTACACACTTGTTGGGTTTCTGGCCCCGAAGGGGAAGATCTGCTCTCCACCTCGGTGAGAAGCCCCGGAGGTAAGGCCCCTGCTTCTGTTGCCTGCCCCTCCCGGTGCGGAGGGGCCACCTCTGTCCTGTCGCTCCTTGCCCCCGGGCCCTGGGCCCCGGGCCCCATTCCAGATCCCCCACCCACCCCCGGATACCCCCCAAGCTTTCAAAGCAGCAGCATCACCCGTGCAGACTGATGACCTCCCGTCCTGGTACTTCCCTTCCCGCGGACCGTGCCCTGGGCCCGTGGCCATCTGTGCCTCCGTCATCACAGGAGAGGCGAAATGGAGGAGGCCCTTACAGCGTCTTCTGAATTGTTATCTGTGGACTTCAGGAAGGGTATTTGCAAGAAGCAGTCGTTTATATTCTGAATGTAAATGATCTTATCTGCTTCGTCTGTGCCTTTGACACTGGTGGGCCCTGGTCTGGGGAAAATTCTGACTAGATTCTGCTCTTCTTGAGCATTATTAACCTTAAGAAGCAAGCAGTTCTCTGCACCTTTGTCTTTCTGGTTTCTCGGTAGTCAGGTCAGAACGTGGTGCTGGGTGGCTTAGGGAGGCAGAAAGGTGGGTAAAAGCCTCTGGTTTCCCTCCACTTTTGCTTTCCTGGTGGCTCAGATGGTAAAGCATCTGCCTGCAATGCAGGATACCCAGGTTCAATCCCTGGGTAGGGAAGATCCCCTGGAGAAGGAGATGGCAAACTACTCCAGTATTCTCGCCTGGAGAATCCCATGGACAGAGGAGCCTGGTGGGCCACAGTCACGGGTCGCAGTGTCGGACGTGACTGAGTGACTTCAGTTTCACTTTCTTTACCTTATTCCAGAGCCAGAGATATGGGCTTCCCTGGTGGCTCAGACAGCAAAGAATCTGCCTGCTATGCAGGAGACACAGATTCAATCCCTGGGTCAGGAAGATCCCCTGGAGAAGGGAATGGGAACCCACTCCAGTATTCTTGCCTGGAGTCAGACACGACTTAGAGACTAAACCACCGCCACCAGAGCCAGACATATACCAGGAAGAGTACCATTTCTGTATTGTGAAGAATGGTTCCAGAATGGTTTTTTTCTGTATCACATGTTTGCAAATGAAGCTACCATGAAACATCATTATCTTTCCTTTGGTACATTTTATATCACTTGTGATCATTTAAGTAGTGGGGAAGAAGTCTACAAAATATATACATGACATCACAGATATGGGAAAATATATAAACTGTACTTTGTACAAAGGGTCTGCTACTCATTCCTTTTTTTCTAAATTGGTAAATTTATATATAGACTCACCCAAAGTAAAAGAGAGAAAAGGCACAAATACCATTATAGAAATGGAAACAAAAATCACTACAAATTCTAATATAGTAAAAGAATAATAAATAATATTAATAACTTTGTTGCTGTTCAGTCTCTCAGTCATGTCTGACTCTTTGTGACCCCATGGACTGCACACCAGGCTTTTCTGTCCTTCACCATCTCCCAGAACTTGCTCAAACTCACATTCGTTGAGTCGGTGATGCCATCCAATCATCTCATCCCCTGTCATCGCCTTCTCCTCCTATCTTCAATCTTTCCCAGCATCAGGATCTTTTGTAATGAGTTGGTTCTTTTCATCAGGTGGCCAAAGTATTGGAGGTTCAGAATGTTATTATAAATTCAGCTACTTACAAAAAATAGCCAAACTCCTTAAAGCAAACTGCCAAACATAACTGAAGCAGAGACATAACCAGAATAACCTTTTATTTATTAATAAGTTTTAGTTTAAATCCTTCTCATGAAGTGTGTGGTGGTTGCTCAGTCATGTCCAACTCTTTGTGACCTGTAGCCCGCCAGGCTCCTCTGTCCATAGGATTCTCCAGGCAAGAACACTGGGGTGGGTTGCCATTTCCTTCTCCAGGGGATCTTCCTGACCCAGGGATCAAACCTGGGTCTCCTGCACTGCAGGCAGATTCCTTACCACCAAGCCTCCAGGGAAGTCCATAATTCCAAGCCCAGGGAGCTTTGCTGCTGAATTCTTGATAAACTATAGAATCCTGCGTCCTTTCTCACACTGGGCTTCAATTTCAAACATGCAATGATACACTTTAAAATTTTTATAAAGGAGATTTTTAGGTGAGCCTTTGATGGAGGAACATGTTCTTGCCCAATGAATAAATCAAAAGGGACATTTATTTATTTAATCAGAAATGTGTCTGTACAGCTCTCCCCTGAAGCTGCCTGGATGGCTCACTGGTGTGACTCACCCTGAGACGTTGCCTTTACAGGTGAACATCCATGGAAAAGGAGCCAAGGAGATAATCACTGGTGATCTTTCTTTTCTTCTTACTTTTCTTTTCCTACTGCTCCTTCCCTCCCATTTTCTTTCCTCCTCCTCCTTGCCTTCTCCTCCTTCTTCTCTTCCTCCTCCCTCCTCCTCCCTCTCCTCCTCCTCCCTCCCCTCCCCTCCTCCTCC
>ML663574.1:2016171-2065558 GCA_007570785.1 Antilocapra americana
CCCTCCTCCTCCCTCTCCTCCTCCTCCCTCCCCTCCCCTCCTCCTCCCTCCTCCCTCCCCTCCTCCTCCTCCCTCCTCTTCTCCTCCTTCTCCTCCCTCTTCTCTTCTTCCTCCTTCTTCTTTAAGAAATGACATAATTTAAGACACTTCCACAGATGATTTAAAACACATACCTACCTTCCTATTTTGGAAATGACCTAAAAGAAGAAAATGATGGAAAGAAAGAAAATGACAGATAGAACAGTCCACCTTCTCTTGGGGAGAATGAAAATCTTTTGTGAGAAGCAAGAATGGTCTCCAGTATGTAACAGGGTCCTGGAGACTGTTCACTGTCTGGGTGATGTTCGGTGCTTGTTTAGAAAGTGAAGAGATAATTTAATTGTGTGCATGTGTGAGTGTGAATGTGTGTGTGTGTGTGTGTGTGTGTGTTTTAGCAGAACTACCCCTGTCATCCCACGGGAGCGGCAGAGTAAGGCTCTCGCACCGATGGCCTCAGCACGCAGTCAGAGGGCCAGAGGGTGGTGCGGTGGCCGCTGGCCAGTCTGGAGCCTCGGTTGTGCTCACGGCGGTCCGTTGGGTGCCCTAGCCCTTGCCCAGGGGTAGACTGCGTCTGCGCTGCTTCCACTCCCCAGTCTGAGGAGGTTCTCCTCCCCCAGACGCAGGTGAGGCTAGCTTCATCAGGTCAGCAGGAAAACATGAACAAAACAGTGTCATCTGGAACTCTGTTTGGGAGAAATCCCCTTTGTGAGGTTACAGTGATCTTGAACAGCCTGACTTATAAAACAACAAACAAACAAAAACCCAATAAGAACCAGAAGCAGAGAAAAAATTAGAAGGTATTAATAACCAAACAAACCAAAAGCTGTCCTCTGCTTCTCTGGGTTGCTAGATTTTTAGCATCATTAAGCATTATGATAAAAATAAGAGGTTTTCATGGAGAAAATGTAGATAAGCAAGAAGAAAATGAGAATCGTCTCTAATTCTAGCATTCAGAAAAGCATATGCTGTTTACATTTGGGGGATAGACTTTAATCTGTTTGTGTGTGTCTGTCTTTACACATCCAGTACACACAATACATAAATTTACATAATATATGCAATTCACAAAATATGTAAACTTATAAAATTTAACCATTTTTGCTCTTCTTGCTCTCATAAGCATAATCATCCTTCAGTCACTGCAAAGCACACGATTATATCAATATACTCTTGTAATGGCCATCATTATTGGGTCCATGAGGTGTTTTCCAATTCTTCCTTCTTTTAATTGTTTTATAAAAGGTTCTTGTAGCCACATCTTTGTGACATGACAAATGATTACTTAGGGTAAATTCCCAGAAGTAGGATTCCTATGTTAAAGGTTAAGAATATTTTAAATAGCATTTCCTTTTTTTTTCCTCCAAAGCTCCAGACATGTTTCTAACGAGCAGCCGTGTTTAAAAGCAACTGGACTTTTGATGATGTTTGACGTCCGTCTTGTTTGTTTCACTTTTTCTATTTCATATTCAGTGCTCTCATTTCATTTAGTTTATGCTTTCCAATTTTTCCATCTCTTCCTTTTTGGTGCTCTTCTCAAGCCTTCCTCAAGTGTAGTACAAAACCTTATTTGTATACATAAATATAAATAGTACATACAATATATATTTTAGAAAATTTAAGAGTTTTTCCCTAACTAAAAATTTATGACATTTTGATTCCACTTGTTTTACTTAGTATGAATAGATTTCTAATTAAAAAAATAGAAATGCAACAAGCAACAAAGGTTTACTGTATATCACAGGAAACTATAGCTGATATCTTGTAATGATCTATAATGGAAAATAATCTGAAAAATAACATATGTGTATATGTGTAATTGAATCACCTTGCTGTACACCTGAAATACTGTAAGTCAACTATACTTCTATAAAATATATATATTAAGAAAAAAATCCAACAAAAAAAAGAAGAGTGTATGAGTCTGTCTGGTCTCATATATACTCTTTCTGAGAATCATCACTAAGGCTAAAATACCTAAAAGTGAATTATCTAAGGAGAATAACCAGACAGCTCAAGGCTGCCCGTCTGAGTATCCAGACTTGACTGGGGAACCAGAGTCTCCTGCAGGAGTTCACTGGTTACTGAATGACTCGGAGTCCCATGCAAGGTGGACGTCCACAGTCTTGCCCAAAGGCTGTGTGTTCACTAGTAAGGAAGATCACGTCCTTCTGGCTGAATTCAAAGGAGCGGAAGCTGGCCGGCTGCCTGGTGGGATATCCTGATTGGAAATCAACTCTGACACTCCAGCTTTGTGCCTTCCTTACCAGCTTTTTGGTGTAAATTCCTCAAAGAAGAGTGTGGCGTTTCCACACCCCGGGTTTTGCACACACGGCGCGAGAGGCACATCCTCAACTTAGTCATGCTGAGACCCTGCAGGGCCCGAGGTGGGGAGGGCAGGAACAGGCTGAGAAAACTGGAAGTATTTCCTGGTAAAGCCACATCAAATGGAAGTGTCTGGTCCCCCGACAGTTATTCCATGGATTCTTCCTATCGAAAATGATGAGTGATAATTTAAAACAACCACGTGTGCCGGCCAGCACTACATCACGTGCTACACCGCACGCTGAGGTCAGAGTCCTTGCTGGATCTTTTATTGTGCCCTTAAAATGATGTCTTACGTTGGCACAGCTCTTTAGAGTTGACCCAGTGTTTTCATATTAATAAGCCCCTAATACATTTTTACACGAATAAACTCGTTGTGGTGAGTTGTCTTATTTGGTGAGTTTTCTGCTTTGACCTGTCTTTGAAGAATGTTCCATTTCCAGAGCTTGCTTTGGTTGCAGGTTTGTGATTGAAATCTTTACTGAAAAAAGCAATGATGAGCTTGGATCTTTCATCCTGTTTCTTAGCATTGTTGCTTAGTGGCTAAGGCACGTCTGATTCTTCAGCGACCCTAAGGTCTGTAGCCTGCCAGCTCCTCTGCCCATGGGATTTCCCAGGCAAGAATACTGGAGTGGGTTGCCATTTCCTTCTCCAGGGGATCTTCTCTTGACCCAGGAATCAAACTTGGGTCTCCTGCATTGGTAGGAGGGTTCTTTACAACTGAGCCACATGGGAAGCATTTCTTAATAGGATAAGAATGAAATAAAAAAGCAGGTACAATAAAATAGCAGATGTGGGTAGCTGTTAGGACACATTTAAATAAATTAAAAAGGTGTAAAAGTCAGGCTGAGTTAAGACACACCCTCACCCAGTCCCTCGCCCCCTGGAAGTCAACATGAAAAACTTCTGTGGCCCCTGGATTAGAAAATCCCCAAACACCTTTCATGCATGGCTGGGAGTATAAGACTTGGTGTCCTGGCTCCAGTCCAGGCCAAAGGGGAATTTCAAAAGCTGGTTCATGTATTTGTAATTTTCCAGTTTGAAGCGCACACTTCCAGTCTTGGCTGTGTGTACTTCCTGAGAGCAGCCAGCAAATCGGTTGTGAGGAAGGGCAAAGCTTCTTGTTATCTTTAAAACCATCAGAGGCTGTGGGATGGTTTCGGATGAAGAGTTCGGGGAGATTATTAATTTTGTGACCACGTGTGGTCATTAGTGAAGTACTAGACTCACAGTATTTCATTAGTGTGGTTTGCATTAATAAAGTACCTTGGAGGATTGTTATGAATTATTGATGTCACTGCATGATGGGGAAGCCCAGTGAACTGGAGAAAATAAAAAGGCATAGATTTTGCTGTTGTTTTGAATCGTGGTTTACGAGCTGCCATGCCCTGAGTACTTGGGAAAGCTACAAGATTTCTGAATTCCCACGAGGAGATGCTGGTGCAAAGGGCAAACAGGAAAGCTTCCGGAGAGCAGAGGGGCCCCAGAGGGTCTTTAAGCAGCGAAAGACTATCAAGAGCCATAGAATGATGGAAAAGCAGGGTTCTTGCCAAGGTTAGGAGGCAGTGGGTTAGAAAGATCGAACCAAGAGCTGCTCGACGCTGCAGGTTGAGAAGAGCTTTTAAAAGGCTGGAGCTGAGAGCCAAGAAAAGCCTGCCAAGAAAATGGATGTTCGTGACCTGCCCACCAGGCTGCGTGACGGTCTGGGCGCTTGGCTGGCGTGGTCACGAGAGGACAGCTCCTGCTCACTGGCTCCGGTGTTCGAACAGGGACCTCAGGGGGAGGGGCGTGGGGAGGGGAAGCGCAGGGCGGTGTGTACGAGATGGGTCAGAACGTCCTCCTTTTATCAAGCTTACACCGAACCCCAGGCCTCATTGACAGCTCCCCTCAATTCCACCACTCTCTCTGGATCTCCTTAGCCTTCTGGCCACTTCCTGTGCTCTTTGTGATTTGGGCTTTCTGTACATGCTACCATGGGCTTCCCCGGGAGCTCAGTGGTAAGGAATCTGCCTGTCAGTGCAAGAGACACTGGTTCAACCCCTAGTCTGGGAAGAGCCCCTGGAGAAGGAAGTTGTCTAATATTCTTATCTGGGACATCCCATGGACAGAGGAGCCTGGTGGGCTACAGTCCATAGGGCCACAAAGAGTTGGACATGGCTTAAACAACTTATGTACATGCAAAGGGATTGATTTTTCTCCTAAAATCATTAAAATTACAAATCCCATTATGGAGAATAATGATTTGATCACAGCATCCATGAAAGATAGAGAGTCCAGTAATTAAAGTGACCTAGTCTAAAAATACTTATTCTGTTCATGGGTTTTGAAGGTCTATCTTCTTGTCTGGCAGAAAGGGAGTATTTACCTAATACCAAGTAGAAAGAATTACAGGTAACATTATTACACAGTGACCTATACAGGGGGAAATTTCATTTAAGGCTCTACACCTTTTATATCATAAAATTAATATTGTTGTTGTTTAGTTGCTAAGTTGTGTCCAACGCTTTGCGACCCCATAGACTGTAGCACATCAGGCTCCCCTGTCCTCCACTATCTCCCAGTTGCTCAAAATCATGGCCGTTGATTTGGTGATGCCATCCAACCATCTCATCCTCTGTCGTCCCCTTCTTCTCCTGCCTTCAATCTTTACCAGCATCAGGGTCTTTTCCAATGAGTCAGCTCTTCGCATCAGGTGGCCAAAGTATTGGAGTTGCAGCTTTAATATCAGGCCTTCCAATGAATATTCAGGGTTGATTTCCTTTAGGATTGAAAAATAAGTAGTAGGTGTTTCAAAAATGATGAAAACTAGGTTTTGTCCTGGTGACTTTGGTCAGTGGCTACCATTTGAAAAAGCAGAGTGAATTTAAGTCAGGCAATCTGAGAGCTAAGGGTACAGGTGAAAATTGCCAAAGATAAACTGCAGCCTCCTGGAGATCCCTAAGGGCAGACTGCATCTGGTCTGGTCTAACCCGTTGGGGAATTTCAGATATCGGAAATGTCCTGATTGGAGTGAATAATTGCTTTGAATTTTGACACTCAGCTGTAACTTGGAGTTTTGGGGAAATTCGATGATGCCATCTGATGACTTTTCTTATCTGGGAAAGAAGGTGTGTTTGGGGATTCTGTGATAGAGCAAGGTGATGCTTTCTGGGAATATCCAGTTTCAGTTATGCTCATGGTGACTTCCTGACTGCTGCTTGAAGTCCTAACATCTTGGCCAATTCTTGTATTGCTCCTAAATCAGGCAGGGGATATCTGCCTATTTGCCGGCAAAGAAGTACAGCAATTCTGGTTACCCAGGTGTAGGAAACAACGTTCTTCCCTGCATGGGGCTCAGCCCAGCTCTCTGCCAAGGAATTGGCCCCCTTGGGGCCAATTTTTTATTTGCTGGGGTAGTTTGAGAAAGGGGCACCTGAATGGGCTCGGTGGATCACTGCAGATGGTGACTGCAGCCATAAAGTTAAAAGGCGCTCGCTCCTTGGAAGAGAAGCTATGACCAACCTAGACAGCGTATTAAAGAGCAGAGACATGACTTTGCCAACAAAGGTCCGTCTAGTCAAAGCTATGGATTTTCCAGTGGTCATGTATGAATGTGAGAGCTGGACTATAAAGAAAGCTGAGCGCCAAAGAATTGATGCTTTTGAACTGAGGTGTTGGAGAAGACTCTTGAGAGTCCCTTGGACTGCAAGGAGATCCAACCAGTCCATCCTAGAGATCAGTCCTGGGTGTTCATTGGAAGGACCGAAGCTGAAACTCCAGTACTTTGGCCACCTGATGCAAAGAAATGACTCTCTAGAAAAGACCCTGATACTGGAAAAGATTGAAGGTGGGAAGAGAAGGGGACGACAGAGGATGAAGTGGTTGGATGGCATCACCAACATGATGGACATGAGTTTGAGTAAGCTCCGGGAGTTGGTGATAAACAGGGAGGCCTGGTGTGCTGTAGTCCATGGGGTGGCAAAGAGTCAGACACGACTGAGTGACTGAACTGAACTGATAAGAAGACACCCTGGATGGGGCACAGCAGTCCACTCCAGTGTTCTTGCCTGCAGAATCCCATGGACAAAGGGGCCTGGTGGGCTACAGTCTATGGGGTCGAAAAGAGTCGGACACGACTAAAGCAACTTAGGCTACACCTACCCATCAGAGAAAGACAGAGACACGAGCAAGTCCCCACCATTGATCAGGGAACCGACAAGTGTTTATGGAGTACTTGGTGTGCATGTTCAGTCCTTCCGTGTGCTTTGGGGAAACTGACAATAAATTATCAGAAGTTGCTGAACCACCTCGCTCCCCACTCCCTCCCCTTCAGGCAGGACCTTCCGCTTACCTCTCCCTGAAAGTCCCAAGTCAGATAACATTCCACACGACATCCTGGCTTCTCAGAAACACCTAGCTCGCCGGGGGGTGTGGGGGATGGCTCACGCTGGGCTCTGGCCTCAGGGCCGCTGGCACTTGGCGCTCTGCCCATCCTCCCGTCTGCATCCTGGATCCCTGCCGGACCCTTGCTGCTGTTGTTTCCGAGTCTCCCTCTGGCCTCTCTGGGGTTCGTGCTTGTCCATGTGTTGACTCCTGTCGGTTCCAAGTCAGATTCCCGGGGCTGCCTTCTTTCGGATTCAACCCCTGTCAGCTCCCGACCCTGCCTCTGTCTTGGCCTCACGCTGGTGACCTCAGCTTTTGTTTTGGCCCCTAGATACTGTTGTATTTTTCAGCTCACAGCCTGATGCTGAGCTGCAGATAATACCTGTTCAGGCTTCATCCAGGTGGTCCCAAAGGGAAGTCAATCAAGAGGACATGAATGTCTTAATGAAAATGATGATGTCTTTGGGGAAACTGCTCCAGGTTAGCTGTGAAAACACATCACTGATGTCTGCTGTGCTGATTGGTTCGTGGTTAGGCTCCCACTGGGGAATAAGAGCCCCAGTTCTCCCTTGATTCTCCCTTGCCTCTCCATCTTTGTAGATTTAAAGAAGTTTGTTGTTGTTCAGTCATGACCCCCTGGACTACAGCATGCCATGCTCCTCTGTCCTTCACCATCTCTCAGAGTTTGCTCAACATCATGTCCCTGAGTCAGTGATGTTATGCAATCATCTCATCCTCTGTCATCCCTTCTCCTCCTGCCTTCAATCTTTCCCAACATTGGGGTCTTTTCCAGTGAGTCAGCTCTTCTCATGAGGTGGCCAAAGTATTGGAGTTTCCGCTTCAGCATCAGTCCTTCCAATGAATATTCAATGTTGATCTCCTTTAGGATGGACTGTCTGGATCTCCTTGCTGTCCAAGGGACTCTCAAGAGTCTTCTCCAACGCCACAGTTCAAAAGCATCAATTGATCGGTGCTCAGGGCTCTTTAAGATCCAGCTCTCACATCCATACATGATTGAAGAGCTTATTCACCCTCAGTTTACTGCATGTAAAATGTGAATCTGACAAATCAGTCTCATAGATAGATAGTAAATGTACACGCATCCTGAGCACACAATGAACGCTGAGTAAATTGGAACTCGTACTTTCCTCTTTATCATCTCTGGAATTACAAGTGGTTAGGGCTTCCCTGGTGGCTCAACTGATAAAGGATCTGCCTGTAATGCAGGAGACCTGGGTTCCACCCCTGGGTTGGGAAGATCCCCTGGAGAAGGGAAAGGCTACCCACTCCAGCACTCTGGCCTGGAGAATTCCATGGACTGTCCATGAGGTGGCAAGGAGTCAGACACGACTGAGTGACTCTCACTTTCAGACGTTGTTAGTGTATACTTCCATAACTTGAAAGTCAGGGCGCAAGCTTCAGTTCACCCCAGTTTATTACAAAGGATGTTTGTTGGGTGTCTTCTGCGAGCAATGGGTTATGTTAAGTGGTCTCTAGGATATGAAGATGGATGGGTGGCTGTTTCCCCTGAAAGAGCTTATGATCTACGAAGAAGCACACAGGACAGTGTCATTAAAAGACCACAAAGGGAAGCATGACCTCTAGATGCTTGGCAGTTACGTCCCCATGGTTCTCACCCCCCATTGAATGCCGCTCAGACCAGACCATCACAAGTCCAGAGAAGGCCCTGTGCAGAGGACTGGACCGTGGTGTCCACGTGGACAGCTCGGCTTTAGGCTCTCGCCCCTTGGAGTACCCCTCTGTCTCTCTGATGGTAAGGAAGTATTTGCTCTATTGGACAAAAAGTCTCAATTATATAGCAAGGGACCAAGGGCCTCCTGGTCTAAATAAAGAGCCAATATTTCTCAAACACCCTGTCACTCATTTGTTCCTGGAACGTGGTAGTACTGTTGACAGATAAAGGGCGAGAAATCAGGAGGCAGAGGGAGCATGAGGGGTAAATATGACCAGCCCCGTGTTGCCCATGTTGGCGTGGAGTCTGGTACCTGGGGGCCTGCTGGTGGAAATCTCTAGGAGACACTCGGAAAGGCCCAGGAAAGTAGTTCTGCTCAGATACAGAGGGATCCTGCTGGTTACTAAGTCCACATAGACTGGATTCTTTTTCTTGCTTCTTGCATTCAGTATTACTTTTTGCACCATGCTCCTTGGCGACTAATGCCAACTAACGCCAGACTTGGAGGTCTGCCCAGTGGTACACTTAGAGAAATAATGGTCCTGACTGGCCTCTGTGTGTGTGGTTATTATAGCTCAGTCTATAAGGACAGGGACCATCCTTTTCAAAACGTTTTATAGTTATTTTGTTATATACAATTATGCATCACACAGTGAGGTACTCTGATAGGAAATAACAGTCATATAGGTGTGTGATTAAAAATAGACCGTGCACTCACTTAGTGCCCTTGAACCATACAGTTAAATATGGTTAAAATAGGGTGTTTCAGGGCCTTCGCTGGTGGCACAATGGTTTAGACTTCACCTTCCAAAACAGAGGGTGCAGGTTCGATCCCTGGTCAGGAAGCTAAGCTCCCACATGCCGCACGACGGAAAAACCAAAACAGAAAACAGAAGCAGTATCGCAAAATTCAATAAGGACTTTAAAAAAGGTCCACATAAAAAACCTTAAAAAACAGGATGTTTTCTATTATGTGACTTTTTACCACAAAAGTAAACATTTAAACATTTAAACAAAGAAATAGGACTTCCCTGGTGGCTCAGATGGTAAAGACTCTGCCTGTAACATAGGAGACCTGGGTTTGATGCCTGGGTCAGGAAGATCCCCTGGAGACGGGAGAGGCTGCCCACTCCAGTGTTCCTTTTTGCCTGGAGAATTGCATGGACAGAGGAGACCTTCAGGCCACAGTCCACGGGGCCACAAAGACTGGGACACGACTGAGACACAAATAAATACATAGAATGTGTAATATGATCCTCTTTTTGTAAAAGTAACTTGTGAATCTGTACATGTATTATATATGTGGCTTCAAAATCATGGGAGGAAATTTAAAGCCTATGATGATGGCTATCCTCAAAGGAAGATTACAGATCATTTTTCATTCTTTCCTGGGGAAAAATATATTTTTAACATTTTGCATTAAAAAAAAAAAAACCTATGTAGCTTTGTAATAAGACAAAATAACACAACCCATTTTAAACTATTGATCAAGCCAAACCTTTCGCTTGGCCAAATAAAATCTGGCTATTTTAACTAGGACAACACGTGTGTGTGTGTGTGTGTGTGTGTGTGTGTGTGTGCTGTCGTGTCTGACTCTTTGCAGTCCCATACAATCCTTTAACTGATCTGACTTCAGTTTCCTAATCTGTGAAATATGGTTAATAAGAACCAGCGTCCTTACCTCTCAGGATTGTTGTATGTCCACACTAAAATGTCCTTAAAGTGCCTTCTAAAGGAATCAGAATTAAAAAATTCTAAAAGCCCAATTAAAGTGCTATAAAATATTGATGAAATAAATCATCACCATTCTCAAAAGTCCATAAGGAATGTGTTCAGTGTGATTTTTTTCACTCATTCTCCCATTGCCTGTGTGCAGGCTAAGTCACTTCAGTTGTGTCTGACTCTGCGACCCCATGGACAGTAACCCTCCAGGCTCCTCTGTCCATGGAATTCTCCAGGCAAGGTATTGGAGTGGGTTGCCAGGCCCTCCTCCAGGGGATCTTCCTGACCCAGGGATCGAACCCGGGTCTCTTCCGTCTAACCTGCTTTGGCGGGAGGGCTCCTTACCGCTAGGGCCTCCTGGGAGGCCCCTTCGCCCTTTGCTTCCTGTAAAATAGGAAATCACCCAAAGAGGGCTCCTTTTTTTGGATGGAGGAGCAGAGCATTAGTCTGTGGATCATAGATTTGTTTCTTCTAAAGTGACAATTAAACGTAAAGAGAAAGAAAGCCCAACTGCATAAACATCTCTCTTTCTATTTTAAACTGCAAACACACCACCCAGACCACAGTACCCGGGATCAGATTTAGCTCCCTCTCAGCCCAGGCCCAACCCTGGGGCTCTCCCCGAGGTGAACTGCTGGGAAGTGTCTGGGCTCCAAGCCCAGGCTGTTTAAACGGCCTCTTCCTCTCCTCCCCCTGCCTTCCCCCCAGCACACCTGTTTGCAGACTGCCTTCCTCTCTGGCCCAGGGATCTTGAAGCTGGTCACGACCACCTGTTAAGGATGACGCAGATCTAGCCCTACGCACATCCTTGCCTTGTCGCTGCCTTCAGGATCCTGAACGGTGTTGATTCACTACCCTCCCCACCCCCCGGGACTTTATTTTTAGTCTTTATCTTGCCGTGGTTTTGTTTTCTTCCCGGTGCCTTTTGACCCGGGAGCTGGAAATAAAGTCTGCCTTCCATAAAGATGAGAAAGTTGTCAGCCCTTTCCTTCCTGCTCACATGAAAGGCCTGCCCAGCCCAGCCCGGTGAGATGCTGAAAACGCCAGTCCCTAGTCCTGTTCGTTGCATCTGCTTGCTGGAGGCTGAGCAGAGCGCTTGCCTGGATTAGGCAGCGGTCCTTTCACAGGGTTCAGAAGATGCTCAGGGGTTGGAATGAACGGAAACCATGTTTTCCTCTCCTGATTGTGCTGTCTGGATTCAAACATCTGAGTGATCTGAGTAGCCTGTCTCCTTCCTTTTTTTTTTTTTTTGAAGTACTTAAAAGAAACAGGCAAAGAGAAAAATGGTTGCTTTTGGCGGAAAACTCTGTGAACCTGTGGCTTCCTTGGATGGGAGGCCTAGTTTTTTATTTATTTATTTATTTATTTATTTTATTTTATTTTATTTTTTTTTCATTGTTTTTGCCATACATTGTCATGATATCACCATGGGTTTACATATGCTTCCCCTCCGGGTCCCCCCTCCCTCCTCCCTCCCCCCCGGGAAATCTCGCTGCACCAGTCCCGAGCATCAATCCTGGGCTGGCGATTGATTAGACACATGACAATTAACATGCTTCAATGCCCTTCTCCCATCTCATCCCACCCTTACCCTCATCCACAAAGTCCACAAGTCTATTCTATACATCTGCGTTCCTTTTGTTGTCTCCCATGTTGGGTTCTCATTACTGTCTTTCTAAATTCCATATATATGTGTTAATATACTGTATTGTTGTTTTTGCTTCTGGCTTACTTCACTCTGGATAATGGGCTCCAGTTTCGTCCATCTGAGTAGAATTGCTTCAAATGAATTTTTTTTTTAATGCTGAGTAATATTCCATTGTGTATATATACCACAGCTTTCTTATCCATTCGTCAGTTGATGGGCATCTAGGTTGCTTCCATGTCCTGGCTATTGTAAACAATGCAGCGATGAACATTGGGGTACACGTGGCTCTTTCAATTCTGGTTTCCTCGGTGTATATGCCCAGCAGTGGGATTGCCGGGTCATATGGCAGGTCTATTTGCAGCTTTTTAAGGAACCTCCACACTGTTTTCCATAGTGGCTGTACTAGTTTGCATTCCCACCAACAGTGTAAGAGGGTTCCCTTTTCTCCACATCCTCTCCAGCATTTATTGCTTGTAGACTTTTGGATGGCAGCCATTCTGACTGGTGTAAAGTGGTACCTCATTGTAGTTTTGATTTGCATTTCTCTGATAATGAGTGATGTTGAGCATCTTTTCATGTGTTTGTTAGCCATTTTTATATCTTCCTTGGAGAAATGTCTGTTAAGTTCTTTGGCCCACTTTTTAATTGGGTTGTTTATTTTTCTAGAATGGAGCTGCAGGAGTTGTTTGTAAATTTTTGAGATTAATTGTTTGTCTGTTGCTTCATTGGCTATTATTTTCTCCCATTCTGAAGGCTGTCTTTTCACCTTGCTTATAGTTTCCTTTGTTGTGCAAAAGCTTTTAATTTTAATTAGGTCCCATTTGCTTATTCGTGTTTTTATTTCCAATATTCTGGGAGGTGGGTCATGGAGTATCCCGCTTTGGATTATAGCAGAGAGTGTTTTGCCTATGTTGCCCTCTAGGAGTTTTATAGTTTCTGGTCTTATGCTTAGATCTTTAATCCATTTTGAGTTTATCTTTGTGTATGGTGTTAGAAAGTGATCTAGTTTCATTCTTTTACAAGTGGCTGTCCAGTTTTCCCAGCACCACTTGTTAAAGAGGTTGTCTTTTCTCCATTGTATATTCTTGCCTCCTTTGTCAAAGATAAGGTGTCCATAGATGCGTGGATTTATCTCTGGGCTTTCTATTCTGTTCCATTGATCTATGTTTCTGTCTTTGTGCCAGTACCATACTGTCTTAATGACTGTGGATTTGTAGTATAGCCTAAAGTCAGGTAGGTTGATTCCGCCAGTTCCATTCTTCTTTCTCAAGATTGCTTTGGCTATACGAGGTTTTTTGTATTTCCATACAAATTGAGAAATTATTTGTTCTAATTCTTTGAAGAAGAGGGAGGCCTAGTTTTAACTCTAGAATAAAATATGGGAAAATGTGTTGTAAATTGTACCAAGTGAGATGCATTAAAGAGCTTGACAATTATAGACTGGAACCCTTGATTGTGAACTGAATCTGTGCGTGTGTACCAAGTTGCTTCAGTCGTGTCTGACTCTGATCCCAGGGAGCCCGCCAGGCCCCTCTGTCCGTGGGATTCTCCAGGCAAGAATACTGGAGTGGGCTGCCATACCCTTCTCCAGGGGATCTTCCTGACCCAGGGATTGAACACGGGTCTCCTGCCTCTCCTGCATTGGCAGGCAGATTCTTTACCACTGTCATCACTTGGGAAGCCCTAAATATATATGTATATGTGTAGATAAATCAGAATAGAAAGAGACAAAGACAAAAATGAAAAATGAATGAATATCTAGAATCTTGTTCAGTATTGGAATCTATTGTAGGGCTATTAAAATTCAAACAATGCTTTTTCATGAACTCTTGACTCATCTTTATTATTGCAAATGATTTCCTTGTACTTTCGCTTTAGTGAATTTTTCTATCATTCTTCAAATGAAGTTATGTGAATTACTGCTGCAAAGCCACACACACTCTAAGTTTTGATATATGTTGACAGTCTAGCTCCCAGAATACTGTATCCACTTAGAATTTCTTCAAAAGTATGTGAAAATTTTCATTTCCTCAAATTCTTACTAATAGAGGGTTCATCTTAATCTTTTTCACTCTGATTCTCTCTGTTATTGGCTATCTTGAATGTTCTTATGTATATTTATTAACTATTTATATTTGGCTTTTGTTATTGTTCAGTTGCTTAGTTGTGTTTGACTGTTTGTGACCCCATGGACAGTAGCAAGCCAGACTTCCTTGCCCTTCACTACCTCCCAGAGTTTGCTCAAACTCCTGTCCATTGAGTCGGTGATGCCAACCAACTATCTCCTCCTCTGTCACCCCTTTCTCCTCTATTTTGGCTTTAAAGGAACAGCTATTTTTACCTTTTCCCCCTATGAGTTTATCTTTGACTAACTGATTTATAAGGATCATTTTTTCTATCAGGTGTTAGTTTTCTGTCTTATATATGCGATTTTCCATTTGTCATTTGTCTTTCAACATTACAATGTCTTTCTTATTGCATACACTTTTATTTCTTGGCTTTTTCCTTTTTTTTAGCAGCCACACCCATCAGTCTTTCCTTTGGTGATTTATGCTTTTTGTGTTCTCTGTATGATGGCTTTTCCTGTTGGTGAGTGTAAAGTTTGCTCCTAGGCAGGATGAGGAGCCAGACCGGATGAATTTAATCCTCTCCTCTGTCTTGTGCTGGCTGAGACTCAGAAAGGTTAAACCTGTTGCCCAAGTTTGTGTGCGAGGTTAATAATATCAACTTGACCGCACTGTTCAATGCAATAAACCGGGGTTGGGGCTCGGGGGCTCGGCCCTGGGCCTGGCAGTCTGGCGGGAAAGGCTATCAATATCCTTTCTCACTTTTACCTCCAAAATGAACCAGACACTGAGTCAGTTGAGCTCCACTAAAGAAGAGAATGACCAGGCCAGAGGGTCTTTTCACTAGTCTTCCTTCCAGTTAATAAAGACCCTGAAGAGAGGGGGCCCAAAGGATGTCATACAGTGTTGAGGGACGTATCTGTTCTCTGCTTTCGCCTCTTTTGAAAAAGAAATTAGTAATTTTTTTCCTGTGTCTTCATCAACATGTATACTTTTGAACGAATAATTACTCTAAGGGCAAAACGAAACTCTCCTTGCAGATTAAAATGATTGACTGAATCTGTGCTCATGTGAAGATGGCTGGCAAGACAGAAAGAAAGGGGGAAGCTGAGATGCAAAGGGGATTCTTGGGGAAAGGGTTTTATTGCAACTCCCTGTGGGAGGAAACCCTTGAAAATTTTCTACCAGTTTATCACTTCTGGGGTTACCTTTATACTAGTGAAGACTAGGCCCAGTCATTCCTAAAACAAAAGATGTTTTCTGCACCTCAGTCATATTCATTGTCATGTTCAAAGCTTTAATTGTATGTTACATAGATACAAAATATGAAAAAATGGCCCACTAAGAGGTTGTTTCATTTCCCCTCCAATATCTACCTTCATGTTTTCATTCTCCCCAGTAAATAACGAAGTTGTAACTTTCATCTCCTCATTTCCAAGGAGGTCACTGTCCCTCGCCATGGGTACAGTTTGATGTACTCTTCAGCTGTGTCTGCCTCCACAAAATGACGGAGGGAGTGAAGCCAACAAACAAAGTGATCCAAGAACTAGGAGTCCACCTTTGCCTTACTTATCAGAAGATCTAAATTGACGCGGTTATTTCAGCCTGGATTATACAGGG
The DNA here is from genome assembly GCA_007570785.1 of Antilocapra americana. Lineage (NCBI taxonomy): Eukaryota > Metazoa > Chordata > Mammalia > Artiodactyla > Antilocapridae > Antilocapra > Antilocapra americana. The sequence goes on from ML663574.1 coordinate 2,031,644, forward strand.
TTCGTGAGTCACTTGGACTTCCCAGGGGGCACTAGGGGTAAAGGATTCACCTGCCAATGCAGGAAGCGCAAGAGATGCAGGTTTGATTCCTAGGTCGGGAAGATCCCCGGAAGGAGGGAGTGATAGCTCACTCCAGTATTCTTGCCTGGAAAATCCCATGGACAGAGGAGCCTGGTGGAATATACTCTGTGGGGCCATAAAGAGTCAGACTCGACTCAGCATACAGACTGAGCCCACAGACCTCATGGAGTCACTGTAACCCATTCTGCATGAGTAGGCAGAGTCTATTTTAAGGGTCTATTCTTTAAATTCACAATTAGACAAGCTAATGTATAAAATATTAAGCTTTGCAAGATAATTCTTGTTTCCAGTTCTTTAATCATCCATCTTCTGCTCCTCATATAATAGAATTTAAATTTCACACACTTGTTTGAAACCACAACTACAGTAGGATTAAGGATAAATTTAGCATCTATGATTAAAAGGTAATCCAGAGACTGGTATAGAAATGGTTTTAAAAGACTAGAGTACCAATCATCATCATATAGCACACAAATTAATTCTTAATAAACATAACAATCAGAGTTTACGTGAGCGCCCAGCATCGAAAGGTTCATTCATTCAACAGCTATTTATTGAGTGCCTGGGGCTTCCCAGGTGGTGCCAGTGGTAAAGAACCCTGGTAATGCAGGAGACGCAAGAGATGTGGGTTTGATCCCCAGATCAGGAAGGCCCCCTGGAAAAGGAGATGCGATACAATCCAGTATTCTTGCCTGGAAAATCCCACGGGCAGAGGAGCCCTGTGGACTGTAGTCCCATAGGGCTGTGAAAGAGTCAGACAAGGCTGAATGACAGAGTGCCTCTCGGACAGGATTCCAGACGCTGAGGTTAGAGCGCCAAGCCGACAAGACCCCTGCACAGATGGAGCCCAAAGCTGGGAGGGAAACGGACAACATGCAGGAAACTGCAGAGCTGAGATGGTTTCAGAGAGTGAAAGGGTGGGAATAAAACAAAATGAGGAGAGGTATGGGGTTGTGACTGGGGTAAGCAAAGTGCCCAGGGAGCTGCCATACACAGGCTGGCTGGGCAGCCAGCATCTCTGTAGGGGTGGCATTTGTGCTGGGATCTGGGTGATGAAATACATGAAGAGACGGGTCAGGGTTTTCGAACTAACAGCTAGTACAGAGGCCCCATTGCAGGACTCAGGCTGGCAGCTGATGCTTTGTGTGATGGTTAATTTTAGGTGTTAGATTGGCTAGGCCGTGGTTCCCAGATGTTTGCTCACGCACTAGCCTAGATTTTGCTGTGATGGCATTTTTTAGGTATAGTTACAGTGAAACTCGATAGACTGAGTAAAGCGGATCACCTTCCATGGTGTGGGCGAGGCTCATCTAATGAGTTGAAGGCCAAAAGAGAAAAAAGGATGGACGTCCTTCTGAGTAGGGGAGAATCTGCCTTCAGACTGTATTTGGATGCACACTGCAGAGTTTAGGTTTGCCACACTCCCCATCGTGCAAGATGACTCCTTAAAATAACACAAACGTCTCCTTCTCTCTGCTTCTGTCTCCTCTGTCTTCCTGTCTCCCTCTGTGTCTCTCTCTTTCCCTGTGGGTTGCATTCTCTGGAGAGCCCTGACTAATGCATTATGTAAATTACTGCCATAGACAAGGCAGAAGTAAAAATGGGAAGAGGCGGGTGGCTTCGGGGTGTTAAGGACTTGCTCATGAACTGGGTGTGTGTCAAGTGAGACAAGGATAGGATCAAGGGACATCCCCTGCACCGAGGCCTCTGCGTGTCACCTCTCATTTCCACCATAACCACCGTCAGTTCGCACATGAGGAAGGCAAGACTGAGCAGCAGTAAACAGCTTCCCCGAGTCACGAGTCTATTAGATCACCACGTTTGTGGATTTCCTGAGGATAACTGGAAGCCACAGATTTTCCAACTGGTTCCTCTTTTCACGACTTGAAGTTGGGGCTGGGGGAAGGGATGGTTTGCTGCACTATTTTAATGTCCTCTTGGCCGGATGGAGGCCAGTTCACCCTACAAAATGTTGATGCAGCCTTCCTGGGGTCTTGTTTTTCTCAGTCTTTCTCCACCTGTTTACCCATCAGTGACTCCTCAGTTAAGTCTATGTATCTATCTGGTTGGCCAAAAAGTTCGTTTGGGTTTTCCTACATGATCTGATTGGAAAATCCCAAATGCAGTTTTTGGCCAACCCAGTATTTCAGTGATTACTCAATTTATGGTTGTACACATATGTGGGTGGTTAGAAGATTTTCACAATGATATTGATGATCTAAGAAAAGAAAAGTGAGAGAAATCTTTGCTCAAGAAACCTTTGTGTCATTTTACCCGGCTTACAGTACGTAGTCCTTCCATGTACCTGAAGAGTCCGTGCTATCATTCCCATGTTATAGGGGTCAGCCAGGGGCTTGATGCAGTCATGTCCTTGATGTGGGTCACAGAAATAGCAAAGGGCAAAAGCAGGAGACGAAAGCTATGCAGGAATAATTCCCACCAGTCCATGCTACCGGTGTTAACTTTTTCCTGCTTTTCCCCCCTGGCATCTCTTCGTTTTCATCATCACATAGTGGAACCTTTCTCATTTGCCATAGTACATATACATTAAAAAACATATTCTGATTAGTAACTCATCAATGACATAAGATGGTATTCCAATAAGTGTGTGTGTGTGTGTGTGTGTGTGTGTGTGTAAATGACAGAGAGAGACAGGTATTACCTGCACAATTGAAAAAATGCTTAATGGTGACATTTCAGGAATGTGTTCTCTGCTTATGGAGCAAACCCTTCCTGGGACTCTGAATCATAAGATAAGAGGGATTTTACTTATTTTTGAAGACTTAACAAGTTAAAACTATTGTCATCCCCAGAGATGCAATTTTTATACCACAGAAACATTTAAATTTCAAGGCTTATGAATTTGAATTTCAAGCTTGTTTTTCTTCTTTTGCTTCTGTGTGACATTGGTCCCAGTAAGGATTTTCCTTTCATTTACTTTAGATTTTATTTTTTTGAGTAATGACTTTTCATCAGTTTTGCATTTTTGAGTAAACACTCTTAGGATTTCCCTTTAATGGTTTCTGTTATATATATAGTGGGTAATATGTTTGTTTGAAAATCACTCTATAATTCTAGTGTTTACCTAAATTAAACAACCACCTTAGCATGATAAAGGCTTACTTGAGGACTTTAAAAGTACACAGGGACAATGTTCAAGTCTTTACATGCTTTTGGACTCAAGAAATCATCTAAAAATAGACTTCTAATTTAATTTATTTTGAGTCCTGATAACTTTCTAGGTGACCTTGGCGTGTATGAACAGCATGGGCCAAGAAACTGTTTTTTTTCCGGCTTTCAGACGTCAGATTTCTTCCTTTTACACCTTGGAATGTCAGAAATTTATTAACTTCTTTCTCCCTGAGATGTTTTTCTCTTGCAATATTATTATGGTGACAGTGTTTTTCTGTTTACTTGTCACTGAGTAATTTCCCAAACTCAGTTACAATAGAAACAAAAATCCAACTGCAGCCCCATCCACCACATGTCACCTCGAAAGGACAAGAGTCAACCCTGGCTGTCATTTCTGTCACAGAGACATTTTACAAGAACCGTCTCAAAGCCCAGAGATTTAATACCGGAGTTCGCTCTGACGTCTTCAGACGTGCCTCAGCATAGACCAGGGAAGTCAGTTCCCTAAAAATCTGGGGAAAGAATTCCCACTCTTGTGGAGGAATCTTGGTGCTTTCTTTTATCTGTTGTCTCTTCCATCCTATTGTCTGTGAAATTCCGCTAGCTGTGAAATAGCTAACTTGATAGAGGGTCACAGGTTTTTAACTAAACAAAAGCCATTAGAGATTTGGCGGCAGAAATATGTAGTACCCGGGGAGGTCAGGAAGTAATTTAGCTCAGGGCACAGAAATAATGAATGGGTAGGCAGTACTCCGCTGCTTCCAGTCATCACCTTCTCTTGCATCAGAGGCCGTGCTTTTGGCCACGTCAGGCCTTACTGGCACGCAGGGTCCTCGCCTGGGCTCCTCTCGAGTTGTGGCTCCCGGGCTCAGCAGGTGTGGTCCCCGGGCTCAGTCGCTCTACCGCTCGTGAGATCTCAGTTCCTCAGCCAGGGGTCAAACCCACATCTCCTGCCCTGGGAGGCAGATGCTTCACCCCCGGACCACCAGGCAAGTCCTCAGCTGCACTTGCATTTCGGTTGGAGCCATTGATTGGCTCTAGCAAACTTCTGCGAGCAGAAGCTCCCTGTGGCATTTTTATGCCTGGCCACAGGGCTCCTGCACGCCTGTCCCGTTCTCTCCTGCCAGCTGGAAGAGCCCTGGGAGTGTGGGATGGAGGAAGTCTAGCGGGAGATATCCTGGGGAGAGTTCTGCATCGCACTTCGAGCCGGAAATCTACCCCTGCCGTGTCTGCACGCCCACACGTTGCGTTTTCCTTGTGACATCACCATCATCCTCGATCAACCGATTAGACATTTTCCAAATTTGTTTAATACCAGACTGATTATCCGGATTTTCATCGTGGTTCTCAACATTGCCTTGGCAACTCTCCTAGGTATAAAGACTTTATTTCCACACTCTTTTAATTCTTATCCCAGTGATTTAGACGTGTATTTGGAAAAGCTTGGGTTGCAGTGTTTGGCAGCTCTTTGTGTTATGCAAAGTATTCCTGTGGATTTTGAAAAGCCCAGACGACCCCAACAGTGTGAGAGCTGAGAAGGAGAAACTGGAGAAGCAATTTCCCCTCCGAGGGATGCATTTTGCGCATAGTAGAAGGTAGAAGGGACACTTACGTGGATGGAGTCAGATCGGCGTTTGGAACTGAGCCCTGGAGGAAGTTTAGCCCCGACCATCATCCCAGGTGTTATTTTTCTGTCTTGATCCTCGCTGTCTGTCACCCTCCTACCCCTTGTGTGCCTGCACATGTGGCATTATCCCAGGTGGGCTGTCCCCATAATTTACTTCTTTTCCCAGCTTCTTAAACATAAGTGTGCTCTATGTCATTCCCGCCGTGAACAGCTGGCCAGTTGATTACTGGATCTCCCCACTGGTGGCCGCTAGCCTCTTCTTTATATCTGCCTCTTTTGCGGGAAGCTCACATTGTATCTCTTTGTTGACATTAGAAGACTTTTACTATTACACTGTTTCTGTAATCATGTGGTTTTTAACATGACATTGTGTTTGGGCCTCTCTGTATCATTTAGTTTCATTTTAAATGTGTGCTGGTGTGTCGTTGGTTGACAGCCTTGGGCCAGTTTGAGGTGTGCAGGAGAGTGACCAGTTCTACACGTGCACGTGTCTGCTCCCTGCGCGGCACAGCAGGTCCTTATTAGTTACCTGTCTTATATACAGTGGTGCGTACATGCTGATCCCAATCTCCCAGTTTATCCCTTGCCCCCACCACTTACCCCCTGGTAACCGTAAGCTTGCTCTCTGTGACTCGGTTTTGTAAACAAGCTCATTTGTACCGTTTTCTCTTTACGTTCCGCATCTAAGGGATGTCATCTGATATTTGTCTCTGTCTGACTTGCTTCGCTCAGCATGATGATCTCTAGGTGCATCCATGCTGCAAACGGCGTGATTTCAGCCTTTGTTAATGGCTGTGTCCCACTTACTTTTAAGGCTTGGAAGTCTCCGTAGAGGAAGCTTCACTTTCCCTAGACACACTGCGTCCTAAGTCATTGGGAAGAATTCTGAATTCCCTCGTGGTCTAGAAACTCCCTGCTTTTATCTCAGCACTGGAGACTGATTATCCCCAGAGATTCAGGAAAGGGTTTTACATGAATCTAGAAAAAAACTGATTCAAAGTAAAAGCAGTTCTACGTATTTTCTTTTCTTCTTCTTTTTTTAAAATCTGTATTTCTTTTCTTTCTTTTTTTTTTTTATTGGTTTTGCCATACATTGACATGAATCCGCCATGGGTGTACATATGCTCCCCCTCCCCAACCCCCCTCCCTCCCCCCCCCCCCCCCCCCCCCCCCCGGGAAATCTCAGTGCACCAGCCCCGAGCATCAATCCTGAGCTGGCGATTGATTACACATATGATAATTAACATGTTTCAATGCCATTCTCCCATATCATCCCACCCTTGCCCTCATCCACAGAGTCCACGAGTCTGTTCTATACATCTGTGTTCCTTTTGCTGTCTCACATGCTGGGTTCTCGTTACCATCTTACTAAATTCCATATATATGCGTTAGTATACTGTATTGTTGTTTTTCCTTCTGGCTTACTTCACTCTGGATAATAGGCTCCAGTTTCATCCACCTCATTAGAACTGATTCAAATGAATTTTTTTTTTAATGCTGAGTAATATTCCATTGTGTATATGTACCACAGCTTTCTTATCCATTCGTCAGTTGATGGGCATCTAGGTTGCTTCCATGTCCTGGCTATTGTAAATAATGCGGCGATGAACATTGGGGTACACGTGGCTCTTTCAATTCTGGTTTCCTCAGTGTATATGCCTAGCAGTGGGATTGCTGGGTCATATGGCAGGTCTATTTGCAGTTTTTTAAGGACTCTCCACACAGTTCTACGTATTTTCAAGTCTCGATTTTCTGAGATCAGCAGACATGAGTCTCATGGATTATTCTAAGAAGCCATGCCCCCTCGCCCACCCCCACCCCCTCTGCTGCCTTTCCTTTCCGATCTGCTCACAGGGGGAACAATGACTGTTCACACTCTGCATTTTGCTGTTAAGGTTCTCGTTTGTGATTTCCCTTCGAAGCCAGTGACTGGGTGAAGGGGGAGCAGGGGCTGCTCGGGAATTACAGGATCGTTGCTTCAGACTGTCTGTGCCTGGAATGAGGCCATGATCGGTGAGGAGGAAATACTGAGACTAGCTTCAAGGAAGTGTCCTGGCGATACTTTCCTTATTCCTAAGTCAAGTCTTTGCTTTTACCGTCAATCACTTGGTATAAGTCAGAGGATACAAGCATGTAATTCATTTCCTTAAATAAGTGGCTTACAGAAGCAGATGAGGCTTTGCTGGCAGGCATTGAAGTGCCTGACTGGGCTTCAGTGGGACTTCCTGATGGCCCGTGTCTGCACCTCTGGGAGCCTCTGTCTATGCGCTACCCTCCTGAGTCTGGGAGGGAGAGTTGGGCAAGGATGGATCTTCCCTTTGACTGGAAGGCTCAGCAGAGCAGGAGCAGTAAGTTTAGGGGCAGAGTTAAGCATCCTTGCTTTCTCCTGAGCTCACGAATTGCCACTGGAAGGAAAATGGTCCATCGTATCTCTGTTTTGGAGGTTAATTATCCAAGGAGGCACAACACTTCTTTCCTTAGGAGAAAGCACAAAGCTATCCACTCCATTTAGAAGCTGAACCCAAGCTGTTCTTGGGAGCAACACTGTGACCGTCGGATACAGCACAGCAACCTAACCCTCATTGCAGAGGGCTTCCCCCGTGGCTCAGGGATCACGATTCCACCTGCCTATGCGGGAGACACGGGTTCCAGCCCTGAACGGGGAAAACCCCGCATACTGCCGGGCGACTAGGCCTGTGCGCCACAACCCCTGCGCCTGTGCTCTGGAGCCCAGGACTCACAACTTCGGAGCCCACTTGGCACAACTACGGAAGCCCATGCGCCCCAGAGCCGTTGCGCTGCAGCCAGAGGAGCCACTGCAACGCAAAGCCCGGGCAACGCAAAGCCCTCTCACCGCAGTGAAGAGTAGCTTGGCTTGCCGCAGCTAGAGAAAAGCCCGCCGGTGCAGCAGTGGAAGACCCAGCACGGCCAGAGATAAGTACATCAATACAGTTACTAAAATATATAAACGAAAGTCATTGCAGTGTCATTCATTGCTTTTCCCAGGAGGCCGAGGCCTTGCCGCGGTGTGTGCAGCATCAGACTGTTGGAATCCCATGCAGTGTCTCAACTGCCTGTGCCCTGCTGCCTTTTGGGTTTTGATTTTATTTTTTGCTTTCTTAACTGTCCTTGAGCAGGAGTGCTGTCTCTCCATATAAATGGCCACCCCAGATAGTGACGGACCTCGGGAACTGCAACACAGGTGGGAGATAACCCCTGACAGCCTGCCTCCGAGTCCTTTGCAGCCAGTCCCACGGAGGTGGCAGGAAGTGGCTTCTAGAAGGCTGCTCCCTGTGGAGGAGCCGATAAGAGTGGGAGAAGCACCTGGAGGCCACGGCCCTTCATCCAGGAAGAAAACAGGATCTAAAACCTAAACAACATCCTCGAAGCAACAGCGCGTGCTCCGCTCACACCGGAGCTGGTCTGCCTCCATCCTTTCAAGACTCTCGTGAGAATCTTTATTGAAAAAGGAAGATGTCAAGAGATGAAGCTCTACGATTTCTGGTGACTGTCATAAAAGAGTTTCATTGTTGTGCGTCTATTTTAAGCCCAGGATTATGAGCGGCTGTGCTGGGTCTGTGGCTTTGAGCTTGTTTTCAGCTGAATAAAAAATGCCAGGGCTTCAAGACTGACATGATGTTAAAGGAAATGATGGAAACTGGGACAACACAGAAGAAGAGAGGGTTTTGAGGATCTCCTCTTTCCCAAGGCATTTCTTCTGGAGCAGATGTTATCTTTGTTAAATAGTGCAGGAACAGCAAACGGTGTCATTGATTAAGTGTTCACCGTGTCAGGTGTTGTGCAAAGTCTTCCGTGTGTATCATCTCACTTAACACACTTGGGACACTCCTGCCTAGGGAGGTGAGGCTGCTTTCCCAGTGTTGCACAGTTAGTGAGCCTGAGAGGAACCCCAGGCAGAGGATCAGCACTAGCTGAGCCGTCCTAGTCCTGTTCCCTAGGAGGCTTTGTATTATACCCACGCATGCCTGCTTAGTCACTCAGTCTTGTCCGACTCTTTGCAACCCTGTGGACCGTAGTCTACCAAGCTCTGTTCATGGAATTCTCCAAGTAGGAATACTGGAGTGGGTTGCCATTTCCTCCTCCAGGGGATCTTCCCGACCCAGGAATCCAACCTGAGTCTCCTGCATTGCAGGCAGATTCTTTATCATCTGAATCACCAGGAAAGCCCCATATTATATCCATACCCTTCCGTAAAGAGACCCTGCACTTGGTAGATGGACATTGTGATCACCGCATTGATTTTTATTAAAATTAGCAATCACACATCAGTGCTAGATTTGAAACACCAATGACATTTTACGCGGACACTTTCCTGCAGCAGCGCACATCTGATGGCATTCAGCTAATGCCCTTCATGTTTTTTTCTTAAGAATCAGGCCAAAGAAGTAAAGAAACAAGGAGGAAAATATTGAGAAGGTAAAAGTCAAAATAAAATGCATCATTCTTTCCTCTGAATGGGGTTGCTGTTGTTATTGTTCAGTTGCTAAATCATGTCCGGCTCTTTGCGACCCCATACACTGCAGCACGCCAGGCTTCCCAGTCCTTCACCATCTCCTGGAGTTTTCTCAGAATCATGTCCACTGAGTAGGTGATGCCATCTAACCGTCGCATCCTCTGCTGCCCTCTTCTCCTTTTGCCTTTTTATTTTTCCCCTTTGCCTTTAATATTTCCCAGCATCAGGGTCTTTTCAGTGAGTCAGCTCTTTGCATCAGGTGGCTGAAGTGTTGGAGTCTCAGTCTCAGCCCTTCCAATGGACAATCAAGGTTGGATGCAGCGACTGCCATTAACTTCATAAACACCATGATGATGGACTTTCCTCCTGGCTTCTGTTTTTAAGGCAGAGCCCTCCCCCAAGCTTCAGCTGTTGCCTCTCTTAGCTTGTGCCAGTGGTTTCTGAGAAGACGTGAACTGTCTAGGGATTAAGGCTTTCAGAATTACGTCAGTCTGTCCTGCCATCTTGAAGATTCACCCACCTGCCTGGGCTATTTAGAAATGTCACTATTTCAGCAAATAACTCATTGCACTGAAAATAAATTGGAGAGAAGAGCTCAAGGTTTTTAAGGCTGATGGTCATCCCGCTCTTGTCATAGTTATCACTGTGTTGTTAATTTATCTATTTACTTAACAGACAAATTATTGATGAGGTACTACCTACCAGGCCTTGTTTCATGGCTGGATGCAGCAGTGAACAAACAGTAGAACTGTATACCCTGTAATTAAGGGGTCTCTATGTTATAAATATGGGCTTCCCCAGTGGCTCAGTGGTAAATAATCCACCTGCCAATGCAGGAGACGCAGGTATGATCCCTGGGTTGGGAAGATCCCCTGTAGAAGGAAATGGCTACCCACTCCAGTATTTTTGCCAGGGAAACCCCATGGACAAAGGAACCTGGCGGGCAGCAGTCCACGGGGTTGCAAAAGAGTCAGATATGACTTAGCGACTAATCAACAGGTATTATAAATACTAAATAATGATAGATTAAAACAATAAATGATGCAAGATGATAATAATAAAAACGTAATTGCTTTGTTGAATTTTAATAGGCATTAGCAGTGTGCCAGGTGCTAATACATGTATTAACTCCTTCATCCTTGCAAACAAACAGACAAAAAAATCCCTTATGTCAGCTTTAACCTACAAAAATGGAGAATTTTATGATTCACCGAATGCAATGATTATTCCCACTTTAAAGGTAAAGAAAAAGAGAAGACTAAAGAAATGGACGGGCTTTCCTGGTGGCTCAGTGGTAAAGAATCTGCCTGCCAATGCAGGAGACACAGGTTCGATCCCCGGGTTGGGAAGATCCCCTGGAGAAGGGAATGGCAACTCCCCTCCAGTATTCTGGGGTAGGGGAGGATAAAAGAGTTGGACACTACTGAGCAACGGAAAAACAACAGCACAGAAGTGGACACGTTTCCTTGGCATTATTCAAATACAAATGTTGGACCCTGGATCAAACCCAGGGTCCCGGGCTCATCACCAAGTTCTACGGAACCAGAAAGGCAGAAATTTAAATATGACCAGATAATAGGAAGCTGGCTTTAAAAGGGGGCTGGCGGCTGTTGAGATGTTGGTACCACAGGCCTGGCTGAATTTTATTTTCACGGTCATCTTTAGCTGACAATAGCGCTTGGCCCTTCTAATGATGTGCAGGTGTCAAGAGAAGGCCTGGAGGAAGAACTTCCTTTCTTAGTTAACCTCCGTGACTCACTCACCCTTCTCCCTGTGATCAGGAATTTATTTTAAGTAACTGGCTTCCAGGGCATGTCATGGGGAGGGACATAGACAGCTGGTCGGATTTTGCAAAATTCCACTAACTTACCAACCCCGACCTGCCCTAGGCCTCTGAGGAAGCTGAGTCTTTCTATGGTGGTGTCCTTGTAGCTTTTGATTCAGGTGGTGTGCGACCAATCCCTGCAAAGAGGTAAGGTGCCTCAGCTTCCTGCAGGAAATCTGCGACCGAGTCTGGGGCCCCAAAGCGGAAACATTCAGTGTATCGTGGGAGAAGAGGAAGGCAAAGCACTAAAGTTATTACTCTGAACAGAGGAAGTCAGAGCATCCTGCAGAAAACTTCCTGTTTAGCCAGTAGATGAGAAAACAAGAAGAAAAACACTCAGCCTCGATGACTGCTGTGTAAATAGATTTCCAAACTTTCATTACCTTGGGCAGGGCTTCCTCGCAAGAACTCGCGGCTTCCTGAGGCCAAGGGTGAGTCATGTAAGCAGACCCAGCTTCCCAGCTCCCTTGTTTTGGCGGGCACATCCAACCCCCGCGCCCCCAGCTCCGGCCTGCGTGACACCCAAGGCTGGACTTTCCCCCTAGGCACTTCCTTTGGCTTGTATTAAACACTTTGCTGAGATGGATTCAGAGAATGTGATTCAAGCGTGCTGGTTCTGAGTCTCCGGCTTCCTCCCAGGGCAGGCTGTGGGAAGCACCCACTCCGGAACGAGCAAGCCACCCCGAGGCTCAGATGAGGCTTGAGCAGCTGCTTATGCTTCTCATAAACGGTCGCATCAGATGCAGTTCCAGGAGAAAACTGGGCGTTCTGCATTTCTCTGTTAAAAGGTGAAGCACTTAAGGGACTTCCCTGGTGCTCCAGTGGCTAAGACTCCATCCTCCCAACGTAAGGGGCCCGGGTTTGAGGCAAAGAGCCAACTCATTGGAAAAGACCCTGATGCCAAGAACGATCTCAAATGCTACAACTAAAAGAAAGCACGTTGCGATGATGATCAAAGATCCCGTGTGCTGCAGTGAAGACCCAGCAGAGCCAAATGAATAAATAAATAATATATTTTTTTTAAAGTTTAGGCATTCAAGAAAATTTCTTGTATTTGGTCAAGCGTATCCCAGATGGTGTTATGTTTTGTTATGTGCTATATTGTGTTATATGTTATGTGTCTTATGTTATGACAAGAAGTCACTTTGAATAAAGACCTTCTTAGCTGTCTTAAAATTTACCAGACTAGATTGCTTTGTATGAAATAAAGTAGAGTGGTTAGAGTGGGAAAGAATGACAGCTGAGCCCTTTCAGCGGATGCTAGCTGTCCAGACTTCTCCAGGGTTGCAGCCGCGGCTGTGAGGGCCCTGTCGAGTTGTCTTCTCTTGAGGACGGTCTTCATTTTCCTCCTTCCCTTTGTTCCCACTCTCTAAATGAGGCTGGCCTCCCATGCGTTCCTTTTCTGCCCGCCCCCATATTTTCTTTTCTGAAATTTCTGATCAAAAAGCACTTGCAACAAATAGATAGTTAGGTGTAGAGAAGCACTGGCCTTATAAATCAGTAGAGATGGAAAACATTAAAAATATTTAAATTGAAGTATAGTTCATCTACAATGATGTATTAATTACTGCTGTACAGCAAAGTGATTCAGTTATACATATATATATATATATATTCTTTTTAAAAATATTCTTTTCCATTATGGTTTATTATGAGATATTGAATGTAATTTCCTGTAGTGAATTACACAGTAGGACCTTCTTGCTGGTCCATTCTCTGTATAAAAGCTTAAATCTGTTAACCCCAACCCCCAACTCCATTCCTCCCTCAACCCCGCCCCCCGGCTACCACTAGTCTCTTTTCTGTATTTGTGAGTTTGTGTCTTAAAAACATATTTAATCAACGGTTTGTCTGATATCCCTATTCTCTCTCTATTCTTTCAAACACCACAGCTTTGAACATCAGCCATCATTTGAAGGCAGCACTCTGGGGGTGACACTTTTGTAAGAAAATTTTTAGTGGCTTCCTAAGATTCTGAGACCCTTCAACATAGTTTTACATATTTCTTCTAAATCTTCAGACTGCCGTGAAGATTTATGATAATAATAACAACATACAGTCTGCCATAATAATAACTTATCCTCTGCACAGTGTCAATATTGGGAACAAACCTGCTGTTATGGTGACCAGGCCCAGTGCCCGCTGCGTCGTTCATTTGGATGACCTTCTCCTCACAACGGCCATCCTTACCACTGCCGATGGCTGTGCCCCGTCCTGTCACCCAGCGTGCTGCACCTTAGACACTCGAGTTCCGCTCTCTGACTCCGATCACCTACCTACTGACTCCTCCAGAAACCCTTTTGTAATATTGAGGCACTTATCTGGCTGCCTTGGTCCTCGTATCACGCGGGATCTTCACCGTGGCTTAGGGACTCGCTGGTTGTGGCGTGTGGCTCAGCAGGTGCGGAGTGCGGGCTCCGGAGCCGGCTTCGGGGTTGTGGCGGGAGGATTCTGCTTGTGGCACGCGGGCTCCAAAGCTCCGGGCCTTCGTTGCCCATTGCATGTGGGGTCTCAGCTCCCTAGCTCGGACCAAACCCACGTCCCCTGCATTGCAAAGCGCACTCTTCAGCGCTGGATTGCCAGGGAAGTCCCTAGTTTTTCATTACTGTATTCTCACTGTTGATTGCAGCGCTTGGCACATGACAGGTTCTCAGCAAACATCTCTTGAGTGCGCAAATGAAGACTTCCCCAGCGCCTGTATCCTTGGACTTCCTGCCTTTGAGTGCAGGGTGTGGGGTGGTCACCCCTTGTTTTAATCTGCGTCCTTCCGAGGGCGAACATTGAGGGCGAGCACCTCTCCACACACCTCTTACTGGTTCGCCTTTTCTGTTCCAAGAAGTGCTTTGCAGATCGTTCATCTGTTAAATTCCCTATTTTTTTCCAATGCTGATTTCAAAAAATTTCTTGACAAATCTGGGTAGTAACTCCCTGTCAGTTTTAGACACCGCTGAGTTCTCCAAGTTCTTTGTGAATGCCAATCTCCACTCAACGAAGCCTCTCTGCTGCAGCTGCATCTATGGGAAAAGGCAAATCAGATTATGTAAGTCCTGATGAAAATCCCTTAATGACTCTTAAGTCCTTAAGATAAACATAAAACCTCTTAACAAGATAAAAGCTCCTCCAGTTCCTTACCTAATTTTTTACTACTGTCCCTCTTGTTCTTGGCTTTTTTCTATAGCATGATGGTACTGTCTTCTAAGCCAGGACTTTTTTGAGATGAAGGGACCCTGTTGTTCGTGACATCAAAGCAGTCGGTAGGAACAGGGACTGTCTAGGTGACCTGGGACTTCTGGTCATCCTGGCTATCTGGGAGTTTCTATTTCTTTGAACCTGAAAGCATTTCTGGGCTTTTTCTCTGTGGATTTTTCCTTTATCCTCAACCTTCCTTCCCACTCATGCAGTTTTCCCCAGGATCACCTTCCCCTGTCATTTTTCAGGTCTCAGAGCTGCTCCCATTTGGAGAGAAGCCTTCTCTGGACACAGTAACATTCTTTGAAAGAGGCTTCATTTCTTCGTCTTTCTTGGTTGTCACGACACTTTCATTACATCACCTGCTTCGTGGCTAACTTCTCTGTCTGACTGAAAACCCCAGGGACTTGTCTGCCCTGCTCACTGGTGCAGAGCTCCTGTGACAGAGCTGGGGGTGAATGCACGCTTGTTGAGTGGTGCAGGTCCGTCTTCACAGCACCTCTGCAGGGTGAATGTTGCTACCCTCAATTTTTTAGATAAGTAAACTGAAAAATACTGAGGGTGGGTGAAACCATGAAGCTAGTAAACCGTGTAGCTCCGTAGGGTTAATATGAAAACTGAATTTAAAACCCCATGCTGTTAACCACTGTGCATCTTCCCTCTATAAATGAATTCTCTTTGTTCATGCTTTTTTATAAAACATACCTAACTCACACTTGCTGATTGCTGTTTCGACTATTCATCTGAATAATTCTGCTAAGGATAACATAAATCTGAAAGTATATTTCAAAACCTAGAAATAACTAAACTCTTTGATCTAAGAACTCCATTTCCAGAGCTCTGTCTTATAGGAATAAATAAAAGATGAAGAGAAAAATTTATGCACAAAGATACATGCTGCAAAGTAATTTATATAAGTAGAAATATAAATTTCCTGCAAGCTTAATAAAAGAAAGGAAATAATGAATTAAAACTTGACAGGTCCATGGATGAAATATATGTCATAATTAAAATAATGTTTACAAAACATGTTTAATAATATGAGAACATACTTGCAATAATATAGTATATTAGACTATAATAAAAAGCAACTCTAAATATCCTGGAAACATTAATGTAAGTACTAATATCCATATCCATGTATTTACACACAGAGACCTACTACCAAATATATACACAGATATGCAGGACTGTGTACAATCTCAGAGCTCCAAGCAAGATGAAAAATTGAAACCCTTTCTATAAAATTTATTAAGAATTTCAAACATAGAGAACAGACTTTGGACACAGTAGGGGAAGGAAAGGGGTGCCCTTGGAGAGAGCAGTGTTGACCTACACACACATCACCGTGTGTGAAATAGATGGCTGCGGCGCACCCCAGGGAGCTCAGCTCGGGGCTCGGCAACGACCCGGGGTGGGGGAGCTGAGGGGAGGGGACCCGTGTGCACTCGTGGCTGACTCACGTGGCGGTCAGGCAAACGCCAGCACAATACTGTAAGGCAACTGTTCTCCGGTGAAAAGTGACAAGATGTGAAACCAAGAAAGTGGTCCCTCTGGGTGTGGAGCCCTGTGTCTACACAGGTTGTACACTTATAACACCAGCCCTGTGTGCATATTCTGATAAGAAAATAACTGCAGAAAAGTATATTGGGTTATTTCTAGCAGTTCCCTTTTGTGGTTGCATATGGGCTACTGTCTTCCTGCTGCTTCACTAAGTTCCCTAAAGTGTTCTCCGTGGCATGTACTGCTCTAATAGTCAGAAGTGAAGATGACTTTTAAAAGCTACCGATTTTCACAAATCCTGCAAAGCTACAGTTATATCCTGAAGCTTAACTATGAGGTTTCCTAGAATGTACTTGGAGTGTACTTTGCTGCTCAGCACCCCCAAATACTTCTCGGCAGAGTTTTGGTTATTCAACTACTGTTGCCTCAGAGTAGTAAGATTAGCCCTTGGAAACTTGACTGAAGTTGGTAAAGGGTGTCTTTATTATCCTTTTCCCTTTCTTTATTTTTTTTCCAGGAAGATCTCTCTCTCTCTCTGCATTTTTTCCTTTTATGCACACAGCGACTTATTATATCCTCCTTTATCAGAAAAGGAAAAGTAGTTATCATTTGTTACAGGGTTGCTACATGCAAAAAGCCACACTAAGTTAACTGTAGCACCCTTTCACTCTGTTTAACAATCATATCGAGTAGAGACTGCTGTTTCAGTTTCATAAAAGAGAATGCTGAGTCCTAGAATTAATAATATGAGAACATACTTGCAATAACATATTATATTAGACTATAATAAAAAACAACATCTAGGGCCAAGGCCATCATCCTAGTAGGAGACGGAACAGGACTAGACCTCAGCTGGAGCAAGTGGTCTCCAGACATGGCCACCAGCACCTCCTCCCATCTTGGGGTGTGCCTGCATCCCTTAGGTCCAGAGGTGGGTTCTGCTTCCCTACTGGAATTGGGAATGGGGTTCGGACATGCTTTGACCAATAGAATGAAATAGAAGTAATATTCCAGAACTTCAAAGGGTCGAACTTAGCAGCTCCTGTTTCCTAGAACTTGGAACCCAGCCCCCAAGATGTAAGGACATCCAGACTACAGCGTTGGAGACCACAGGCAGAAGGGTTGGAAAGAAATAGGTCGCTTCACTGTGTATATAAACCACAGTCTAGTAGGGATGAGAGCTCTGGGAACTCGAATCTCAAAGCTTGTTTAATAGCCTGAGCTGTAACAGAGGCGAGTAAAAAATGCTGTAGAAGCAGACGAAGGGGGAGTGACTGTGTGTGTGTGTGTGTGTGTGTGTGTGTGCGCGCTGTCTATGGCTGGGGGAGTGGTGAAGTTCGCTTTAGAAAGAGGTCACAATATTTGTCATGTACCTGGAGGGTTAGTAGGGTTTCCAAGGTAGAAAAGGATGTTCTGGGCATTTCCAAAGACACAGAGGCGTAACAGGACAGGGTGTGCCCAGGGAATGTGAGTGAGGAGCATTTTCCACGGTTTCTTTGTGTCATACCCGTCTAAACGTTGAATCCTCTGAAAGCTCTAAGCTTTCTCACTGCAGTTTCCACACTGGTGAGGCTGAACAAGGCTAGGGGAATGGTTTCCTGCAGGCTTGGCGGAGAAGGACTTGTTCTTTAAACCTTATTCCTCTTACTCAGTTCTTTCATGGTGATAGCGTATTGTGCATTAGTTTCTGAAGGCCGCTGTAACAAAGGACCACAAACCTAGGGGCTAAAGACAACAGAAATTCATTCTCTCGTAGTTCTGGAAGCCAGAAATCGGAACTCTAGGTGTTGGCAGGGTCACATGCTCTCTGAAGTTTCTGGAAGAGAACCTCGCCTGCCTTGCCCAGCACCTGGGGGCTCCAGGGGTCTCTTGGTGTCTGGCCGCATGGCTTCAGTCTCTGTCTCCACGTGGTCTTGTTCTTTGCGGCTGCTCTCTTCTTGGAGAGACCGCACGACTGGCTTGAGGGCCCAGCCTAGTCCGGCATGGCCTCATCTCAAGTTCTTCGCTTAATTACATCTGCAAAGACCCTTCTCCCAGATGTGGTCCTCTTCACGGGCTCTGGGCGAAAACAAATTTTGGGAGAATGGTCATCATTCAACGTTAGACAGGAAACCAAAACCTCTCTTGGCTAATTAATGATATTTAAGGGTAAATTAAAATACAAATCCTTCTTCGGGTCATCATTCATAAACTTCAAAGTTTAAAATTTCTACAGTGTTTAATTTGAAATCTGACTTCAGTTAAAGAACATTAGCAGGTTCTCCTAGGTCGGACTCTTATCAGAGCTTAATTGCTCCAATGACTAGCTGTGTCAAATTGAAATCTTAAGAAAATTTGATGGGGTTATGTTAAATGGCAGTTGGAAGGTGGTCTACCTTATTACATGCATGTTTTTCATTAGACTTCACTGGTGTGAAATGCACTGCCCTTCCTCATACGAGGGAACCAAAAATACACCAATATCTGGGATCTTTGTGTGGGTTATTTTGTGGGTTCCAAAGACTACAAACCAAATTCAGAGAAACGTGAATGGAAATTTGATGGGGTTTACGTTGGACTTTCAGCCTTGCTTCTTTTGTCAGGAAGGCAGGACTGCCTGAAACTGGAACTTGTTGCTTGACTCCAGTTTTCTTTTCTCTGAGACTCAAGCTTCTATTCTTTTTTCTTTTTTTTTAATATACTTATTAATTTTCTTTACATTATCGTGTTGGTTTTGCCATACATTTACATGAATCCACCATGGGTATACATGTGTTCCCCTTCCAGAGCCCCCCTCCCACCTCCCTCCTGATTCCATCCCTCTGGGTCATCCCGGTGCACCAGCCCTGAGCACCCTGTATCATGCATCAAACCTGGGCTGGCAATTCATTTCACATGTGATAATTTACATGTTTCAGTGCCGTTCTCCCATATCATCCCACCCTCGCCCTCTCCCATCAAGCTTCTATTCTTAATCCAAGAACAGAATTTAGAATAGTTTCTATTCGTAGTCTAATCTCACTTTCACTTTATGAGAGGCACTCCCTCAGCCTGTAATAGGATAGGATTTTACCTGCCAAGGTAACATGCAAAACTTCAGGTGGGTTTAAGCTGATTTCTCTTTGGAAGCAAGAGAATTTTAAGGCTTGTAGGAGCTCTTTCAGTTTTCTTCAATTACTATCATTGGGAAAGTGAAAGTCGCTTATTCGTGTCTGACTCTTTGTGACCCCATGGACAATACAGTCCATGGAATTCTCCAGACCAGAATACTGGAATGGGTAGCCTTTCCCTTCTCCAGGGGATCTTCCCAACCCAGGGATCGAACCCAGGTCTCCCGCATTGCAGGCAGATTCTTTTACCAGCTGAAGCCAGAAGGGAAACCCATCATTGGGAACTACAGTAATTCTAGGTGTTTCCTTTAAAAAGTCTACATCTATAGAGGCAGTTGGAGAAGGAAATAGCAACCACATCAGTATTCTTGTCTGGGAAATCTCATGGACAGAGGAACCTGGCGGGTTGAAATAGTTGGACAGCACTCAGCGACGCCACCACCACATAGAGGCAGCAGGGAGTCTGTTTCACTCGAGTCTTACAGAGAGTACTGAATGCTTTCCAATTTCTTGAACATTATCGTCAGCGACCATCTTCATAGTTTTCATTATCATCACCACCGTCAGCGTCACCATCATCAGTACCCGCTGGAGAATTCCCTCACTGAGCTCATGGTTGGTAATCATACTCTCCTGACCTCCAGAAGAAAACAGAAAGAAGGGCCTCCCAGAATATTCAGGTGGCCTGTTTGCCCGCCTGCTCCATTTCTCTCCGTGTCGATTTCATGGACATAGTAAAAGCATCCACTGACCCTAAGGCATGTCAGCTCACGATGCCAGACCACTGGTCTCAGCAGCGCAGACCCAGCCTGGTCCTGGATTCTGTGTCTGCTGTTTCCCGTGTTACGATGGTCTGCTCTCACGAAGGCGGGAGATCATTGTTACCCGGATGAAAGCCTTGCTACCTTCTCTAGGAGTGAGGATCGTAACCTCCACGCAGAGAAAGCGAGGGTTGTGGCCTCCATGCAGAGGTGACATCAAAGGTTGAGTGTTCTTCGAGGTAGGACAGATTACCTAGCGCCACTCCCCCTGGACCTCCTCACCCTTCTGACCCTACATCAGTTGTTCACAAGATCCACAGAAGTGTTCCCTGGATGCAAGCCCAGCAAAGACTCTCTCCGTTGAGATCTTCCCTAATTCAGGGTCCAGCCTCTGAAATTCAGAAGCCAGATCTCTGTGCGTATTCTCTAACTGCTTGGCACACAGAGTTTTGTCAAATGAAAGCCAGGCTCTGACCAGTCAACGCTTCGAGAAGCCCTGCAAATCCCACTTAGCGTTCCGCAGACTTAGGGACGTGTTTTCCCACCTGATAATTACTTAGAGCGATTTGGCTGCTCCAGCTTCCGTCCGGACGGCCGTCGTTCAAAATCTGGGCAACTTCTATCCAGCCCTCCTGGAAGACTCGGTGAAAGGTCTGGACATGCTGAAGCCGGAAGCTAGGTGGCGCTGGCTGCCACGGACCGCGCGAGACGCGCTTGCAGAAGTGGAGCTCGCCCGCGTGCGGGGGACCCGCTGGGAAACCTGCGGAGGGCTGGGGCCCAGAGCCGGCTCCACTGCCCCTGCGTTTCTGTCACTCCACACCGTCACTCGCTCTTGAACGTGGCCCGTTGCGTCCGGCTGGTAAAGAGCACGGTATTTGTCTGTGTCCTAAACAGAACTCCTCCTGGTCATTTGCAGTTCTGGTATTCTGTTTAGTCGTTTTGGTTTTGCCATCAACAGGGACCTGGAGCGCCACGGAAAAACCAGAAGCTCTGAATTAGCAGTCGGAAGAGAACCTGGTTTCAGCCCCCTTTCCGTTAGTGCCTCTTTTCCACCAGCCACACAACCTGTGCATCGGCAGTTATTTCTCCAGGGGCGCTGGCTTTCTTAAGCTGTAGTCAGGAAATAAAACTGCTCTGGTGGAAAGACCCGAATTGCAGCTGAGAGTATAGGAACGTCCATCGAGCCCTCAAGGTCCTGTAGAGTGGAAGAGAACAAAGTGTCAAGGAGGCAGGTCCAACAGAAGCAGAATTATATCACTTTCTAGTCGCATCGGCTGGCTGCACCATCTTCTACAGGGGTCGCTTCCTTCAGGCACGGGAGATACAAATCTTGAAAAGTGTTCTGCTCTGTGAATGCTTATGGAAAATGTTTCACAGATAAATGTCACATCACATTTAAGATGAACCTTTAGTAAGTTCCACCGACTGACAGTAATGTAGCTACATGAAGTGGAAAAAGTCATCAAGAACCTGCTTTTTCTTAATATTTCCAACTTTCCTCAAAGATACCAGCTCCAGTGTATGTGTGTCTGTAATTGTGATGCCTTATTGTACAAGGAAACACCAAGCATATTGTCGATTTTTTCTTTTTCTTTTCTTTCTTTCCTTCTTTTTTTTTTTTATGGGCATATTGACTGTTAAATGCTGATCCTAATTAATTCCCAAGTGGAAACAGGCTTACAGGTTGGCAGAGGGGTCATAAACTTTATTGGTCTCAGAGATGCTGGGATCTTTGTTCTAACAGGGATAGCTTTGGCTCAGGTTAATATTTCTGGTGGCTCAGGGGTAAAGAATCTGTCTGCCAATGCAGGAGACGCAGGAGATGTGGGTTCAATCCCTGGGTCGGGAAGATCCTCATGGGGGTGTACAATGTAAAGGAAAATAGGGAGGGGTGGGGAGGAGCTGGAAGAACCTTTAGCCTGCCCATAAAAGTGGGATGAACTGAGGGAGTTACACTGACGTCCAGACAGTATGCTGACCCCAACTGGACAGCAGAAATCCTAGAATGGCCTGCAGTCCAAGGGAGGTTCAGGGGAGTTGGGGAGTGCTCAAGCCAAAGCTGGCCATGGGAGGACCTCCTGTCTCCAAAGAAGGGCGTTGCCTGGGTGTCCCTCACATTCAGCCACTGGTCAGGGGCAGCGGCCTGTGGATGGGAGAGCCTCGGCTGACACAGGATGCTGGATCCCTGAGCTCGGCAAGTGGGGCCCTTGTTCAGTGATCTTCCCTGTAGTTGAAGATCTGTAATGGGCATTCTCATGCTGACACACACATCATTTAAAAAAAAAATTATTTAGGCTGTGCTGGGCTTTAGCTGTGGCACGCAGAATTGAATATTGTGGCAGCGTCTTTAACTGTGGCATGTGGGATCTAGTCCCCCGACTACGGATCGAACCTGCAGCCCTGCATTGGGAGCGCAGGGTCTTAGCCACTGGACCACCAGGGAAGTTCCACCGATTCCATGTGCACTTTCAAGTGTTAGGAGGTATACCCAGGACCACACACAGGCAACTATACCATGACCACGCGAGACTCCAGAGTGCAGTTTGAGTATTTAGGGAGGCACAGCCTTCTTGGGAACTAAAGGAAGGAAGGAGCACACACAGTTAAACAAGCAACATGTCACCGGCCTTGGTGACGGACCTTGCACGGGATTAATAGTCTATGGGGGAGGGGGGTGGGATGAACTGAGGGAGTTACACTGACGTCCAGACAGTATGCGTGCTCGTGCCTACTCCGCCACCCAGGCGGGTCTGACTCTGTGCGACCCCGTGGACTGTAGCCCACCAGGCTCCTCTGTCCACGGCATTTTCCAGGCAAGAATACTGGAGTGGGTCACCATGTCCTCCTGCAGGGAACCTCCCGATCCAGGGGTTGAACTTGCATCTCCTGCATTGGCAGGCGAGTGTAAATAGAGAGCTAGCAGGAAGCTGTATAGCACCGGGAGCTCGGCTCAGTGCTCTGTGATGACGTGGGGTGGGATGTGGGGGTGGGAGCGAGGCTCAAGACACGGGGCTTGTATGTACACGTGCAGCTGATTCACATGCCATACCATGGAAACCAACACCACGTTATAAAGCAGTAACACTCTGATTAACAAAGTTATTGTAAAGTATACAAATTATTCTATTTGCTTGATGCTGGCAGGGTGGAGAGGGTGCCCTCATGGGGCACACAACGGAGCACAGTGTTGGAGGAGCGATGCTGTGTGCCGTGGCGGGCAATAGCGAGGGCCCAGCACCTGAGGCATCATGCGTCTGTGGGGAGGCTGATGGACTGGCCATCGGCTAGTTGTAGGGTGGAGGGCAAGGCTGGGCAGCAGGAGTGGGAGTTAGCCAAGCAGAGCAGAAGGAAGAGCTTGGGAGGCAGGAAACAGCACGTGAAGAAGAAAAGGTGCTTTTGTGTGAAGATGAGGTCTAAGGGACAGGAGTGAAGATAAGTTGTATCAATGGAGAACCAAGGAGGGCTTGTCCTTAAATTTGAAAACTGCTTAGGAGTTGTGAGGCAAAGGTGGCAAAGATAGTGTGACTATGGTAGCCTATTGAATTAGGGTGTGATGGACAGAGATGGGAGTGGAAAGAAAAACTAATCAGAAGTTGGAGGGTGAGGGTTTGAGGGTGAGTTAGGATTCTGTAGTTTTAGCACAAAGAAGAGAAAGAGGCAAATGTAATTAATGAAGATGACGCATCAGGATAATGAAGCACTCGGCTTCTGTGTTCCCAGACCGTGTGCATTTATCACGGACCAGATAACAATTACAATCAGCGTGTGATAAATACTATCTCCTCTGGCAGGCTGTGAGTGCCTGGGAGACTCATTCGTCTTTGTATTGCCAGTTTCTGAAAAGGGGCCATAGAACTATTCACTAAGCACCTATTGAATTGAAGAATAAGGACTGGGTATCTGGAAATGAAAGCCAGGATCATCTGGGCCCATGGTGAGGGATAACCCTGTCAGGCACTTTGGCCCATATCACTTCAAACATTTTCCAACCATCTTATGAAGTAGGTGTTATCCTACTTAAGAAATGAAGAGACGGAGGCTTGCAAGGGTTGCATAAACACGTAATTTCCCATCACCAGTAAATGGCAGAGACAGAGCAGGGAGCTGGGGTGGGATGGGGAAGGTCAGAAGAAGCTTCCTCCGTTGAAAAGGGCTTTGATGTAGTTTTGGAAAAAGCCTGGTTTGGGTTAACACTTGGAAGTTTAAGGAGTTTGTGAATAAAAGGTTATAATTCAGTGGTAAGACGATAAACTGAATATGAGACTGTAGGGTGGCAATTGGGAGCTAACTTGCTACAGTAATTAAGTGAGGATGAGAGAATGGAAGGATAGCTGCAGGAATGGATGTGAAAACCCAGGATGGAGGAAGTATTTCTTCCACATCGCCTTGAGTTTGTTAAGAAACTATAGCACAAAATACAAAATAGCAGGGTGCCAAGTTATGCTATGCTTGGTTCGAGTGATAAAGAATCCCCCTGCCACACAGGAGACAAACAGATGAGGGTTGGATCCCTGGGTTGGGAAGATCCCCTGGAGGAGGGAATGGCAGCCCACTCCAGTGTTCTCACCTGGAGAATCCCATGGACAGGGGAGCCTGGCCGGCTGCAGTCCATGGGGTTGAGGAGACTTGGACATGGCTGACCATGCATGCTTGCTCAACTACCCTTTGCTGTGTAACAAATCACCCCCAAATACAGTTACTTAAAAAAAGGATGTTGACTATCCCACAGTTTGTGTGGGACATGGAGATGGCTCAGCCGGTCCTCCAGCTCATGGATTCTCACAAGGCTTCAGTCAAGCTGTCTGTCTGGGCTACGGGTGTCTGGAGGCTCACCAGGGGTGGGTCTTCTTCCAAGCTCACCATGATGCTGTAATAAGAATTCAGCTCCTGGTAGGCTGCAGGCGCAGAGCCCCAGTTCCTTATCCCTTAGTCTTCCCATCAGACTTACCCAACGTGAGCTGGTGCTGTCCAGATGAGCAGATGCCAGAGTCAGCCAATGCCTGCAACATGGAAGTCATGACCTTTTGTAACTTAATTTCCAAAGAAATATCCCATCAGCTCTGTTATTTAGAATCAAGACACTAAGACCAGACCCCCCACAAAGAGGGGATGGAATTTATACAAGGAAAACCAGGAACCACAGGTGGCTGTTTTAGATGCTGCCAACTACAAAGCAATTTGCTGAAATAAGATGCTCTCTTCCAGAGGAAGAATTAGAAGTGAAGTCGTTGGTGGGGAGCTGAGCATGTGATGAAAGAGGAATGGGTTATGAGTTGCTTGGGTGTGTAAGGAAATCAGATGACGTATTCAGACTCGGCTTTATCTTCCTGACACACCTTCTGCTGCAGGATTTCTGCAGCCTCTCCTTTAACCCTCTCTCATTGAAGTGTCGGTTAAGGCAGAACCTTTCAGTGTATCACCCTCATCTGAACTTTTGATCACAGATTTGAACTCTGGTTTTTCAGTGACTGTTTCAGTGTTCCCAAATCATATCAAATGATTCAGTGACAAAGGCACTGCTCATGTTTCTGGAGCCTCAGTTAAGCTTTGAAACACACATTCCATGGCTGGACAACTTTGTTTCCCCAAAGTTCTTCATGGTCAAAGAAGAGTAAGGACTGAGATAAGGTCTGGAGTACAGTGATGGTGCGTGGCAGGTATTCGATTAAGAAGGATACAGTCTTACTAATGGAAAAATGACATAAAAACATCGCATAACGTGCAATTCCATTTACATGAACTGTCCAGAAGAGGCAAATTCACGGAGAGAAAATGAGGTCTGTGTGGGTGGGGCTGTTTTTTTTGTTTAGGTTTTTCCGCAAGGTGTTTGGAAAATCCAAATGACTGTTTTGGCAGACCCAATAGATGGTGAAGGCCAACACGCAGCTCTGTGAACACACAGAAGGCTGCTGCATTCCACACGCAAGAGCTCTAGGGCACACGAAGAATACTGCACAAAAGCTGTTGCTGAAAAGAACCTCTCCTTGTTTCACTTCTTGAGAGTTTTGGAATTTCATAAACCTAACAATAGTCTGTATGGAGGTCAAGAAGCAATAGTCAGAGCCGAACATGAAACAACTGACTGATTCCAAACTGGGAAAGAAGTATGACAAGGCTGCATATTGTCACCCTGCTTACTTAACTTATATGCAGAGTACCTCATGAGAAACACTGGGCTGGATGAATGACAAGCTAGAATCAAGATTGCTGGGAGAAATATCAACAACCTCAGATATGCAGATGATACCACTCTAATGGCAGAAAGTGAAGAGGAACTAAAGAGCCCCTTGATGAAGGTGAAAGAGGAGAGTGAAAAAGCTGGCTTGAAACTTGTCATCCGAGAAACTAAGATCATGGCTTCTGGTCCCATCACTTCATGGCACAAAGAAAGGGAAAAAGTGGAAGAAATGACAGATTTTATTTTCTCAGGCTCCACAATCACCGGGGACGGTGACTGCAGCCATGAAATTAAAAGAAACTTGCCTCTTGGAAGGAAAGCTATGACCAACCAGGGAGTGTATTAAAAAGCAGAGACATGCCTAAGACAACCACACAGTCAAAGCTATGGTGTTTTCAGCAGACCTGTGTAGATGAGATTTGAATCCTAAAAAAGTCTGAGGGCCAAAGAATTGATGCTTTCGAATTGTGGTGCTGGAGAAGACTCTTGAGAGTCCTTTGGACTGCAAGATCAAATCTGTCAATCCTAAAGAAATTAACCTGAATATTCACTGGAAAGACTGATACTGAAGCTGAAGCTCCAGTACTTTGGTCACCTGATGTGAAGAACTGACTCACTGGAAAAGGCCCTGATGCTGGGAAAGATTGAGGGCAAAAGGAGAAGGGGGTGGTAGAGGATGAGATGATTAGATAGCATCACTGATACAATGGACATGCGTTTAAGCGAACTCTGGGAGACAGTGGCTAACAGAGGAGGCTGGCACGCTGCAATCCATGGGGTTACAAAGTGTTGGAGATGACTTAGTGACTGACCAACAACAACTACAACCGTTGGAGGTACCTATGAACCAACTTTCACCAATTTAAACTTTTAACAATGGAGCTTCTATTACAATGTTTCTTTGTTAAATATGGTGATTTAAGAAAGTTGGTTACATTATAATAATCCTGTTGAGTATATCAACTCTGCCACAAAAACCTTTCGGAATAACATAACTGCCCATCATTCAAAGAATTGTAGAATTTCATTCCTCATGAACATAAAGGCCAGGGAAAACGTTCATTTACTGTCATTTCAGTATTTTGAGTTTCCATTAACATTTCGTTCCTAAAGATGAGTGGTAATCTAGCAAATGTAGTTAGATGAGATGCTAACACTTGTCACAGAAAATCTCCTAAAATAAGTTCAAGTTCTAACACCTTGTGTCCTGAATACTCCATTCTGTTTTTAAAAGTAGCAATGATTGTTTCTTGAGCATAGGCTTAGATGCGTTTAATATATCTTAAGACAATATATTTCTAAACACAAGATATATAATAACAAAAATTAAAAATGCCCACAGAGGATATTACCACACTGCATCTTATTTTTCAATTTGGCAATTTTCTCCTAAACTCATAGCAGCTGGAGAGAGTAGCAAGTAACAAAATAAGACAGATTTATGGAGCCCACACATGGCAATATTTTTGTGTAAAATTAGTCAAAATCATTATACTTGTAGATGAAGAAATGGAGTCCAACAAGTTTGCATTCTTTAAAGAGCAGTCATCTTTGGTCTTAGTGAACTGGAAGGTCTGAGCAATGCATTGGAATAGTTGATCACCAGCCTTGTAACTCACAATAAAACCTGCAGAAGCGTGCCAAGCATCGGCTCTTGGAAAATGAGGATAATAATACATCGATTTTCAATAAAGAGAATTCAGCCCACATTGAGGTCTGTCTTCCTGTCCAAGGAACTGAGGGGGAAATAAGCCATTAGGAGAATTTTCCACTGGAATTTCTTTGTTTTGCTCTTATGCATGCCTTAAATTTTCTGATAGCAAGGGGCGAGGCAGGCATACATGTGCATCATCTTCAGAAAATTGAACGCACAACATTTCAATTTTGTAATATAATTAAGGGAAATGGCTGATTCTGGGTCTGGAGCAGGAGAAGTACAAGATGAGCTTGAAACATAAGGTGGGGAAGCTCAATACAAATATATGTATATATATGTGCCAGGACTTCCCTGGTGGTTCAGGGATCAAGACTCCTGCTTCCACAGCAGGGAGCATGGGTTCAATCCCTGCTCAGGGAATTAAGATTCCACATGCTGTGTGGTGTGGGCAAAAACACACCAAAAAACCTTATATATATATGTCTGTCACAAGGCTACTACTAGCCAAATCTAGGACAATTTAAACCTTAAAATAATTGAGTTATATAGTTATTAAATAATAATGAAGGAATTAAACAATGGCACCTTGTAAGCAATTGAAGAAATAGGAACTTAGGAGTTCATACAAAAAATAGACAAATAAATAGAGAAAGGAGCATTCTTGCTAACAGTTGATGCCTCGGGTCTACTGGTAGATGCAGGGGAGCACTTAGAAAATGATCATCCCCCAACCATTGCAGCAGGATGTGGTCCAGGCCGTCACTGAAAACATCCTTGTGCACCAGGCAAGAATGATCAATTCTAAATACAGGAAGGCAATTGGGTGAAAAACAGGGGATTGGTGTGGATTTAATGTGTCTTCCACAGATGACTTCTCTGTTGTCAGGGGGACAAATAACTGGGTAACTCTCTACTAAACAAAAGACGCGCTGTATTTTCCTCCAGTGTCAATGTCACGATAGATACAGACTATGGAAATGTTTCGCAGGAAAAGACATCAGAGACATGACAAATCAATGCCATACCCAATTCTAGACAGGATCCTGTTCTGCAGTGGGGATTGCTGTTATTTAGTTGCTCTTTGTGACCCCATGGACTGTAGCCCACCAGGCTCCTCTGTCCATGGCATTCTCCAGGCAAGAACACTGGAGTGGGTTGCCATTTCCTCCTCCAGGGGATCTTCCCGACCCCGGGGTTGAACCTGCATCTCCTACGTTGGTAGATGGCATCTTTGCCATTGAGCTCTGGAGTTGGGATGGGGCAACAGTTTATAGGACTCTGGTTTGTCAAGTGACGAAACTGGAATACAGATGGTGGATCAGACAAAACATTTGCCGATGTTAAATTTGTCAGAGTGTACATTGGTGTACATTGGTCCTTTGGTTACACAGCAGCGTATGCTTGTTCTTAGGACAGCACATATTTAGAGGCTTCCCTGGTGCCAATGCAGGACATGCGGGTGTGGCCCCTGGGCCAGAAGGATCCCCTGGAGAAGGAAATGACAACCCACTCCAGGGTTCGTGCCTGGAGAATCCCATGGACAGAGGAGCCTGGCGGGCTGCAGTCCATAAAGTCGCAAAGAGTTGGACCCAACTGAAGCAACTTAGCATGCTCACATGTGGCTCAGATAAAAAAGAATCTGCCTGCAATGTAGGGGATCCAGGTTTGATCCCTGGGTTGGAAAGATTCCCTGGAGAAGGGAATGGAATCCACTCCATTGTTCTTGCCTGGATATATTTAATTTGTATTTAATTTATATTTAATTTACCATCAAATAGTTCAGGAAAAAATAAATACTGCCAGATGGCTGTATGTTTAGATAAAAAGTACCAGTGCTAGAACAACTGGATTAAACTGTTAAAAATAGGTGAATCTGAGTAAAGGGTATAGGACTATTTTTCAGATTATTTTTATTTCCACAATTTATCTGTAAATTTGAAGTCATTTCCAAATAAAAAGTTAAAAATATATCATTTAACTGGGAAATTTTTATTTCTCTTGGCAAAGGATAGCTTGCTTGTGAAGAATTCAGCAAATGAACCCCTGGACTTGGGACATGTACCAGAGCTTTCAAATATGATGACTTTGCAAATTACAATTTGGATACAAGTTTGGGGTTATATTGAGAAGGAAAGACAGAAGGCTAATTTTATTTCTGTTTAGGACCTCTTTGGTTACAAGAAAAACAAACCCATGTTAACCAAAAGGAAATTTATGATAGGGAACCAAGAGAATTTCCTGAAACCCAACTGTGGGAAGCTCTGCCACCCTCCTGGGAACTGTTATGATGCCAAGCATATCTGTTTCTCTGTCTTATCTGGGCAGCTCTGATGAGGGTTACCAAAGAGAAAAGAGAAGCGACTTGTTCAGCAAAGGAAGAGAGGAGGATTCCAATCAGAGGATCCGGGCTCTGCAGGCACCCCCAAAGAGTGTTTTTTTTAAGCCGTATTTTTTATTCATTCATTCGTTTGTTTCTTTATTTGGCTGCATTGGGTCTTAGTGGCAGCCGGCAGGATCACTAGTTTCCTGAGCAGGGATTGAATCCAGGCCTCCTGCATTGGAAGCACAGAATCTTAACTCCTGAACCACCAGGGGAAGTCCCCCAAATAGTGGGGGGTTTTATGTTGAAATTAAAGAAGAATCACTGACTGCTGCTCCTTCATTACTGACTTATTTGATTAATCTACAATTAATAATCTAGTTATTCATTCCACCAATAATTTATCCCAAGAGCAGCATCAGGAAAAGCACTTTTAATTGCAGCATGATGTGCTCATTTGTCTTTATGACGGTTGCAGTGACAGTCCCAAACACGTGGAGAGCGTTCTGTTTTTTCAGTGAATTTTTACTGAGGTGCAGTTGCTTTGCAGTGCTGTGTCACTTTCTGCTGTTCAGCCAAGTGAAGCAGCACCATGCACACCCGTGACCTCTTTCTCAGGTCCCGTCCTCATCCAGGTCTCCACAGAGCGCTGAGCAGACCTCCCTTGCTCAGATTCACTCGGGGCTTCCCTGGTGGCTCAGACGGTCAGACATCCGCCTGCAAGGCAGAAGACCCGAATTTGAACCTTGGGTTGGGAAGATCCCTGGAGAAGGGAATGGCAACCCATTCCAGTATTCTTACCTGGAGAATACTTTAAAAAGATCAGAGACATGATCTTAAAAAAAAAAAAAAAAGAAAAAAATTTTTTTTTATTAATTTAGCTGAACTGCGTCTTAGTTGCAGCAGCTGAGGTCTCTGGTCTTAGCTGTGGCATGTGGGATCTAGTGCCCAGACCAGAGGTTGAACCCAGGCCTCCTGCATTGGACGTGTAGGAACTTGGCCACTGTACCACCAGGGAGTCCCAAAGGCATGGTCTTGATAAAGGTAATAAAGGTGTGGCATCCAAAGCTGTGGAAAGCGAAAGGAAAGTCAGTCATGTGTGACTCTTTGCAACCCCATGGACTATAGGTACATGGCATTCTCGAGGCCAGAATACTGGAGTAGGTAGCCCTTCCCTTCTCCCGGGGATCTTCCCAACCCAGGGATCGAACCCAGGTCTCCCGCATTGCAGGAGGATTCTTTACCAGCTGAGCCACAAGGGAAGCCCAAGAATACTGGAGTGGGTAGCCTGTCCCTTCTCCAGCGGATCTTCCCCACCCAGGAATCAAATAGGGGTCTCCTGCGTTGCAGGCGGATCCTTTACCAACTGAACTATGAGGGAAGCCTCAAAGCCATGGAAATAGATGTAATACCTTCACAATAAGAGAAAGAGGTACATAAAAGGAGGTATTTGGGCCAAACCCTTAAGAACCCCATTTAAGGAATAGATACAGAGGGAAGATCTGCAGGAAGAGAAAGAGAAGTGGCTCGGGATGTCAGCGGGCAATCAGGAGAGTCCAGTGTTGTCTGCATTTCGGTGCTGGTGGTAATCACTTCAGTGAGTCTGACTCTGTGACCCCATGAACTGTAGCCCATCAGGCTCCTCTGTCTGTGGGATTCTCCAGGCAAGAACACTGGAGTGGGTTGCCACGCCCTACTCTAGGGGATCTTCCCAACCCAGGGATCAAACCTGCAGCTCTTGTCTCTTGCATGGCAGGTGGGTTCTTCACCCCAAGTGCCAGCTGGGGGCCCATCTGAGATCTCTTTCTTCCTTAAACTCATTGAGGGACTTCCCTGATGATCCAGGGGTTAGGAATTCGCCTTCTAACGCAGGGAATTCAGGGTGGATCCCCTTCAGGGAACGAAGATCCCACAAGCCTCTGCTCTAGAGCTGGAATGCCACAGCTAAGACCCAATACAGCCAAATAAATAAATGTTCAAACAAACAAACAATCTCAAACAGAGCAGGCTGAGCGGGCGGTCTGTTGACTTGACAATAACAGCATCAGCATACCCAGAAAGGAAAAAAAAGCCTGGTCTCCTTCTCTGGGAACCACCCTCCAAAGGGGAAAACGCTAAGATGGTTCCCCAGCATGGAGGTGTCACTTGCCCCAAGATGGGAGGCTCGGCGCCTTTCTGGGAACAGGGGCTGAAGGCCACCCAGGCGGGAGCGCGGCCCGGCCGGGCGGGGAGCGAGGGCAGGGTCCCCCCGCGGCCGCTCTGCCGCCTCTCCCAGACGGCGAGGGTCGCAGCGCCGGTGACTGGGGGCCGTCGTGCTCTGGGGGTGAGTAACGACCCGCGGAGACCTCCCTGCCGACGAGCGTCTGCTGCCTCCCGAGTGGCCGCAAGAAGTCCTTTCTCCGGACACGGCGAAGGCAGGCACCGGAACCGGACGATGCGGGGAGGAGGGCCGCCAGCCTCTGGGAGTCCGGGACCCGGACTCCTGGCTCTGGACCTGCGGAGCCTCCAGAAGGCCAGAGTCGCCGGTGGAAACGAACGGGCAGCCTCCGGCAGGGTGCTGTGAGCTGCGGAATTACAAGCAGACCTGGAAGTTTCCTCGGAGCCCACGAGAGCCCGAGCTCGCTTACTGTTCCAAGTCATGGGACAGCAGGCGCGCGCTTGCCTCACTGGAGCCGGCTTTGGCATAAAAAAAATTTATCATCTGCTTTTTTTTTTTTTTGGTCTTTTTGGCTAGTGCAGAGCCCCAGGGACGGGCTTGCTGTCGGGTCTGGGTCCGGGGCCTCTTGCGTCGTCCAGAGGCATCGGGCAGCAGCGTCGCCGAGTGTCTGCGAGCCCTGGAAGGTGGGAGTCTTAGGAAGCAGGGCCGCGGATCTAAGGCTTGGGGGACAGACAGGCCGGCGCGACGGGTTCAAGCCTGCCTTGCACGGCTGCCTATCTGGGCTCTCCTAGATCCGGGGCTGTTTCTTTGAGATTCTGAGTTAGATGTTCGGCGTCCATCCAGCGTCCCATCTGTAACATGGGGGCTGGGGTCGGGGGAGTGATGTCTGTGAGCTTTGGGAAGGAACCAGCAGAATGATGTGCTCAGTAAAGAACAGGGTGGGATGGGAAATGCGGGTGGTGTCATTCAGAGGACCTGCGGGCTCCCTGCTCGACAGCCATCCCTTCCCCCTCCTCTCCGCAGGCAGGGCCTGCTGTTCGCTATAGATTTGGAAAAGGCAAATATTCTTGTTTTCCTAGCCTCTCTTACAACCCAGACTTGGGCCTGTCCTTTAATCTCGAACCGAGTGGCCACAGTCACCTTGAAACTTTAAGGGGAGGCATCACTGTTTGCAGAAGAAGAAAGAATGGAAACAAAGGAAGCACAAAATCCTGCGACACTGGAGAGCTCGGAAGGAATCCTGGAACACCCTTCTTGTGTTAGGATTATCTGAGCGATGTTGAGGGAACAAGCAAGACTGGAACGTTACTAGTCTCTGACAGCAAAGGTTTATTTCTTGCCCAGACTGCCTGCAAACTGTGGGTTAGTTAGGGCATTTATTCTGTATCTCCTGACTGTGGAAGCCAAGCACATGAGACTCTTGCATCCTAAATGCCATAGTCTCAGAGGGGCAAAAATGGCTCCAGAGGATCTGTAATCATTCTCTAAATTATCTTCTTGTTCCAGTGCATTCCTGATCCTCATGGGCAGACTGATTTTTCCAAAGTTGCACTTTCGTTAGTCCTCTGCTGCTACAATTATGCCACATAACAAACAGCCCCACGCTCGGCGATCTGCACTGACAAATGTGTTTCCCACTCACAGGTCTGTGGGTTGGGGTGGTGGTTTTGCTGGGCTCACCTAGGGTGGCCTACACTTGACTTCACACTTGTATTGAACCCAGATTTATCTCATGTATTAGTAGCTCCTTCTTTGGGGATCAGCTGCTACCTGGTGTATGCTCTTCTCATGATTATGAAAAGACATGCAAGTAACCCAGCCCACAAAATATAGCCTATGGTACTAACTTGGGCATTTGAAACGCTCTGCATTCTTACCTTTTCATTCCCCCCCCCCCCATTGTTTTCTCCTATGCTTCCTT
>ML663574.1:2065658-2081630 GCA_007570785.1 Antilocapra americana
CCCCCCCCCCCCCATTGTTTTCTCCTATGCTTCCTTATTCAAGTCAAATAGTAGATTTTTGTCCCTGGTCATCCATGATCCACTTGCGGCCATATCTCTCTGTTTTGTTGTTTGCATTCGTCCATCAAGATAAGTCATACACTTCTTCCATCCCCAGATAAACCCTAAGATACCCTCTCATGCATTTGGTCTTCTGAATTGGTACTGAAACATCTATTTGAACTGTTTATTTGGGGATTAGCAATTGTAATCTTGGATGGACTGCCTCTCTTTTTTAATCCCATGTAGAAACCATAACTTTGAAGCGTACAGAATAACTTGACCACTTGGAATGGAAATTCTTGGCTTTACTTTAGGGCAGTACCCACAGGCATGCAAGCCAGTAATCATTTTTATTTCCTTGAGATAGGAACTTTGACTGGTAACAGGATCCCTTTTTTGTTAGCCACGGACATTTGGGGACCCGTGTAATTGAAATACAGTAGTCAGTCAAGTCGAAATCCTGCTGATAAAATCATTGGAGATTTAATTGATTTCAAGATATTTGGCTGAGCATAGATCTCTCTCAAAATGAGACAGATGAATGAGACTAATGGAAGAAAGATAAAAAGCCTTTTTCCATACAGTATTTTATGCGGTATTTACTTCCCAAAACTTGGCCAGAAAGGGGGTTTTTGGAAAATATTAGGCTGTTTCTGCTACCTTTGTCCCGAATTTGAAAATCTTTACTTGCAAAGGTCCTTTCCATTTTGTGCCATGAGTGCTCAGGACTAGGAGCGACTAGCTCTGCATTTTAGTTTTGGGAAACCATGTCTGTGTCAAGCATCAATCGGTCAGTGTTCAGATACTTAAATTGAATCATGTAGACATAGCCACCATTGGTAAGGAAACAGTTTAACACAAAGAGAATTCAGGTTCCCTTAGCGTGGCTGTCTTTAGTACGGAAGAAAATGCCCCTAAATTTTGTCATGTTGTTTAACCTCAAACAGGTTTATACTAGTCACAGTTCTCCAAGAAAACAGAGCCAATAGTAGGATTGATGAATCTGTAGATAAATGCGTAGAGAGGCTTCCCTGGTGGCTCACCAGTAAAGAATCTACCTGCCAATGCAGGAGGTGTGGGTTCGATCCCCGAGTCAAGAAGATTCCTTGGAGGAGGAAATGGCAGCCCACTCCAATATTCTTGCCTGGGAAATCCCATGGATGGAGGAGCCTGGTGGGCTATAGTGCGTGGGGTCGCAAAAGAATCAAACACAACTCAGTGACTAAACAATAACAATAAAGATAGCTGGAGGGGTTTATCTGAAGGAGTTGGCTCACATTTGTGGGGGCTGGCAAGTTCGACATCTATAGATCAGCAAGCTGGAGACCCAGGGCTGACCCTGGAGGCAGAATTCCTTCCCCTTTCAGAACTTCAGCCTTCTCCCTTAAGTCCTTCATCTCACTGGACAAGCCTCTCTGCATGATGGAGGAGAAATACTTTATCCCAGGCTGACGGATTTAAAGGTCAACTGCACCCGAGAAGGGTCTTCACAGCAGCCTCGAGGGTCGTGTTTGGCCAGGCGACTGAGCAGTGCGGCCAGGTGGGCACTCGGCATGGACTTCAGTCCAGGATTTCTGGCTTTCAGCAGCAAGTCGAGAGTGAGGCACCCAGCACTGGCTGAAGCCACGTGTAAGGATGGAGGGAGTGTGTTTAGCTAGGATCGCCTTGCACTAGCGTGATCCGTTGTGGACACCAACTGGAAATGCTTTCCTGGAGAAATCCTTCTTAGGCACCAGGTATTCAGGATAGCTATTTGCCTTATCCATCTTTACTTTTCACAAACTATTTTCAGAATACCTGCCCTGGCTCTTCTATTAGCTAATTTCTTCCCTTAATTTTATTTTTTGGACTGGCGTGTACTTGTTTTACAATGTTGTGTTCATTTCCGTCATACAGCACAGTGAATACATATACATACATCCTCTGTTTTTGGATTTCCTTCCCACCCAGATCAACAGTGAGTCGAGTTCCCTGGGCTATACAGGAGGTTCTCATCAGGCAGCTATGTTGTACACAGAAGCAATAGAGTCTATATGTCAGGCTCAAGCTCCTAATTCACCCTCCCACCCCCATTCCCTCCTTGGTACCGTTTCCTTTTTTAATCCATTCTGACCATCTCCTTCATTATTTCCAATAATCACATTTTCCTAATGTATTTCTAAGTTGATTACAGACAGGGTTTATATTTTTCACCATTTTTATACAGCTCATGAAATGAAGAGAGTGCTGACTACTGAGAATCAAGTTGTTTTGCCCATTAAAGATACATCTTGGTTTGCACAGCTGGAGTTCTGAAAGGTTGTTTATCTGAGGGGCTTTGAGGAGGGGACACACGTACTAAGCGAGGTTTGCAACCAGGGAAGTTCTGTGGTTAACTCAAGTTACGTGGTAAAGTTAAGGTGATTTGACCCAATCTTTTAAAATATTAATACTAAAATTATAAGATTATTTTAGGTAAAATTAAGGGTTTTTATTAAATGCTAATTTAAAGAAGTGACCATTTTATTTCAAATAGATGATAGACAATAGCCTTCTTCTAGGAGCACACCTAGGAAAGTAGGACACGCTCTGTAGGGTCATCACTGAGCAAAGACTGTTACTGAAGCAGGTTCATTTTTGCCCCATACACACAGCAAGCCCAAACTCCAAGACGCCCAAGAGAGGGTCTATTGCAGCCAAGCGGGGAGATGGAAGGACAGAGCTTAAATCCATCTTGCCCGAAGCAAGGGCTGGTACCCCCTGGGGCTTGGGGGGTGGTTACTGATGAGACAAGGAATAAAGGAGAAAGGTGGCCCGAGGCGCGGCCAGAGGGGGAAGTGTTAGCTTCAGTCCTGTCTGACCATTTGCCACCCCATGGACTGTGGCCCATCAGGCTCCTCTGCACGTGGAATTTCCCAGGCAAGAATACTGGAGTGGGTAGCCATGCCCTTCTGCAGGGGATCTTCCTGACCCAGGGATCGGACCCACATCGCCTGCACTGCAGGCGGATTCTTTACCCGCTGAGCCACCAGGGAAGCCGTAACTGGGAGAACGTGAACTAGGCATCACTCCGCGGGCATCGTTAACCCCCGCCTCCCCTGCCCAAGCTTGCCGACCCACACATGCCCCGTTGACGCATCAGCAGTCCTGTCGGGTGTGAACCGGCTCAGACCCGACTCCGTGCAGCCTAAGCCAAGTTCCTGGAAAACCGCTCAGGCCCACATGTCACGGTTTAGGCTTGGTGCTCCCACTGGGAGGACGTAAGAGTCTTTGAACGACCTTGGTGAGTGAAGGCAGGTGCAATGGACTTAACCCAGGATTTGGGGTTATGAACAGCAGTGTTCTGTGTATTTTAAAACGCTCTCTTTTCAGAGTTGTTTGTCTATTTGTACCTTTTCCTTTCTCCAAGATCTTGAATGCCTGATTACTTTGCAGCAGTCTAACCTAAAAAATCCAGATGTGTATAATAGTTCATGTGCTCAGACACTCAGTTGTGTCCGACTCTCTGCGACCCCACGGACTGCAGCCCGCCAGGCTCCTCTGTCCATGGGAGTCTCCAGGCGAGCAGACTGGAGCAGTTGTCGTTTCCTCCTCCAGGGAATCTCCCAGACCCAGGGATTGAACTTGCCTATTCTGCATTGGCAGGCGGATTCTTTACCACCGGTGCCACTTAGGAAGTCCACGATATTTCATACCCATGTATTTTTCTTAAGTCGACTTAGCTATGACTCTGAACTTCTTTTTGGCCCTTGCCTGAGGAAAGGTAGATTTCAGTAATTATTGGGGTGCTTCCTTGTCTTCATTGTTCTCTTTGTCCCTCTCCTCTCTGCTACCCACAGTCACTGGCATTGAGTAAGTGTTCCAAGGTCATGAACAGCATCCTGGTGGTACAGGCGAGTGAAGGGGACAGTTTTCCCGCATCGTCCAATTGATCGCTCCTGCCCTGGGCTTTCTGGTCCCTTCAGAGCTTGTCCTCTGCTATTTCTGTGCCCTGTGGGGCCCTGGCACTTGGTTAAGGCTGAGAGCCTGTCATCCTGGAGTCTCACATGCCTCAAGGACTTGTCCCCAGGCCCCCTGAGGTCCTGCTTCGTGACCAGCAGTCACCACGCCCAGCCTAGCTGCTGACTGAGAAGGCGAACCTTTGCTCAGTTTGAGTTCCCCTTCTCCCTGCGTAATCATACAGCTTCCTGTCTGTTCCCACCTGATGAAGAACTTCTAGCATCATCTCATCAAGGATTCCAGGCTGGACGAAAGCAAGGATCAGGTAGGAGATGATCTGCTAGCATGAAATTCTGAGATGGGTCAAGCTTCTTTGCTGGCAAGGAGGAGACACCGTGGGTGACGGAACTTGACGTTAGTGTATCTTGCAGCGTGTGCTGGAGGTCTGGTTCATCCTGGTTAGTTCTGCTTTGTTTTCCCGGCTAGCCTGAAAATTCCTTCAGGGCAGTGTTTCACTCCTAAAGCTGTGTGCTAGCGCTTTCAGGGCTATAGCAAAAATTAGACTGAGTACTTGTAAACAACAGAGATGACTGCTCAGAGTTCTGGAGGCTGGGAGTTGGGACCAGGTGCCAGCGTGGTGAGATCCATCTTCTCACACGATGGACAGGGGTAGGAACTCAGTGGAGTCTCCTGTAAGTCCATCAATCCCTTTTATGGGGGTTCCACTCTTATGACCTAATCACCCCCCACAGGCTCCACCACCTAACACCATCACTTTGGGTGTTAGGAGTCCAACACGTGGATTCTGCAGGAACACAGACATTCAGACAGTTTTATTGTTGTTCAGTTGCTCAGTCATGACCGACTCTCTGCGACCCTATGGACTGCAGCACACCAGGCTTTCCTGTCCTTCACTCTCTCCCAGAGTTTGCTCAAGTTCATGTGCATTGAGTCGGTGATGCCATCCAACCATCTCATCCTCTGTCATCTCCTTCTCCTCCTGCCCTTAATCTTTCCCAGCATCGGGGTCTTTTCCAATGAGTTGGATCTTTGCATCAGGTGGCCAGAGTATAAGAGCTTCAGCTTCAGCCTCCGTCCTTCCCATGACTGGTTGGATCTCCTTGCAGTCCATGGGACTCTCAAGAGTCTTCTCTAGCACCACAGTTTGAAAGCATCGGTTATTCAGTGCTCAACCTTTAGTGCTCCATAAACATAACTGTATTTCAGTATCAAAGAATGTTACTGAATGGCTGAATAGGAGAGGAGCCAGTGCAGTTACAGAGAGGGGTTTGGATGTAGCCGTTACTGGCAACACCGGCACTTGCAGAGCTCCTCCTGATTTTCCTTCCGGGACCTCAGACCTAGGGCGTCCAGTTTAATACACCTCAGGGTGCAGTCTATAGTTAAAGAACACCCAAGGGATTTCCAGTTAAGGAACCACCAATAGAAATTATTAATTTCATTTTGAGGGTGAAAAAAAATGAAGTTCAGAAAGGTTAAGTGATTTTGCAATGATATACCTGGTGACAGGAAAAAGGGACCTCCATTTCATTTGCATGTTGTCTTTTTATAAGTACATTATTTGTAATAAAAACAATACATATTTATGCTAAATGTTCTAACAGTATGTGGAAGTGTGTAGTAAAAGTAGTTTGCCACCTCTGTTTCTCAGACTCCCGTTTCTGTCTCCCCAGAGAGGATCACAAACCGTATTTGCTACTAATCCTTTCAGATGTCATGTATATAATTATAAAAATATACATATGCAAAAATGCACCACACATGATACTGTAGTACGCATACTCATATAATTTGTTGTTTTTCTCCCTCCCCAAGTCTTTTCACATCAGCATTTATGCATGATACCCGTGATTTTTGCATACCTTTATATCTGCATATAAAATGTCTGAAGAGCATACCTAGGGAAAGCAATTTGTGATTAGCTCTGGGGAATAAAAATGGAACTCTGAGAGATAAAGGTGGGAAATTGGTTTTCACCATACGCCTTTATACAGTGTTTGAATTTTTAGCATAAATATGTATATACTTTAAAGCAAAAACAATGTCTTATATTTATGAAAAGACATGCAAACCAAACCAGGACCCTTTCTCATCCTTGTCACTAGATGTATCTTTTCAAATCAGCATCTGTACATTCACTTAATTTCTTAAATAACCTCCCTTTTTAAGAATGAAAGCATTTGGCGAAGTGACTATTCTATAACGGCTATTTTTCAAATACATAATGATTTTCAAATACAGATTTGCTTATTTTTTTAAGAATAGAAATGTTTACCTGTCATGTATGGAGGCCTGAGGCTCACATCAGAGGCTTTGGCAAGGGGTGGATTGTGTTCCTGGGGCTTCCATGGTGGCTCAAGTGGTAAAAAATCTGCCTGCCGATGCAGGAGACGTAGGTTCTATCCCTGGGTTGGGGAGATCCCTGGAGGAGGTAATGGCAACCTGCTCCAGTATTCTTGCCTGGGGAATCCCTTGGACAGAGGAGCCTGGCGGGACTGCAGTCCATGGGGTCACAAAGAGTTTGACATGGCTGAAGTGACTGAGCATGCGTGGACTATGATTCTGGAAAGAAAGAGGGTGAAGACGAACGTTACTGTTGGAACACTGTCATGGATAAAGCCTCATACTCACTGTAAAAGTTCTTCTGCTAAAGAAAAAACCAGATGTGCTTACCAATTTTATAAAGGGAAGAGGCAAAATAGAAAGTTGAGAAGTTCGTAAATTATGGTCTTTTGACATTTTGAGGAAAGATTCATGTTCAAAGTAGTTGAGCAAAAAATGAAAATCAAAGCTTCTCTGAACTTTTTTCCATGTTAATTTCGACCAGAAAGGATCTGGTGATGTAATAGTAATAGGACCATGAAGGAAAATAGTCAGTCACGTTATGAAGTTCATAGCAACAATGAAAGAGAAATCTGGCGACAGGTTTAACAGTTGTTGGCTTATTAACATGTGCATGTTTGCACATTTGAAATACTATACTTTGCAAACTCCTGTTTATATATGTTTAAGCTTTAGGCATTCAGGTAGCAGTCCTGGCTTAAATGCGCTGTGTTAATTCGTTCCAAATTTCCTTTCTTAAATTTTTTTCTTTTTGTTAAAAAACATAAGCTTGTTTTGATGTTTTTATTGTGGTAAA
This sequence comes from Antilocapra americana, assembly GCA_007570785.1. Taxonomy (NCBI): domain Eukaryota; kingdom Metazoa; phylum Chordata; class Mammalia; order Artiodactyla; family Antilocapridae; genus Antilocapra; species Antilocapra americana. The sequence goes on from ML663574.1 coordinate 2,072,779, forward strand.
GTGTATATAGCAAAACTCATTATTTTGTTCATTTTAAGTGTGCAATTTAGTGGCATTAAGTACAGTGACATTTTTGGCTAACCATTCACTCCGATCTGTTTTCAGGATCTGTTCTCATCCCGAATAGAAGCTCTGTGCCCACAGAGCAGTGACTCTCCCTTTCTTCTGCCCCAGCCTCTGGTCACACCTACGTTTGGTCTCTGTGAATTTGCCTATTCCAAATACTTGACAGAAATGTAGACACACAGTATGTCTTTCTGTATCTGGTGTATTTCACTTAGCATAATGTTTTGCAGGTTCGCCCACGTTGTAGCATGGATTAAAATCTCATTCCTTTTTGCAGCTGAGTGATACTGCACTGCATGCGTATACCACATTTAAAAGGTCTGTTCATCCGCTGGCAGTTGGGTTGATGTACGAGTATCTGTGGGAGTCTCTCATGTCAGTCATTTGGGTCTGTGCTCACAAGTGAAGTTGCTGGATCCCATGCAGATTCTGGTTACCTCTTTGAGTTAACCGAGAAATGTTCTGTTCACCACGGTCCTTGCACTTTCTCATTCCACCAGGAGTGCATGAGGGCTCCACTTTTTCCACATCCTCACGTACACTTACTATTTCCACCCATCCTCCTCCCTCTTTTTTTAAGCTTCCCTCCCACCCCCGTGGACCATTTTTAAAAGGTCTTTATTGAATCTGTTACAATATTGTTTCCATTTTATGTTTTGTTTTTTTGGCTGCAAGGGCTTAGGCTCTTAGCTGCCCCATCAGGGGTTGAACCCCACCCCCTGCATTGGAAGCATGGAGTTTTAACCAATGGACAACCAGGGAGGTCCCCTCCTTCTCCACTTTTGATCACAGCCATCCGATGGGGCGTGAAGTAGTGTCTCACCTTCCATTTGCATTTCCCCAATGACTAAAGTGTTGAGGGCTTCCCTGGTGGCTCAGCAGGTAAAGAAAGATGTTGAGCATCTTTTTGTGTGCTTATTGGCTGTTGTAGATCTTTGGAGAAATGCCTGCTCATGTCCTGAGCTTGGGAAACATCTTGCTTGTTATTACTGTGCCTGTGGAGTTGTCCAGTGTTGGCCTTTTTCCTGCTAAGGCTTCTGTGGCCCGGGCATCCTGACAGGGAGAGGATGCTTCTGACCTCTAGGTTGTTAGAGGGTGGAGGGCGGGCTCAGGAAACCTTCCTGGCCGTGCTGCTTATGCCGTCTCCCAGCTTGTACTGTGTGTGAGGTCCCGGGTCCCTTCCCACCAGCCAACAGCATCCTGGGTGCTCAGGGCACCATGGACGTGCTCGGGGAGTCGCCACACCCCAGGCAGGCTCATCCAGTGACTGCTGGGAGTCAGCAGGTAACCAGTCACCCGGGATGGGATGACTCGGAGACATACATTTTGCCCTGGACCCTAGAACTCCCCAGCAGGAGTTAGGGTGTTTACGCTCAGTGGTAACTAGCTTAATAATAATTCTTTTTGTTACATTCAGTTTTCTTACTGGAGTATATTTGCTTTGCGGTGTTGTGCTAGTTTCTGCTCCACAACAATGTGAAGCAGCCATGTGGATGCGTCTGTCCCCTTCCTCTTGAGCCTTCCTCCCCGCCCCATCCCACCCCCTAGGTCATCACAGAGCCCGAGCTGAGCTCCCTGTGTAATACAGCAGCTTCCCTCTAACTCTCCATTTCACAGCTGGTAGTGTATATTGTTGTTTTCCAGTCATTCAGTAGTGTCCGACTCTTTGCGACCCCGTGGACTGCAGCACGCCAGGCCTCCCTGTCCTCCACTGTCTCTCGGAACTTGCTCAAACTCATGTCCATTGAGTCGATGATGCCCTCCAACCATCTCATCCTCTGTCGTCCCCTTCTCCTCCTGCCTTCAATCTTTCCCAGCATCAGGGTCTTTTCAAATAGGTCAGTTCTTCGCATCAGGTGGCCAAAATATTGTAGTTTCAGCCTCAGCATCAGTCTTTCCAATGAATATTCAGGACTAATTTCCTTTAGCATTGACTGTTTTTATATCCTTGCAGTCCAAGGGACTCTCAAGAGTCCTTGGAAGAAAATCTATGACAAGCATAGACAGTGTACTAAAAAGCAGAGACATTACTTTGCTGACAAAGGTCCATCTAGTCAAAACTATGGTTTTTCCAGTGGTCACGTATGAATGTGAGAGTTGAACCGTAAAGAAGGCTGAGCATCAAAGAATTGATGCTTCTGAGCTGTGGTGTTGGAGAAGACTCTTGTGAGAAGGGTCGATGCTCCTGAGCTGTGGTGTGGGGAAGACTCTTGCGGGAAGGGTCGATGCTCCTGAGCTGTGGGATGGGGAAGACTCGTGTGAGAAGGACTGATGCTCCTGAGCTGTGGGGTGGGGAAGACTCGTGTGGGAAGGACTGATGCTCCTGAGCTGTGGGGTGGGGAAGACTCTTGTCAGAAGGACTGATGCTCCTGAGCTTGGTGTGGATGAGACTTGTGAGAGCATGTATGTCAGAGCTACTGCCTCAACCTGTCCCGCCCTCTCCTTCCCTCAGCTGTGTCCACAAGTCTGTTCTCTAGGTCTGTGTCTGTATTCCTGCCCTGCAAATAGGCTCATGTAATAATAACTCTTTATTTCTTTTTCTTCCCAGCCTCATTTCCCCGTGTTCTGGCGGTCTCATCTCCTTCCAAACACCTTCCATATGAAGCCTCGTCTCGCGTGGTCCTCTGTGTGATCCCAACTCAGACGGCAGCACAGGCACAGAGCGGGCCCCAGACGAGCTGGGCGGGGCGGGTTCAGAGCCTCCCTTCAGTTACCATCTCTCCAGGATCTTCTTCCTCTGGACTCCGAAAATAGCTCCTTTTCTTGGTGGGAAGAATGGGTGTGACCTCCAGGAGGCAATTGCTATTCTCCACTACATATGAAAATCCTTTGCTCTTGTTTTCTATGGAAAAGCTGCTTTGGGTTTATTAATTTTGGCTTCTGTATACTTTTCCAATACAATGTCCCACTGTTAGACCAGAGAGTGGCTTACTACCACAGCCTGCGTACAACATCTTAAAATAAGATACTTTTCCAAAATTTTGAGCAGTGGATAAATATGACCTCATGGCTCAGCATTTCACAGGCAATTTGTCATTTACCCCTTGTTACTATGACGATTTCCATGTAACAGATGAGCAAACTGAGACTTAAAATATCTGAAACAATACATCCCAGCTGTGATTTTTATGACGTGAAAATGTTGATTCTATCATTCAAATATCATTTCAACCCACTAATGGAACATAGGCAAAGGGGTGATTTCTTAGACTTGCATTTACAACAGAAGTGGAAGGAATAACTAATATGCTAGGTAAACGACTCGGGTTTCAAATATCTTGACATTTTTAATTTAGGCAAAAAAAATTACAGCACAAGTATAGGATGTGGGAGCCCTGGCTAGACAGTAGTTGACCACAGATTTTATATGAGCCAGCAGTGTGATGTGGTTCCTCTAACGAAACGTCCAGCATCATTGTACGAAGGCGTCTGACCAGAAGCTGGGTGTGCTTCTCCTTGGTCAGATCAGATGTGTTCATTGGAAGGACCGAAATTTAATGAGAGATCTTGCTGATGCAGGACACTCCCAGGGGACTTTCAGAATGGCAGAATGTTCTGGAAGCCCTGCTGTGTGAGCCACACTGGAGGGCACTGGCACTTATTTATCAGTGTCTGGGAGGCTGACTGTAATCATGAATGTGGGAGACAGACCTAACCCGAACCTTAGCTCCTTTACTTTGTAGCGCTGCAACCTTGCATGAGATACTCTCCACACCCGTGGCCTGTGAAGGTCAACATGAACACTCGCCCTTAGAGATCCTATATGTCCAAACAAGAAACTGTGCAGCGTTCGGCATAGACTGGATGTGCGGGAAATGGTGGTTTGCATGCTTTCAAATGTTCGGGGGTTTGTTAGCAAGGAATTAGCTCCTCCCCATCCCAAGACGAAGTTAGGACCAATAGGGAGTTGTAGGGGAGAAGTTTTCACTTCACTCTTGGGAGTTGTTTAACCGTTCAGTCGTGTCTGACTCTTTGCGACCACATGGACTGTAGCCCGCCAGGCTCCTCTGCCCATGGGATTCTCCAGGCAAGAATACTGAAGTGGGTTGCTATTTCCTTCTCCAGGCGATCTTACTGACTCAGGGATCAAACCCGGGTCTCTTACATTGGCAGGCAGATTCTTTACCACTGAGCCACCAGGGATGCCCCACTAATAATTCAATTATTTACAAAATGCAGATTCCTAAAAAAATCTGGCCTCTGTCTAGAACCACACACGTGTGTAGCCAGACTACACAGCAGGTGTTTTAAACACAGTGGGACCAACGCAGAGTTCTTGGGTTACATCCATGTCCAGCTCTTTGTGACCCTCTGACCCCAGGCTCCTCTGTCCATGGGATCTCCAGGCAAGAATACTGGAGGGGGTCACCATGCCCTCCTTAAGGGGGTCTTCTCAACCCAGGGATCGAACTCCTGTCTCTCATCTCCTGATTGGCAGGTGAATTCTTGACCGCTAGCACCGACCGGGAAACCCAAACCTGGTCAACCTTTAGCTTTCCTGTAACAGCAATTTTACCACCTGCTCAGCTGTTCAAATCAAATGTCTTCGAGTTTTGGGAAATTTTTCTTTCTCTTACTCCCCTCTCCCACCCCAAGCCACACCAAGTACTGAGTCTTTTTAGCCCTGATCTCCCAGTACACTGCAGATCCATCAGCTTCTATCTTCAAGCTGTCACAACCCAAGCCATCAGAATATATGTGTGTGTGTGTGTATTTCTGATTTAACTTTGCACTTGTTTTTCTTGCTTCTATTCCTATTGCTTTGGATCCCATTCTCTCCACATGAGCAATGAAGTCCCCTGTTTAAAACTGTTCAATTAAAATTTTACTTCTTTAATTTTACTTTATGTTAATTTTGGTGAAAAACTTCTACAAGTGAAAATTTGTTTTTTTTTTTTTTTAATAGATCACAAGGAAAAGGATGGCCAAAGTTTCGTTGTCTTTCATTTACCATTTTCAAAATATTCATTTGGTTCTCTATCATCCTCCAAATGTGACTAACGGGGTCCTTTTTTCCCTTAGTATCATTGTAAGTTTACAGATTTTAATGAATCTGTAGTGTTTTAATCCTTTGTATTACGATTCTCATTGATGTTCTAATTTTCCCATCCTTAATTGGCATTTCTTTTAAAAATTTTTATTGGAGTACAGTTGCGTTAACAGGAGCTTCTCATTGCGCTTAGAAGAGAATCCACCATCCTTACCCGACCCTGCCAAGCCCAGCGTTGATTGGCCTTTGCCCATGGTTCCAGCTTCACCTTCCAGCATCCTTGGTCGAGCCTGCTCAGTTCCCGTTATGCTGTTTATTTCATCTCTGCTTTTGCTAGGCTGAGATGGTTCCCATTAGGCCCTTCACTCAGCTCTCCCCTCTGTTTAGAGTACTTTTCTCTCTGATCGCCGATGTCACCTGCTTTAAGAAGCCCTCCTTGATTGCCTGATCTTTACGAGCTATGCGGTCACCCTCACATTATTCTATTTCAGTGATTTGAATTGCACGTTTTACTACTATCTGATGATTTTCCCGACCATTAAATTACTCCCAGCACCTACGGGAGTGCTTAAATATATGTATGTAATACATAGATGATGAATAATGGAAGAGTGAACCACAGAACAGCAGGTTGCTTGTTAATGAAAATATATAAATACATACAAGCATGTTCTCTCTGGTGACTGTATATTAACCGATATAATAGAAAAGATTCCTGCCCTGAGTCAGAGGACCAACTAGATGGGCACTGGGTCATCTTCCAACCCTCATATACTATGGTTTTATTAATAGTTTCCATCGTCAACAGCTCAAAATTTAGGTGTGAAGAAATCAGTGATTTGCTTCATATTTTTTTAAAAGAAATTTAAAAAGGAAGAAGGGTGGAAGGAGAGAAGAGGAATGCTTCTAGCACAAGTGTAAATTTGGAAATGGATACGTTAACACAAGTCAGTTAATGAGTGGGTTTTTTACGACTTTAGTTGCTAGACCTGAGATAAATATCACACAGTCTCCTAGCACCAAAAGTTATGGATATTCATCCACACATAAGCTTCACCATATACATTTTTCTGACTATGTCTGCCTCAGATGTTGGAACTTGTACTTTTCTATAAAAATCATCAAAAAAGCAGAGATTCCTTCTCTTCTATGGGCTTCATCTGTTCCTCGTTTCAACTGTATAAATATTATTTGTATGTCCTGGGTTTCTGACCCCTACCAGTGGAGACCAAATCGATTACCCACGAGCGGCTCAACTTGCAATCATTTAAAATTCCAGGCTCTATCTGGCGCCGACGACGAACAACGGAAACTTGTCCTGTGCTCTGTCTTGGTTTCTTTCTTCCTGTCATTTCTCTTTTGACTGTTCCCTTTCAAGCTCCCCAGTTTTCTGCCTTTTTCTCTTCTGCGTGCCCCCTGCATGTCGTAGGCCAACTCCCAGCCCCTTTCTCTCGCCATCCCGTTTTGGGTCCCCAGACAGAAGCGCTAGTGACCTTCGTGCTCACAAGGTCAGTTCACCCGCGTCTGCGGGAGGTAGGTGTCCCTGTGTCAGGGATGGGTGGGGGTCCGAGGGCACCTCCTCTCCCCGAGCTGTGTGTGCTCGGCCCACCGGCTGGTGGCATCGCTCCCTCGGGGCCCTGCGCAGCTCCACGGGCAACCTGGTCTGTCTTCAATCTGCTCCAACCACAGAGCAAATGTTTTAAATAAAGTCTCTGCATGAGTGAGTCACTACCTTCTGGCTTTTATATGACATACCGAGGAGTGATGGTTTACTTTGCCTGAGTAACAAAATTAATATAAGAGAAACATTTTTGTTATGTGGTATCTTTAAAAAAAAATACAGAAAAGAAGAAAGAAGAGACATATGGGCCTGAGCAGTGAGATTTTGATGAAAAAGTTCCACTTGACACAAGGGAAATAATGAAAAAAATGTAGTAATTTTTCTTTTTTTTTTTGGCAGAGAAGGGTAAAAGGGATCAACAGGAAGAAGTAGGAAAAAACCCCTGCACTTTCACCAAACAGCTGCAGCGCCTCTAATAATGTCCCTTATGTCATTTAAGGTCATGATCTCCCAGAAGCATCATCTATTATGTTATTGCTTTCGAAAGAGACGTTCTGTACGCGAAGCCTTGTCAGTCTCTAGGGCACGTGTGTGTCTGTCGGGGTCTGCTACAGTAGATCAACGTCCTGGTGTTTTCCGTCTCTCCTTAGGAGCTGGTTTAGGGATAAACACAGGCAGTGGTGGCCCCCCCTCTGACTTGGAGAAAGGTTCTGTGCTACTTTGTCTGACCTGAAATGGCCAACTTCTGTAACATCAGCTCGGTTTGCATGCCTTCTGAAGTCCAAACCAAGTGTTCCTCATCCGACGAATGGAGTGTAGCTTGAAGATGCACAAAGGTGTTTGGGGTGCCTGAGTGATTAAGTTCACTCACAAGTGACACTGTGGTGTGTGGGCTAGTCCGTGTATGTTTCATTTTTCTGAGAATGGATTCTGATTCTAAAATGAAAGGGAATTTCTTTTGGCCCGACACAACTGATTAAAAAAAAAAAAAGATGTCTTTGCCCGGCTTGGCAAGTTGTGCAAGAAGGAGAAGCCCAGTATGCAAGGGCAGATGCGGGGACACTAAAGAAACCCCCCGAGCTCGGGCTTCCAGCGAGGCCGGGCTCAGAGCGCGTCCGTCTCTGCAGCCGGGAGTCGGCGCACGCCCTGCCAGTCATCCTACCAGCGTCCCCCCCGCAGGCGGCTTCTCTCTGGGAGGGTCATCGCCCGCCCGACTGCCTGCTTCCACTCTGTAGGAAGAATGGGGAGCATGTCTGCACAGTACTAGCTTGTTGCTGGCGTGTAATCAACGCTCAGCTAACGATTCCGCAGATGTTGGCTTTATCATAAAGGCCCTGCTGAAAGCGCCTCTCAAGGCCACCTTCTCTTTCCTCTGCCTGGTATGGTGTTCACACAAACATCGTTTACACATCCACATACTAGCACTGAAAAAGTCTGAATTTAAAAACAACGCCAGTCACGGTAGCACCATTTTCAAGTTGCACATAATGACTTCTATTTATTCATTTATTTTTTTGGAAACTGTATAAGCCTACAATGACCCAAGCTTGATAAGTAATTGAATGGGCCTGCAAGGAGATCCAGCCAGTCCATCCTAAAGGAGATCAGTCCTGGGTGTTCATTGGAAGGACTGATGTTGAAGCTGAAACTCCAATACTTTGGCCACCTGATGTGAAGAACTGACTCACTGGAAAAGACCCTGATGCTGAGAAGGATTGGGGGCAGGAGGAGAAGGGGACGCCAGAGGATGAGACGGCTGGATGGCATCACCGACTCGAAGGCCATGGGTTTGGGTGGGAGTTGGTGATGGACAGGGAGGCCTGGCGTGCTGCGGTTCATGGGGCTGCAAAGAGTCGGACACGACTGAGCGACTGAACTGATACCAATACTGACTGCAACACATTTGGAAAGGAACTTTAACCAAGACTGTAAGATCAAGCTAGGACTGGAATTGTGAACACGGTGCCCATTTCATTAGTCATTTTTCATAAGAGGCAATGCGGCACAACTGACCTTGAACCACACACGTTTGAACTGTTCATGGGTCACTTAGACTTGCAGTTTTTTCGGTAGTGAATACCACGGTGCTATAAGATCATGGTTGGATCTGCAGACGAGGAATCCTGGACATGAATGAACTAAGTGCATGCAGACGGCTGGCTGGATTGATGGACTGGGTACATGCAGGCGGCTGGCTGTAGATTGATGGACTGGGTACATACGGACAGCTGGCTG
>ML663574.1:2081640-2133274 GCA_007570785.1 Antilocapra americana
CAGACGGCTGGCTGTGGATTGATGGACTGGGTACATGCAGACGGCTGATTGTTGACTATTGATTATGCTTGGACTTCAAACTGAGTGGGGAAGGTTGACATCCCTAACCCCATGATATTCAAGTGTCAGTGTACTTCTGAAGGTAAATTTAAAGTCAGACACTTAAGTCTAGGAAGGCAGTCCAGTGCTTTAGGCCAAAGCTGAATTCATGACCCAGAGTAGAGATTTTGAGATGATCTTGCATGGAGCCCTAAGCTTTTGTACTGCCTCAGGGTTGAGGGTATGTCTCTGTGTGTGTACGTCTGTGTGTGCATCTTTCTGTGTGTGTCTGTGTGTGTCTTTGTGTGTGTGTGTGTCTTGGTGTGTGTGTGTGTTTCTGTGTGTATCTTTGTGTGTGTCTGATTGTGTGTCTGTGTGTGTGTGTCTGTGTGTGTGTCTGTGTGTGTGTCTTGGTGTGTGCGTCTGTGTGTCTTTGTGTGTGTGTGTGTTTCTGTGTGTATCTTTCTGTGTGTGTCTGACTGTGTGTATGTGTGTGCGTCTGTGTGTGTGTGTCTGTGTGTATGTCTGTGTGTCTGTCTCTGTGCGTATCTTTCTGTATGTGTGTCTTTGTGTGTGTGTATCTGTGTCTTGGTGTGTGTGTGTATATGTCTGTGTGTGTCTCTGTGTGTCCTGTGTGTGTGTGTCTGTGTGTATGTCTGTGTGTGCGTCTGTGTGTCTCTGTGTGTGTGTATCTTTCTGTATGTGTGTCTTTGTGTGTGTCTGTGTCTTTCTGTATGTGTGTCTTTGTGTGTGTGTGTCTTGGTGTGTGTGTGTCCGTGTGCCTGTCTGTGTGTGTATCTTTCTGTATGTGTGTCTGTGTGTGTGTCTGTGTCTTGGTGTGTGTGTGTCTGTGTGTCTGTCTGTGTGTGTATCTTTCTGTATGTGTCTTTGTGTGTGTGTATCTGTGTCTTGGTGTGTGTGTGTCCGTGTGTGTGTGTCTGTGTGAGTCCTGTGTGTGTGTTGGGGACTGGAAAGCCTTCCGCCCTCTCTTCTGCCCCAGCATCTCGTTCACAGCAGTTTGATTTTATTTGTATTGGTAAGATTTTTCTCCAAAAAAGTCTCAGGGCTAAAAATAATTGTGAAAACCACTGATCAATTAAACAAAGACAAGACCTGCCCAGTGGACAGACCCTCAGGACAGGCAGCAGGTAGCCGGCGGGGTCTGCTCCAGAGGCCAGCGCTGGCCAGCACACAGTTTCCATTACCTTTCAAGGGTAATTTGGGCTCTGAGTACGGGAACCTCAACTACTGACAGCCAAGAGGGCTGCTCGGGAGTTCAGTTGTTGATAGGAAAATTACAGGGGACGAGTCGGCAACGTCACTGAGGCAAGAACACTTCTTGTGTTAAATTGGGCTGTAAAGGTCTGAACCATAACCATCGGACATCTGATCCAGTCTCTCTGGCTTGGGAGCAGCTGTGGTCCCAGGATCCAGGAAGGGGCCAGATTTGCAAGGGGGGGGTCCCTGCTCGATGCCCTTCGAGAGGCGGGTGTTGGAACATTTCAGGAGCATCACCTGGGCGTTTGTTTAGAATGCAGGTCATGTGTTCCTCCACCAGCTCGCTGCATCTGGATCTGAGGCTGAGATTCAGAAACTTGCTCTTTTTACAAAGTGTGTGTCCTGCTGAATCTGATACCCTCTAGTGTGTCAGGACAACCTGCCAAGTTTCTCAGAATTTCTTCTCGCTAAAAATCATGTGTGGTTGAGTTAAACATTCAGCTCTTCAGACTGTTCCCCAGAGAAGCCTGGATGGATGAAGCCAGGGTTTTTTTTATTATTATTATTGAAGAATAGTTGGTTTACAATATTGTGTTAGTTTCAGATGTACAGACAAGTGATTCAGTTATGCATATATATATTTTTCAGATTATTTTCCATTATTCATTATTACAAGATGTTTGGATATAGTTCCCTGTGTTACATAGTAAATCCTTATTGCGTATCTATTTGTATATAGTAGCTTGTATGTTAATCCCATCCTCTTAATTCACCCCTCCCTTCTTGCCCCTTTGGCCACCATGTTTGTTTTTTACATTTGTGAGTCTGTTTCTGTTTTACACTATATAGATTCACTTGTATTATTCTTTAGATCCCACATGTAAGTGACGTCATATAATATTTGTCTTTGACTTCGCTTGGTATGATATTCTCTAGGTCCATCCATATTACTAAAAATGGCAGTATTGCATTCTTTTTTTAATTTTGCCAGTTTATTCTTAATCATAGATACTAGTAGTAGGGAATATTGAGGTAAGAGTTGAGTTTGCGGAATTTCTGGCTTTTGTTGAAGAGCTATTGTGATGTTACAGAAAACTCCCAAGGAATATTTAAAAAGATCATTTTTGTGCTTCCTTGCTCTCATGGGGAATGGTTTCATGAAAGCGTCACTGTAAACAGTTTCATGAGATCTGAGAAGATGTCATGAATGACAAGGAGCACTGTTTTTGGTGGAGTGACAAGGGGGCCTATTTGTCATCATTTGCGTGAATATGACGTATGATTGCAAACTAAACCAGCTGACATCAGATGCCATTGCTTTCCACGTTTGCTCTGAAAACCACTTATCAACCTCAGTGGATGCTTCATTTAGGTGTAACTCATAGATGATAAATGGTTTTTTTTTCTTTTTGCATTTTTATACTTTATTCCCAGAAGACAAAATATGAACAGCAAAATTACAGCAGAGTTGATTTTAGCATCTTCACAAAGGCAAAGGAATGAATTGGGTCCCTGGAGAGCATCCTCTGTCACTTTCTATGGAGTGAACCCATTTTTCAAATGGGCAGGTTTGTCCACGTTTCTTCTGTATCGGGGTACAGCCGGTGTCCAGAGGGCTGTTGGGTTCAGGTGTGCAGCAGAGGGGTTCAGGTGTACACATGCACGTGTCTGCCCTTGGCGTGGGTTCAGCCTCTAAGATTCCACACGTGAGCTCTCGAGGCAGGCTCACGAAGATGAGCGTGTTTGGGAACAGCGGACCTGCAGCTTGGGGTGAGCAAATGGTAGCAAACTGCAGGGAGCTTGCTGAAGGCTTGGGGTGGGTTGTATCTACAGGCAGAGAACATGAAGTGGAGGCAGTGTCGTAAGTCAGTTAAAATCATCAAGAAACAGAGACCAGCCTCAAGAGCTTTCTGAGCAGACAGCCCATCCGGTCACACAGGCGGAGCCAAGAGCAGCCTTCTTGGTGAGAGCAGCTCCAGTTTCATCCGGGCCTCTGGCGAAAACTCCCAGGGGTAATACAGGGCCACCTTTGGTCCATGCCCCACCATCCGAGTCTCTTCAGGTTTGGTCTTCCCGAGTCTCCAGTTCACACCCTCTGGTTCTGTTTGAGATTGAAATTCTTTCACGCTCGTCTGTCTTGTGAGCAGGACCGAATTCAGAACCATCTATGACGTCATCTTGATGGTGTCACCCCTAGGGAGAAGTTTCACGTTGTGGCTCCTGGGAGGGCCCCGAGAACAAGCATGAGGGCTGGACAGAAGGTTTCTGAAAACGCCCCTCACCTCAGAGAGCAGCAGCTGGGGGCGGAAATCGCAGGGGGAGGGGGACTGGGACATCTGACTTGCCCAGCCCTGAACAAGCACGTGGACTCAGCCTGCCTGTGACCTCGCAGCAGGAGTCTCAGCAGCACCTGGAGAGGCCTGGTGACGTGGTACTGGGTCCCGACAGTCACTGCCTCACCTGCGAGCTATTTGGACAGTGACAAGTGGCCACTCAGGAGCCAGGAGTGAGACCAGGTGAAGTCTGAGCATCGCCTCTGCGTGACAGTGTTCTGGGGGAAAGAAGGAAGCCAGGATTTAGTTTGGGGCCGTCAGAGAATGGGCTTCCCTGGTGGCTCAGTGGTATAGAATCCTCCTGCCAATGCAGGAGACCTGGGCTTGATCCCTGGGTCGGGAAGATCCCCTGGAGAAGGAAGTGGAACCCACTCCAGTATTCTTGCCTGGAGAAATCCATGGACAGTGGAGCCTGGCGGTCTGCAGTCCATGGGGGTCTCAAAGAGTTGGACATGACTTAGTGACTAAGCAACAACAATATAAGAGAGATTTAGGGTTTCTCACTTTTCCTGAATGACTTTCATCCTTCCAAGAAATCTGGCTGGGTCAGAAGCCTAGAAACAGGTCGGTGAGGGCGTGGGGTGGGGACGGGGCGGGTCATAGTGCTGTATTCAGATGGGGACCCTGGGGACCCGGGCCCTCGGTCCCCACCCTAGACAAAGAGGGCCTACAAGTCCTCCTCTGATACAACCAGTGAATTTTCAGAATTCCTTTATCGTTTTCCACTGTAGTACCCTGGACTTGACCTTATGTCCTCTTGATCCCCGCTACCAAATGCCAGTGGTTCATAATCTTTCTGGAGCAGGTAGAATTTGTTTACATGGCTGGTTTTGCACTGTGCGCCTTCTAGAGACTGTGGTGAAAGTTTTACTTCTCTTCTACAGAATGTAGGTGCTTGCCGTGATGTTCTTGGCTCCAAAAATTAGATGAGTCTTTATCTCAGTAGAATATTATCTTTTCCATAGAAATTATAAATTTAAACTATGCACCATGAAAGGGAGTACAGAAGCTGAGAAAATTGAATGAGAAAAGAGTCCATATTCAAGTTTCCTATTTAATAATTTAAAGTGCACACGAATTCAAGAATCTCGGATTTTGGAATTGGTCATCTCCAATGAAATTTCAGTGTTTGGGATAAAGGGACTGAAGGTTAGAGGCGGACTGAAATGGGATGTCACATTGCCGCTTCTTTAGTAGACAGAAAAGCTTTAATAACTTTGTTTATAATTTTCACTTGAGGATTGTTCAAAGAAAAGGCTCCATTCCACCTCCATTCTATTCTGTCTGCATTTTCTTAGTCCTTGGGCACAAAAGAAAACCAAGAAATCTGAAAATAGACGTGGCAGGTTTGGTGTGAGGGGGAGCAGGTCTTAATTATGACTACATGATTCCACAGGTTTTCATTTACTTCTAGGAGTGTTTCTTTGGCCATGGTCCAGTCTCAGTGTCTCTGAATCAAATGGCCCTTTTTTCAACTACTAAACCTAGGGAAATCTGCATGCAAGTAACCTCAAGCGGTCTATGCTAAACAGTGGTGCTGATGGCTTATCAATGCCACAGCAGCAAAAAGTGTTCCTGATCCTGATGAGTTAGGCATCGGGCTTGTTGAAGGCATTCAAATCGGCCCCTACACACAGTTCGTGGCAGATAAGATATGATCAGAAGGTGCTGACTCGAGTGCCTTGGAATTTTTTGAAACAAATTCTGGGTACAAAGGAAAAACAAGCAAACGGGAAATGAACATGCAGTAGAACGAGAACAAAGGAAAATTAATGCACAAAATGAAAGGAAAATGAGTCAAAGAGATGAGTGTGGGTCGATTATTTTATTCTAAGTTTACAGATAGTCATTTTATATCAGCATCGTGCACGGTGTGATCTCATTGCCTCAGGATCCCACAAGCGGAATCTCAGAACTCACCAGAACACGTTTTCCCTCCCAGGAGACCTTGGTTAACTGTGTGACTCAGACCTTATTTAAAACATACCCATCCTGTAGGTAATGACTAAAGGTAGTATAAAGACATCTTACACATCTGACTAAAACCTCAATGGAAAAATAGGTAAAGAATACAGACATTTGGCAATTGAATGTAGAAATCACTATTGAAATATGAAAAAAAATTCACTGACAATTTTAAATGAAAATAACATGACAATAACATTATTTTTTAATCTCTGAAAGTGGCAAGTAAAAATGAGAAGAATATGTTCTGTGATGATAACCTGTGGTCTTGTAAATAGGTATAATTTTCTTAAAAAAATTTTTTTTCATGTGGACTGTTTACAAAGTCTTTATTCATTTTGTTACGATATTGCTTCTGTTTTATGTTTTGGCTTTGGGGCTGCGAGGCACGTGGGATCCGGGATCTTAGCGTTGAACCGGCACCGCCTGCATCGGAAGGTGAGGTCTAGCCACTGGACGGCGAGGGAGCCCCTCGTGCAAGTTCCTGAAGAGCCGCCCGGCAATACTATCTTCATTCAGAAACTTGTCTTTGCATGACCGGACCCACCCTAAAACATAAACTTGATCGTGATTCTTCTGCAATATAATCTGCCGTTGGTTTTGACTTAAAGTGGGGTCAGTAGATGGCTTTCCTGCAGAGGGGTAGACGGCGAGTATCTTAGGGTGGACACCACACGGTCCCCATCTCACTCACTCAGCTCTGCCCTGTGCATAGAAACGGCCGTGTCGCTGAGCCGCGCTCAGTCGTGTCCGACTCTTGGTGACGCCGTGGACTGTAGCTCTCCAGGCTCCTCTGTCCGAGGGATTTCCCAGGCAAGAATAGTGGAGTGGGTTGCCCTTCCTCCTCCAGTGGAATCTTCCCAGTCCAGGGACTGAACCCGTGTCTCCTTTGTCTCCTGCATTGGCAGGTGGATTCTTTACCACTGAGCCCCACCTGGGAAGCAACCCCCTCTCCTCCAAAAAACACAGTCATAGAAAGTAGCTAAATACACAAGCATGACTGTTTTCTAATCATACTTTATTTATAAACACCGATATTTCAATTTCATACAATTTTCTCATCTTCCTAATATTAGTACCCTTATGATTTTTTTTAACTATTGAAAGTGTAAAACCCATTCTTAGCTCACCAGTGGTTCCAAAACAGGGAATGGGCTATATTTGGCCATCTGGCTCTGATTTAAAACACCTATGGCTTAAGATGTAAAAGCTCAAAACCCCCAAACTTTTACTATAGTCTAATAAGTGCACAATAATATTCTGCTTAAAAAATGTACCTTAATTCAAAATATTGCTAAAGAAAGCTAGCCATCAACTGAGCGTTCAGTGAGTCATAATCGTCTTGCTGGTGGAGAGCTTTGGCTCGATGTTGATGGTGCTGACTGCTCAGGACGGGGTCTGCTGAAGACAGCAGTGGAGCTTGCTCCCCGATTGCCTTCTCCTTCCACTAACGATTTCTCTGCAGTGGGCCATGGTGTTTGATCGCCTTTTACCCACAGGAGACCTTCTTTCAAAACTGGAGTCAGTCCACTCAAACCCCGCCGCTGCTGTATCAACTAAATTATGTAATGTTCTTAATTCTTCTTCGTCAGTTCAACAACCTTCACAGCCTCTTCACCAGGAGTAGATCCCAGCTTGGGAAAACGTTTTCTTTGCTTGTCCATAAGGAGCACCTCCTCGTCCCCTAAAGTTTCACCATGCCGTCTACGTGTGCAGCGTCGTAGTCACATCTTCATCTCTGCTTCTCATCCTAGGTCTCTTGCTGTCTCCCCCACGTCTACGGTTATCTTCTGCACTGAAGCCGTGAGCCCCTCAGAGTCGCCCGAGAGAGCTGGAATCAACTTCTTCCAAACTCTTCTTAATGCTGATGTTGTGACCTCCCCCCATGAATTACAGTGTCCTTAATGGTACCTAGAATGCTGAATCCTTTCCAGAAAGTTTTCAGTTTAGTTTGCCCAGATCCAGCAGAGGAATCACTGTCAGTGGAAGCTAGACTTTTCTAAGTGTATTTCTTAAAGACATAAGACTTGAAAGTCAAAATTACTCCTTAAATCAGGGACTGCAGAATGGATGTTACGTGAGCAGGCGTGAAAACCACAGGATCTCCTAGGCCAGCCCCATCAGAGCCCTTGGATGACCAGGTGCCTGATCCGTGAGCAGTAGTATTTTAAGGAGAATCTTTTATTTTTCTCCTGAGTAGTAGATCCCAACAATGGGCTTAAAATACTCAGTGAACCGCGTTGTTGACAGAGGCGCTGTTGTCCAGGCTTCCTGGTCCCACTTACAGAGCACAGACAGAGTGGGCTGGGCATAATTCTTAAGGTCCTAGGGTTTCTGGAATGGCAAATGAGCACTGATTCCAGCTTCAAGTCACCAGCTGCTTTAGCCCTTAGTGGAAGAGTCAGCCTATCATCTGAAGCTTTAAAGCCAGGCCTTGTGCTTAGATCTTTGATCCATTTTGAGTGTATCTTTGTGTATGGTGTTAGAAAGTGATCTAGTTTCATTCTTTTACAAGTGGCTGTCCAGTTTTCCCAGCACCACTTGTTAAAGAGGTTGTCTTTTCTCCATTGTACATTCTTGCCTCCTTTGTCAAAGATAAGGTGTCCATAGATGCGTGGATTTATCTCTGGGCTTTCTATTCTGTTCCATTGATCTATGTTTCTGTCTTTGTGCCAGTACCATACTGTCTTAATGACTGTGGATTTGTAGTATAGCCTAAAGTCAGGTAGGTTGATTCCTCCAGTTCCATTCTTCTTTCTCAAGATTGCTTTGGCTATATGAGGTTTTTTGTATTTCCATACAAATTGTGAAATTATTTGTTCTAATTCTCTGAAAAAGACCTCTGGTAGCTTGATAGGAATTGCATTGAATCTATAGATTGCTTTGGGTAGTATACTCATTTTCACTATATTGATTCTTCCAATCCACGAACACGGCACATTTCTCCACGGTTGGTGGGAATGCAAACTAGTACAGCCACTATGGAAAACTGTGGAGATTCCTTAAAAAACTGCAAATAGACCTGTCATATGACCCAGCAATCCCATTGCTGGGCATACACACCAAGGAAACCAGAATTGAAAGAGACACGTGTACCCCAATGTTCATCGCTGCATTGTTTACAATAGCCAGGACATGGAAGCAACCTAGATGCCCATCAACTGACAAATGGATAAGAAAGCTGTGGTACATATACACAATGGAATATTACTCAGCATTAAAAAAAAATTCATTTGAATCAGTTCTACTCAGGTGGACGGAACTGGAGCCTATTATCCAGAGTGAAGTAAGCCAGAAGGAAAAACAACAATACAGTATACTAACGCATATATATGGAATTTAGAAAGATGGCAGCGAGAACCCTGCATGCGAGATAGTAAAAGGAACACAGATGTATAGAACAGACTCGTGGACTCTGTGGAAGAGGGCAAGGGTGGGATGATATGGGAGAATGGCATTGAAACATGTTAATTATCATATGTGAAATCAATCTCCAGCCCAGGATTGATGCTCGGGGCTGGTGCACCGAGATTTCCCAGGGGAGGGAATTGGGAGGGAGGAGGGAGGGGGGTTCTGGAGGGGGAGCATATGTAAACCCATGGCGGTTTCATGTCATTGTATGGCAAAACCAACACAATAAAGTAAAGAAAATTAAAAAAAAAAAAGAAATAAGTGGTATAAAAAAAAAATAAAGCCAGGCCTTGACTTCTCACTATAAAGATGAAAACCCTAGATGGCATCTTCCAAAATAATGCTGTTTCTTCTACACCGAAGTTTCTTTGTTTAGTGTAGCTACCTTCAATGGGCTTCTCAGTGGTAAAGAACCCACCTGCCAGTGCAGGAGATATAAGAGACGTGGGTTTGATCCCTGAGTCAGGAAGATCCCCTGGAGAGGAAATGGCAACCCACTCCAGTATCCTTGCCTGGAGGATCCCATGGGCAGAGGAGCCTGGAGGGCTACAGTCCATGGAGTTGCAGAGTCAGACACAACTGAACGACTAACACAAATTAATAAATAAGCAAATAAAAAACAGTGTAATAGGATCCTCTCTTTGTAAAAGTAGGCAATACGTTATCTTAGCTAGATCTTCTGGATACCTTGCTGCAGCTTCTGCGGAGTACCTGCTGCTTCTCCTGACAGTTGGATGTTATAGAGGCGGCTGTTTTCCTCCAGCCTCATGAACCAACCTCTGCTAAGCTCCAAGCTTTTCTTCTGCAGCTTCCTCATGTCACTCAGCCTTAAGAGAGGTGAAGAGAGTTAAGGCTTTGTTCTGGCTGAGGCTTTAGCTTTAAGGGAATCTTGGGCCAGGTTTGATCTTCTAACCAGACCACTGAGACTTTCTGCGTGTCGGCAATGAGGCTCTTTTGCTTTCTCATCATTTGTGTGCTCACTGGAGCAGCATTTTTGTTTTCCTTCAAGGACTTTTCCTTTGCACTCACAGCTTGGCTGACTGTGTGGAGCAAGAGGCCTGGCTTGAAGCCTGTCTTAGCTCCAGACATACTTTTCTCACTGAGCTCAGTCATCACTAGCTTTTGACTTAAAGTGGGAGACTCGACTCTTACTTTCTCTTAAATACATAGAAGCCCTGGTAGGGCTGCTCATTGGTCTGATTTCAATATTAGGGAACAGAGAGGCCTGGACAGAGGAAGAGAGGGGGTCTGACCAGCTGATGGGGCGGTCAGAACACACAGCGTTTATCTGTGAAGTCCTCTGTCTTTCATGGGTGGAATTCATGGCACCCCAAAACGTTTGAAATTATGACATCAAAGGTGTCACCACAGCAAATAAAATACCTATAAACAATGCTGGACATCTTGGGAACACTGCCAAAATGTGACACATACATAGGGAGTGACCAGATGCTATAGGAACAATGGAGCCGATAGACTTGCTCAAGGCAGGGCTGCCGTAAACCTTCAGTCTGTAGAAACACACGGTATCTGCAAAGCCCAGTAAACGAGGTCTGCCCGTGTCATCAGACAGCCAGCATTCCGGACCTTCCCAGATGTCTCATAAAGTTAAACACGGGTGTGTTTGTATTAATTTTTAAAAAATTGTTTATTTGAATTGGGATCCGACTGATTTCCACATATGACAGATAACTTCTGATTCATAGGTGCCCCCATTCTTCCTCACTTTGTCTCTCTCTTCCTTTACTTGCAATTTATTTATTGAACAGACAAGATCATTTGTCCAGAGTCTGGATTTGGCTGCTTGCATCCCAGGGTGGCCCTGCCTTCTAAGTTTCCTATAAGTTGATAGCTCTGTGTGGAGGCTTGATAAGGTCAATCTGAGAATAAATTGTGGGGAGGGCAAGGAAGACTTGTGGATGCTTTGTTGTCTTTCATAGGCAGGCTTGTTTTCTCTCTTTTTATGGCATTTACAGATGCTGTTGGTAGCAACCTAGATTCCTTAACTAAGTTGTTCAGTCACTCAGTCTCCCAAGTGGTACCCTTTATGTAGGAAAATCAGGACAAATGCTTTATTTCCCCTCTATATTTACTACTTTTTCAATAATGAGTCAGTAAGCATCTGTGATCAGTTGGTGTGATTATTTATTTGGGGAGGGTCATTGTGATTCATAGATCATACACACATGCATACATACATGCATGAAACCTACACCCTTAGTGTCTTTCAATCCATTGTGGTGATTCTTCCTACCATTTCTCAGAGTACCCACTTCGATGGGGACAGTGGCTAGAGCTTCTTCAGGTCGGCTCCTGAGCCCTTTCGTAAGACGCCTGCGGTCTTTGGCATACAGGGACTTCAGCCTCTTCTGTACGTTTCCAGTTTCATACCTGTAATCAGTCATTTGTGCAAGAAGCTCTGGAAAGAATATTTGGACATCACTGTCTAGTCTGCTATTTGTAAGGCCTCTTCAGACAGCCATTTTGCTCTTTTTGCATTTCTTTTCCATGGGGATGGTCTTAATCCCTGTCTCCTGTACAAAGTCACAAACCTCTGTCCTTAGTTCATCTATGGTTTTTCCAGTGGTCATGTATGGATGTGAGAGTTGGATGGTGAAGGAAGCTGAGTGCCGAAGAACTGATGCTTTTGAACTGTGGTGTTGGAGAAGACTCTCGAGAGTCCCTTGGACTGCAAGGAGATCCAACCAGTCCATCCGAAAGGAGACCAGTCCTGGGTGTTCATTGGAAGGACTGTTGTTGAAGCTGAAACTCCAATACTTTGGCCACCTGATTCGAAGAGCTGACTCATTGGAAAAGACCCTGATGCTGGCTGGGAGGGATTGGGGGCAGGAGGAGAAGGGGACGACAGAGGATGAGCTGGCTGGATGGCATCACCAACTCGAAGGACATGGGTTTGAGTAGACTCTGGGAGTTGGTGATGGACAGGGAGGCCTGGGGTGCTGCGATTCATGGGGTCGCGAAGAGTCAGACACGACTGAGCGGCTGAGCTGAACTGACTGTCTAGTCTGCAGGGGCCATCACTGGTACCGAGACGGCTTTCTCTGTGGGACGATACTAGGAAATATGTAGATATATTTTAAAAATAAAAAATCATGAGTTTTTATTGATGCTTCCAGTTCCAATTCAAGGATGTTTAAGGTCCGTGCTAAACCTATTTTTGCATTAGATCTCTATCTTCATTCTCTTATCCTAGAATCCCAGTTTTCAACAGCGCTAGGAATTTTATTTACTTTTATTTATTTATTTATTTTTAAAATATCATTGTAATATCGTTGCTTTACAATGAGGAGCTTTAGAGTAAATATATTCTGTCCACACTCAGTGCTCCAATGTTCAATGCCCTCCAACATTCTAGGAATAACAGCACCTCACTACTGCCAGCTGTGTGACTACAGAAGAGAGGGTGCAACTTGTTTTGGTCATTTTCTTTGTCTTGAGCATATTCAGAGTGTTGGAGAACACCCTCTGGAAGCATGCAGACAAGTTAGTGTGCTTTAGAGTTGCATAGAATGGTTAGATTTCTCTAGGTGTGATGATGCTACCACCCCGATATATATTTAAAACCATTTACTTTTATTTTTGGCGCTGCATTTTAACAACAGTATCTAGGTTTTATAATTATCTGAAACATTTACATAGTTTCAAAAGGAAATATCCAGAACAACATAGATTCAAGGAAGGCTAAGCTTATCTATATATAATTTTACTGTTTGTTTTAAAAAAAGAAGCAGATACATATTTATCATATATTTATTATGCTGTTGTTGTTTAGTCACTAAGTTGCCACAGGCCTCATAGGAAAAGCATAAAACAGAGGCAATATTGTAACAAATTCAATACTTAATAGAATGGTCCACATCAAGAAAAAAATCTTTCAAAAACAAAACAAAGTAAATATCAACTGCATGATAATCAAACTTGTCCCAGGAAAGTGACTGTTCCTGAACTATGTGGCCTGGCTTAGTTCCAAATAATATTTGCCAAGCAATAATGATATCATGATTAAGTACTAATGTAACAAATTTTGACATTAATGAGTTGGGAATCTGACAAGAAGGCAAGATTGTCTGGAGACTAGTTGTAAGGGAGATGGTGGTAAATGAGCTAAATCCTGAGGATCTACGGCAGGAAGTCCACAGGTAATATTCTAAAATGGAGCAGTTAAGAAATGGTAGTATTTGTTGCCCAGGTATTGGAGAGGACATGTCCAAAGAAGCATCTAAGAGAGCAGAAAGTACTTGCTTCAGGGAGACGGGAACAGTGTATGGGGGAAAGTGCCAATTCTCAGAGAGTTACATGGAGCCATCTGACTTTTTAAACTCTTGGACGTGTGGCATGGATACAGTGCATTTCTTACAGAGAAGCCGGCGCAAGAACAGGAGTGGAGAGGGCCGCATGGTGGAAGGGTTCCCAGCCCCGTGATTCATTATCAGTATCCGCAGCATTGCTTTTGTTGCTCAGCTGCTCAGTCGTGTCCGACTCTTTGCGACCCCGCTGGGCTCCTCTGTCCATGGGATTCAACAGACAAAGATACTGGAGTGCGTGGCTGTTTTCTTCTCCAGGGGATCTTCACGACCCAGGGATCGAACCCAGGGCTTCTGAATTGCAGGCAGATTCTTTACTGTCTGAGCCTCCAGGGAAACCTATCAACATTAACAACTTTTTTTGATTTAAAAGAGACTTGGAGTAGAAGCAGTTAGAAATATAACCCTAACTAGGATAAATAGGAAGTCAAATGATGTCTTAATTGAGCAAATATTGATGGGTTCCTAAAACCATCAATGCTATTCCCAAATGGAATTCCTATTTAAATGAAATGGCCTTCTCCTCTCAACCGCTAATTAAACGAGAACCCCGGGGAGAGAATGAAGAGCTGTAAACTGTAAATACATCTTAGAAGTGAAAATACTGTCCTCTGGGGCAGTGTGTTAACACCTTCAAGTTGCCAAAGAACCAGCAATAATGGTCAATTTATTGCTCTCAGGGAAATCATATGACTGCTGAAATGTGTAAAGAGAGCATCTAGAATTCCAAAACCCATTGTTTCTTTTGGAGAGGGGCAGGGATCATTGGCTGAGGTTGTCAGTTACCTTCCAATGATACCCCCTTGGAATTCACAGTGTCATTATTATCTTTGGGATTTGGGGGTCCGGAGGGATGGTGAGAAGGAGAAAAGCATAGACCAGTATAAACCTCATTCAAACCACTAATTTTTAAACATATTATATCAAAATTTTTGCAGCTTGGGTACATTTCCCCCCTCAATTCTCCTTTTCCCATTTATTGCAAAGCATGATAAAACTGAGAATGAGCTGGATGTGGAAAAGCTATGTGTGTATAAGAGTTCATGAGTTTTAAAATGTGTATATTGAGTTTCTATATACTAACAAGTGCAGGAGGGACTAAGCTGAGGTCCCAAGGATTGAATTTATTATTGGTCTTTCCTGATATTTGAACATAGAAGGTGGAGCTCAGAGCTGAGTTCTCTACTAGCTAGGATATCCCGTGGTCTCTCTTCCTGCTTTCAAACTATTTTGGCTCCATCATCTGTATTAAATATTAAAATGAGTGCTCTGGGAATGAATGCTCATTTAAGTTTCTATCTCTTTATTTCGATAGCTACTTTTCTTCTGGTTTTATTGAGATACAATCGACATATAACACTGTGTAAGTGCAGGCTGTGCATTTCCCTGGGGACTCAGCTGGTAAAGAATTTGCTTGCAATGCGAGAGACCTGGGTTCAATCCCTAGGTTGGGAGAAAGCCCTGGAGAAGGGAATGGTTACCCACTCCAGTATTCTGGCCTTGAATTCCATGGACTGT
The DNA here is from genome assembly GCA_007570785.1 of Antilocapra americana. Lineage (NCBI taxonomy): Eukaryota > Metazoa > Chordata > Mammalia > Artiodactyla > Antilocapridae > Antilocapra > Antilocapra americana. Next base: position 2,096,450 of record ML663574.1, read on the forward strand.
GTAGTCCATGGGGTCGCAAAGAGTTGGACACACTGAGCAACTTAAAAAAAAAAAAGTGTAAGTTATAAATGTAAGCTATGGTTTTTCCAGTAGTCCTGTATGGATGTGAGAGTTGGACCATAAGGAAGTCAGAGCACCGAAGAACTGATGCTTCTGAACTGTGGTGCTGGAGAAGACTCTTGAGAGTCCCTTGGACTGCAAGGAGATCCAACCAGTCCATCCTAAAGGAGATCAGTCCTGGGTGTTCATTGGAAGGACTGATGCTGAAGCTGAAACTCCAATAGTTTGGTCACCTGATGCGAAGAAGTGACTCATTGGAAAAGACCCTGATGCTGGGAAAGGTTGAAGGCCAAATGAGAAGCGGGTAGCGGAGGATGAGATGGTTGGATGGCATCATTGATTCAATGGACATGACTTTGGGCAGACTGCTGGCGATGGTGAGGAACAGGGAGGCCTGGAGTGCTGCAGTCCATGGGGTCACGAAGAGTCGGACAGGGACATAATTACAAATAGTTTTCTAAAGTACAAAATATGTTTGGTAACAGCCAAATAACTAACAAAAAGATCCTTTAAAATATACTTCAGTTTCCTAGACACCAACCCACTTTAACTTTGTGAAATGAGTTTAAGAGTATGCTATTCAGTTTCATAATGTTTTAATATGCATTTTCCATCCCAACTAAATTGAAATATGCTTCAAATATGTAAATAATATAAATCTTGGAAGATAGCAAAGCATAATTATGTATACCATGGAGTCTTGAGATACTAAAAAAGAATTCTGAGGTAAATTGAATCAAAATGGAAATAATTAAATCGATATTTAGCTGGAAATAACCAAGATTTTATGATAAGCAAACACATCTTTTTTTTTTTTTTTTAGACTTTTTGTTTTGCACTGGGGTATGACCAGTTAGCAAACAACATCGTGATGGTTTCAGGTGAGCGGCAAAGGGACTCGGCTATAAGTATACTTGTGTCCATTGTCCCTTCAGCTCTGCTCCCATCCAGGCTGCCGGGCAACGTTGAGCAGAGCTCCCTCTGCTCTGCAGCAGGAACTTGTTGGTTGTCCGTTTCAAATAGAGCAGTGACTACATGTTGATCACAAACTCTCTAGCTACCCCGTCTCCCCGTCCTCCCCTCCTGCACCCCCAGCAACCGTAAGTTCCTGCTCTGTCTCTGTTTTGTGAGTTAATTTATATAATTCCTGTTAAAATTCCTCATGTAAAGGATATGATAGGTTTTTTCTCTCCTTCTCTGTCTGACTGACTTCTCTAAGGATGACACTGTCTGGGTCTGTCCACGTTGCTGCAAATGGCATTATTTCCATCTTTTTTATGTCTGAGTGATATTCCATTGTATATAGGTACCATGTTTCTCCATTGTTCTGTCGATGGACATTTAGGTTGCTTTCATGTCTTGGCTGTTGTGAGCAGTGCTGCAGTGAACTTTTTTCTTTTTGAGTTATGCCTTTCTTTGGATCTATGCCCCGGAGTAGGATTGCAGGGTCATACGAGAACTCTATTTCTAGTTTTGTAAGGAACTTCTGTACTGTTCTCCCCAGTGGCCTTACCAGTTTGCATGCCCACCGACAGTGTAGGAGGGCTAGGCAGCCGCTTGTTTTTGAAGACTTCCTGGACTGGCCTCTGAAATCCTTCACAAACACACACATAGGTTTTGGGGTAGTTCATCAACATCTCAGTGCATTGGATCTTAGCGAGGAATTATGGCTGTGAAATAAATTTGACCTCTGTCTGAAGTTTGTTTTGAGCTTGGAAATCATTCCATGACAAATGGGTTCACAGAGATGACACCGCAGGGAAGTATAAATTACTGGCAATTGGGGCAGAATTTGAGCTTCCGAATAAAGTTTCAAATTAGCCAAAACAAAACAAAAAAAAATTAAAAGTGGTGAAGAGGACCCATGGCCTCCATCCCAGATACAACATTTCTGACTTGAAGGTGACATTCTGAGTTTTGGGTGCAGGGTTCAGAAGTCATGGTCTGTTGGTAAAATATTGTCAGAAGTCCCAAGGAGAGGCTCATCCTAAAGATGAGTTCTTTGGGAAGGGAAAGTTTTAATTTGTTTTGTAGATTCTGAATCCATGAAACCAAGGTAGGGAATCTGGGCTGTTTTTCCCCCATCAGAATTCCCCCCCACACCCCCGATCTGAGTTCAGTGCTTCTCTAGGATTGTTTCCACAGTGGGGTAAACGTCGGGACAGAGGGGCTGCTTCAAAGCAAACGAGGCCCTTAATTTATCATAAAAAAGAAGACTGGTTGTTAAGGTTTTATTGGATTACAATAAAGACTCCTAGCAGTAGGAGCCTGTGGTTTTATTCCCGGCATCACTCAGGGAGGTTGAAATCATAACCACAGATTATAGCAATGAACTTCCAAATTTCCATACCCTAAGCAGAGACACTGCCTTCCTGGAGCTAACGTGGAATTACATGCTCTGCGATTTTAGGGGATGTATTGGAAGACTTTCTGTTTGGATATTGCTGGGGGAAGGCTGTGATTCTCCAATCACCTCTGTGGTCACAGCTCCAGTGTTCTTAAAAAAGGAAAGGAAATAACAAAACAAAACAAAAGTCGATTGTTGCAACTCCCTCGGCTCTGTTCTCCTGGATGGTTTGAAGGTTTTCATTAATTTTTTTTTCCCACTGAGTTCAGTAGAAGTTCTTAGAAGGTCATCCCAGGTTGTGGCAGTGGCTTCTACAGATTGCCCAAATGGCCTGTGATCAAGTCATAGTTTATTAGCCAAATAGACTCTAAAGTCTACCATCTGATGTAGATTGTATGTACGACGTGAAGTGCCACCTCGTTGGAAAAGACCTTGATGATAGGGAAGCTTGAAGGCAAAAGGAGAAGAGGGCGGCAGAGGACGAGATGGTCAGAGAGCATCACTGACTCAGTGGACATATGTTTGAGCAAACTCTGGGAGATGGTGAGGGTCAGGGAAGCCTGGCGTGCTGCAGTCCATGGGGTCACAAAGAACTGGACACAAATCAGTGACTGAACCACACCAACATATATTTAGGAGGCTCTAGTGGTAAAGAACCTGCCTGCCAGTGCAGGAGACCTAAGAGTCTCGGGTTTGATCCCTGGGCTGGGAAGATCCCCTGGAGAAGGAAATGGCAACCCACTCCAGTATTCTTGCCTGGGAAATCCCACGGACACAGGAGCCTGGTGGGCTACGGTCCATGGGGTTGCAGAGAGTCGGACACAACTGAGCGACTTAGCATGAGCATGATGGCGCTGTGTGCTCGGTCATGTCTGACTCTGTGCAGCCCCGTGCACTGTGGCCCGCCAGGCTCCTCTGTCCCTGGGATTCTCCAGGCAAGGGTACTGGAGAGGATAGCATTCCCTTCTCCAGGGGCTCTTCCCCTCCCAGGGATGGAACCTACGTCTCCCGTGTCTCCTGTATTGCCAGGGGGATTCTTTACCTTTAGTGCCACCTGGGAAGCCTAAAATCACCAAGGGGACACCCGGCTTGGTTTCAGATATCACAATGCAACTAACTTTAATGAAGTACCATCTGTCAAGTCCTGGTGTCATATTGATGATAAATTTCTATAATTATATAAAAAGGTGATCAAAATAGTCCTCCCTTTTCGAACTAGATTACCTGTGAACTCCACTTTTCTAAACCACTTCAACCAAAGTAGGGACTTCCCAGGTGGCTCAGTGGTAAAGAACTTGCCTGCAGTGCAGGAGATGCAGGTTCAGCCCCTGGGTTGGGAAGACCCCCTGGGGAAGGAAATGACAACTCACTCCAGTGTTCTTGCCTGGGAAATCCCACGGACGGACGGAGGAGCCTGGTGGTCTAGAGTCCAGGGGGTCACAGAGAGTCGGACACGCTGAACAGCTGAGCGTGCAGCCAGAGCAACGGACCACAGCAGAGTAAAAGCAGAAGTGGAGAGGAGAGCTGGCAATTTAGTATTTAATTAGGGCAGACCTGAAAGAGATTTACAGAATGTAAAACCAGTCCACTCTTTTCTCTAAATTTTTTTTGGGGGGAAGTACAGTTATTAATGATAACATATTTATGTTAACATGGAATAAGTTTATATTTTAACAGATAAGGAAAAATGTTATAAATACCTCAGCTTTTATTTCCAGTATTTAAAAAAAGAATAAGCTTTGGTTCTAAGGCCATGATAGCTATGGGTATGTAAGACTGTATAACGGACTGTTCAATTAAAGTTTGTACCACATTTTGAAGATGGCCCTTGAAGCAGGAAATGGCAGCCCACTCCAGCTCTCTTGCCTGGAGAACTCCATGGACAGAGGAGCCTGGTGGGCCACAGTCTATGGGGTCGCAAAGAGTCAGAGATGACTTAGCGACTAACGTTGTACTTCCCTTTACACTTAGGGCATCTGCTGAAAGCTGTCGCAAAACCCGGGCCTTTTGATCTCTTTCTCAACACTGTGCCAAGGTGGTCTGGCATATCTGGTTCATTCTATAGGCCATCATCTCTCCAAGCTTCAAAGGGCCAGTCCAACAACGTGTTAGGACAGACTCCGGGTGTGTTTGCCAGGATGTGAAATCCTAGGCCTTGGGAGGGTTCCCCTTGGGTGGAAAATTCCATCCTCTGCAGGCTTATGTTCTGGCCCTGTCCCCCCAGCCTCCAGCCCTGTGTCCTCAACATCAGTTTCCTGGCCTTTCCTCCCAGTTACCACAGGTACGAAGAAGCATACCCTCCAGAGGTTTCTGAGCCTGACACCTTTCTTCCCACGGCAGCGAGTGGACTGTCCCGACTGGGCTATCCTGAGAATGGCTCCCTGTTCTGGGGACTAGGAACAACAAGAGGAAGCAACAGACAGCCTTGAGTGGCCTGCCATCGAGGCACCTCTCTTAGTTAACAGTCTCCAGGCCACAGGATGCTGTTGCCCACTAGCAATGACAAGAAGCTGCTTTTCCGTAGCTGGATGATTCACGTGGCTCCAGCAGTTCAAATTTTCCAGGAGTATCAGCCCTCCAGAATCCCCATCCTGATGGCTACCACTGATTCCTTTTTAGGGTGATGAGGTTTTCATCGGAGAGGTTTTGAACTGTAAAGTCAGGTTCCTTTGTACCTCCACCACCCTGACGATCAAAGCGAGTGCCTGATATTCAGCACCGTTTGCCTGCTGGCTGCAGGACACGTAGGCTTCTGCAAAGCTGCCTGTAGGCTTCCTGGCTCCCATGATGTGCCACAAGTTGACGGCTGGCTGTCTCAGCATGTAATTCTCTTTCTGCTAGGCTTCCAGGGTATTTAACAAAAGCTATTCAACTCTATAATCTTTATAATTGTCACCGCTCTTATATCGTTCCAGCACTAGAAAAAACGCGAAAGCCGGTGCTTCCTCTTCTACCTGGACCAGATCCACCACAGGTGAGCATCTCAGGAACCCTGGCGGCTGCCCAGCGTTGCTACTGGCCGACTCATCACCAGTCATAGGATGCCTCTTGCCGTCTGACTGGGTAGTGATCCAATTCCAGTGTCTCTCTGGAGGGTCTCTATCCACTTGTCTAAAAGGCAGACATTGAGGCAAGGCTTCAAGTACCAGTAGCTCATGATGAGGCTGAACCTAGCAGACAGGCGGAGGCTGGTGGGATGAGAAGGGAGGGCGGGAAAGCCAAGAAAGGCTGTTAACAAACGGGTGCCATGCCGTGGACCACTGGGTTCCGTCCTGCAAAGGATGCCACGTGGAGTCTTGGGCTTTGTCTCCAAACAACACATCTCAGCATCCTCCCCTCCATGGAAGATGTTTCTCCATCAGCTTCAGTCCCTCCTGGTTGCCCCGAGGAGTAGCTCCTGGCATTTCTGGCCTCACACACTTTGGGCTGAGCTTGCACCCACTGCAAGGGCCTTCTGGTGGAAAGTGCCGCAGATGGACCAGGAGGCCGTCCGTGTGAGTGAGGACCGCCCAGCCAGGCTGCCGGCGACCTCCATGGGGGCTGCTGGGTCTGGGCCTGAGCCTGCTGTCTCGGAAGGTAGACAAGGGAGCACCGATGTGATGCGGGGAAGGACAGGGATTCACGGAATATTTTTGCACATTTTAGGTTGCTTCATGTTTTATTGTGCTCCTGGTGGTTTAATGGAAATTCTTTTAGTCTGGAAGAGACTCAAGGCAGGCAGGCCACTGAGAAACTGGTAATCATGCAAGGATGAAGTGTGGAGAAGCTGGAAATAAGGCACTGGTAACGAGCAAATACAACAGATCAACTGTGCTTTTTTTCCTTTCATGGTTACGTATTATACTGTGGTAAGTCAGAACCAGGATGTAACTCATAAGTGATGCACAGGGCATCAAAAGACAAAGATAACAATATGCCACAAGAAGGTAAAAACATGCCGCCTACATGTAGTGGAGAGACACGTATATGACACATTCACTGAAAGTACGAGGAAATGCATCAGAATAGTGAGTGTCACTTTGAGAGGAGCGGCTAATGTCTGGGGACCAAGAGCAGGTATGTTTGGAAAGCCGTTTCTTGGAGTTTTGGCTATGTGGTACTGCTTTCTTTCTTAAAGCTGGGTGGTGAGTACATGGGTGCTCATTATATAATAATTTTACTGTTTTGATGTTTCTAAATTAATACAAGATATATTTTAAAACATTTTAACACTAAAGACTCAATGGCTTAGGGAATAAACCAAGTTGTTTCTTCGTGGCTTTTTACAATATGATTAAAAAAATTTTTTTCCCCCACACATGTGTGTGCATACTCACAGAAAACAATAATGAGGAGATGATTCTGACTTGTTACATGTTGCTCACTGTCTATGCTGACACCCCCGTAAGTGAACACTTTAATTAGCTGGTGATCTGTAATTTCCATTTACAAATGACTATTTATAGGAGTCTCCTAATTGTAAACCAAAAATCACCGAGTTTGAAGGGGTCTGTGATTAAATGGCAACCCACTCAAGTATTCTTGCCTGGAGAATCCCACGGACAAAGGAGCCTGGCAGGCTATCGTCCATGGGGTCACCAAGAGTTGGACACGACTGAGGGACTAATACACACACACACATGATTAAATGAGGGCTTTCTCGGTGGCTCAGTGGTAGAGAATCCGCCTGCGATGCAGGAGACTCAGGTTCGATCCCTGGGTTAGGAAGATGCCCTAGAGAAGCGTATGGCAACCCACTGCAGCATTCTTGCCTGGAGAACCCCATGGACACAGAAGCCTGGCAGGCTATGGTGCATAAGGTCGCAGAGAGTTAGAAGACTGAGCACGTACGTATGATCAAATGAAGCCTTTTTATAAGAATGTCTTCAGGAATAGCTCTAAGCTTTAAGAGGGATTTTTTTTTTCCCTCAAAGGAGTGAATTGTCATGAGAGAAAAGTGAAAGTGAAAGTTGCTCAGCTCTCCGACTCTTTTCGACCCCAGGGACATCCATGGGATTCTCCAGGCCAGGATACTGAAGTGGGTAGCCTTTCCCTTCTCCAGCAGATCTTCCCAACCCAGGGATGAAACCCAGGTCTCCTGCATTGCAGGCAGATTCTTTTATCAACTGAGCTATTGGGGAATCTTTAAGATGGGCTTTTTTTTCTCAAAGGAGTGAATCATAGAGCTTCAATTAAATCATGTGGGTGGGTTTTTATGTTGGACTGGTCTCTTGGGGGCGGTGATACTTCTTTTGGGCACAAGTTTTCCAAGAATACCGACATAATCTGCCTGTTTCCTGCACAGGAGGGCTTTAGTCTTTTGGTGGCTGCTCACCCAAGAGGGCTTGGTGAATTTCACCACTGCTGGAATGACACCTCCGAGGGAAACAGGATCGATAGGTCTCCCTCAGTTGTGGTTTCATTCACCATAACCTCTGTGCTGTCACTGACTCTTAGAATCATCAAAGTGCCCATTCTAAGGGACAGATGGAAAAGAACTCAGAAATCATGCTGGGTTTCTTAACTTGCAACTCAATCATTTCATTTCACAATAGGATGGAGATCCTCCAAGGGGAAAAAAGAAAAAGAAAAGACATTTAAGTCACCTTAAGAACTCTGATGTTTCATCTGAGTATTTGTGAAGTAATTCTGAAGACAGCCTTGCAGTTTCACAAGGAGAGAGTTCAGACCATTGCTTTGTATAAATGAGAGCCAAGCCTTTTTATCCCTCCAGATTTTATGTACTCGTTCCCCAGGGCGATATTGCTTGCCATATCCTTGGACTTTGAATTTTATTATAATTTTTATGAGAGGAGGGACTGCATTTAATAAAACTTGAAGAAAATAACACTTTTCTGTGGTGGCCAGATAAAGCTGAACCTCACGACATTTGCAGGAAAGAGATGTCCTGGGTATGTGGTCAGCTGGTCACAAAGAAGGCGAGACAGACACAGGAGTTTTAGGTGTAACCTGAAGCTTCAGGGGCACTTATTTCTTCTCCCCCAGTTTTGGCTTTTTTTTGTCTTTCTCTTTGCGAATGAGAACAAATCTGGCTCTTGTTTCCTCAGTGTCGCAGGAGGAAGGAGGCTGTATGGTGACTGGTGATTTGTTTCTCATAATCTGAAAGAGAGTTTCCCCAGTTTTCCAGTGTGGGGAGCCTCAATCTCTGGTAAATGGAGACCTGAGTTCATGACTGTCTCTCGTTTTGGGGCTGGGGGTCGGGAGAGGCTTTGGGTGCAGACGTTTTTCGTTCATGTACCTGCATGCATCTGTGCTAAGTCGCTTCGGTCGTGTCCAACTCTTTGCAACCCCACAAACGGTAGACCGCCAGGCTCCTCTGTCTATGGAATTCTCCAGGCAAGAACACTGGAGTGGGTTGCCATGCCCTCCTCCAGGGGATCTTTCCCACCCAGGGATCGAAACTGCCTCTCTTGCTTCTCTTGCATTGGCAGGCGGATCCTTTACCATTAGCACCACCAGGGAAGCCCACTTTCATGAGCAATTATGCTGAAAAGATATTTATTAGTCTTTGAGTGTTCACTGTTAATTATTTTAATTGGAACACTAAATCACTTTTCTCTTTACAAATAGTAAGGAGCAGGACACACATCAATCCTTAATTCTGCATAGGTCATGTGGAACTACTTGCCCGAGGTTTTTCACCAGGGTTTACATATTTGTGTGTGAGAGGAGGGACGTGGATAAGAGAGGGAAAATCTGGGAGAATGGAGTCCGTTGAGTGAGTTCTGTGGAGCTGCGTGGCAACAGAAGGTATTAAAGAGCACATTGGGACTGTGATATGACTGGGTACATACATGTGCTTGTGTGTGGTATGTATGTCTGTGCACACGTGTGCAGGATGGGGAGTGCTTCATTTATTTTAATTACTTTTTATTCGAGTATCATTGCTTTACAATATTGTGTTAGTTTTTGCCATCCAACAAAACAAACCAGCTATGTAAGGCTTCCCCAGTGGCTCAGCGGTAAAGAATCTGCCTTCGGTGCAGGAGACAGAAGAGACATGGGTTCAATCCCTGGGTCAGGAGGATCCCCTGGGTGGGGGGCTGGCAACCCACTCCAGTGTTCTTGCCTGGAGAATCCCAAGGACAGAGGAGCCTGGCAGGCTAAAGAGACTTTCCATGCATACATGTATATATACATGTACCCCCTCCTGTTGGGATTTCCTTCCCATTAAGGTCATCACCGTGCACTGAGCAGAGTTCCGGTGTTGTAGAGCGGTGTGTGTGTGTCAGCCCCGCTCTGGAGGGGGCATACCTCCTTCGCTTGCTGCCTTGAGCTGTGGATGCTAAGCGTGCAGGGGACAGGACCGTACGGAGAATGGTCCTGCCCCAAGTGAGCTCTGCCTTCTGCTGAGAGCTGGTTGAAGAAACAGACTGAGTTGAAACACTCAAACCTCCTGTACTTTGCAGTTTTGCTCAGAGTCCTCTTGGCAGCGAGAGTCAGCCACTAATTTATCTGGTGCTACCAGCCTTGGTGTTTTCTTGGCTTGTTGTTGTCTGCGCTGGAGCCCAGAAATCGATGAGGCAATAGAGAGGTGAGTCAAAGCAAAGCCGCCAGCAAAAGCAGGCTATTAACTTGTCTAAAGTACCGTAAATTATGCCCAGAGCAGCAGATCTGTGTATTGTAAAAACCGAGAAAAAAAAAAGATCTTGTTTGTAAGCAAGATATCAATACCTAGTAATCTTCTATCCCAGTTTCCCCACTAAGCAGTTACATACTGTCTCCTTTTAAGCATCGTTGAAAAAACATGCTTTAACTTTTTTTGAGTGATCACAGTGCTGTAAGTGGGCTTCCCCGGTGGCGCTAGTGGGGACGAACCCGCCTGCCAACGCAGAGATATAAGAGATGCGGGTTCAACCCCTGGGTTGGAAGAGTCCCTGGAGAAGGAAATGGCAACCCACTCCAGTACTCTTGCCTAGAGAATCCTGCAGACAGAGGAGCCTGGCAGGCTGCAGTGCACGGGGTCACAAAGAGTCGGACACCCCTGAAGCACGCGTGTGCGAAGTGCTATAACTGACTCCAGGTTGTGGCAAATCACTGGTGCTCTCTGTATTAGGCACTTCCCCAGTGGAACCAAGACACTCACCTGCAAAAGAAACACAGATATATATAACAGTCTTTTGGACTCCATGGGAGAGGGCAAGGGTGGGATGACATGGGAGAATGGCATTGAAACATGTTAATCATCATATGTGAAATCAATCGCCAGCCCAGGTTTGATGCTCAGGGCTGGTGCACAGGGATGACCTAGAGAGAGGGAATCAGGGGGGAGGGGGGAGGGGGGTCCTGGAAGGGGAACACATGTATACCCATGGCAGATTCATGTCAATGTATGGCAAAACCAACACGATAATGTAAAGAAAATAATAAATAAATAAATAAATAAAATCAGGAAAAAAAAAAAAGACATTCACCTGTACGTAAGTGATAATCATCTGAAAATAGCATCTCCAGTCCCTGCAGGCAATGGAGTCTTTGGAATCGTCCATTTCAGAATGTGAACAGTGGCAGATGTTCCCATTCTGGGTCCTTTGTTTGCCGTGGCAGGCGCAGATGCACCTTTGCTGAGTCTGGCCATGGAAAGGATGGCCTTTGCTGAGCATGTTAGCCTTAACGCTGCTTAGTGATTTGTGTTGAGCTTTTAAGCTTGAAAGGAAAGCAGTGTGATCTTTCTTCAGAGATAGAACAGATAAAATGTCCCTGAGTCAATACTGGAAGGGCGTTACGACTTTTAAAAGTTGGCTCAGGCAAGCTTCACTTAACAATGCCTGGGAGGTCCCTTTGAGTGGAATAAATCATGGGCAACGATATAATAATTTCTTTAAAATATAGTGTGGAAAACCAACGTCTACTTGCAGATGTCAGATCTGGTATCCAGGAAGCCGGCATCGCTTCTTTTTGAGAGGGGTCTGTTTGAAGACTGAAAAATACTCCTGATAGCCTTTGATACAAACAAATGGATGATTTGACAGAGAGGGAAACAAGGCAGAGAGGGAATAACACAGTTTTCGCTTTTCTTTTGAAGGCTCAGTCGTGGTCCAGGGAGCTGATGCCCCAGATATTCCACGCAGTTTCCTAACATTTGCTGCAAATTGTTTGATAAAAAAATATAGTGCGACTGGTACAATAGCTACAAGGGATAAAAAAAACATGACTTCTTCTGGTGCCACCCAGATCATCAAATAAAACCACACTATGAAACAGGAGGGACGTTTCTAATTGCCCGAGTTGTGTTGAGACTATTTGGTGGAAGTCTGGAATGTGGTCGTTTTTGTCCATTATGCACTAGGAAGGTTGAAAGCAAATGAAGAGGGATAGCAAGGTATCCAAACCATCCAGGGCTGACGCAGAAGTCTTGGTTTGCAAGTAACCTTGGGGAAGCAGCTGAAGGGGGCCATCGCGGACATGCAGGCTTGACGCCAAAATGCAGTGTGTGTCCTGGTCTCGGGCCCGCAGCTTCTCCTCCTCTTTCTGACAGCAGAGCGGTCGGTAGGCAGGCATTATCTTTTGCTATTGTGCGGCTGACTCTGTGACTTTAATAAGACACACAAGAAGAACCGCGTCTTTACACCAACACCTACTTTTTCGCAACATAGGGTTGCAACATGGGTGTGTGCGTCCTTGCTAAGTAGCGTTAGTCGTGTCCAACTCTGCGACCCCACGGACTGTAGCCCACCAGGCTCTTCTGTCTGTGGGATTCTCCAGGCAAGAATACTGGAGTGAGTTGCCATGCCCTCCTCCAGGGGATCTTCCCCACCCAGGGATCGAACCTGTATCTCTTATGTCTCTTGAACTGGCAGGCAGATTCTTTACCCCTAGCACCACATGGAAAGCCTTCTTTCACAACATGGGTGCTACCAAAGAAAGGGGTGTTTTTGAAGGGAAAGCTTGAGGTCTCCTGAAACAGGGAGTAAAGGTAGAGATTTCATGATTCAGTCTGTGATTCATAAGTCAATAGAAGGGACTACCAAGGTGTGAAAAGAGTTTCCCATGAGCCAGTGGGGCTCAGGAGAATCTTGAAAGTATAGCAGCAGGCCAGGCTTTATTGACTCAGTAGGGTACAGAATTAGCCAATCAGCTTGAGCTTTGCATTTCTTGGGAACTAAAATAGTAAATTATAATGATCTCTCAAGAAAATTGCAATATGAACCCCTTTGATAGACATCCAATTACTTTGGATTGCATGACATTTATAAGTTTCTCAGGAAATTTGGTTGCGATCCTTATTTTTGCCAAAGTTAATTCACCTTGCAATCTTGGTATTGCAAAGCCTACCTTCCATAGGAATCAGATTGAAATTTCTGGACCCAGAGCTGTTGTGCCAACTGTGATTTTTGGGTTAAGGGATTAGAGTGGCAGAAAGGTTAGAGAGAGAAAGAATTAGAAATGTGATAGGTGGCTTTACAGATATAAGTTTAGATTTGGGAACAGGGATGCCGACCACAGGCTCTGGCTCATTCTCAGTTTAAAGGGATTTAGAATTATCTCAGATTCCTTCCCACTCTAAGAGTTTGCCCTTTATGATAATAATGATAGGATGAAGTAAGAGCAGAGGCAGAAGGAAGGTCACACTGATGAGGCCGGCCTGGCTGGGTGAGTGAAGCAGCCAGGGTGGGTTTCATAGACCAAGCTCTGCCTTCGGAACACCTCTCGCAGTTTGTCCGTCCAGCAGTTTGTCCAGGTGTGTCACTGTGCCACAGAGTGTCCTAGTTACATTGTCCGATTGGACCCACTCTCGTTGGGACCGTCTTGAGGTGACAAAATCAAAGGAGGTGTCATAGTGTATGGTGAGGGTTTGGGCTCAAGAAAGGGAAAACCTGCATTTGAAGTTCAGCTTACCCCTCTCCAGGGTATTAAGGGAATGATTTACCTTTCTCTGCCTCTGTTTCCTTCTCTGTAAGTGGGAATTATGTACTCATGTCATAGGATTCTTTGAACAGATGTGTTCATTTTCTTCTCTTTACCGTCTTCTCCATCAGGGCAAGGAATTGCATAGACTTTATTGACTGTGGCATCCCTGGGGCTAGTTGAAGATCTTGTTGTTCAGTAGCTCAGTCATGTATAGCCATCTCATCCTCTGTCATCCCCTTCTCCTCCTTCCTTCAGTCTTCCCCAGCGTCAGTGTCTTTTCCAATGAGTCGGCTCCTTGCATCAGGTGGCCCAAGTATTGGAACTTCAGCTTTAGCATCAGCCCTTCCAATGAATACCCAGGACTGATCTCCTTTAGGATGGTCTGGTTGGATCTCCTTGCTGTTCAAGGGACTCTCAAGAGTCTTCTCCAACACCACAGCTCAAAAGCATCAATTCTATGGTGCTCAGCTTTCTTTATAGTCTAACTCTCACATCCATACACGACCACTGGAAAAACCATAGCCTTGACTAGGCGGATGCAATAGACTGCATGCAGTCTAGTCCAGTGCATATATATGGTGTTTGGAACAATACCCGGAACACAGGAAACCATTTATAAACATTGGTTGATGATGTAATTTCTCTTGGAAGTGCCTGTTCTGTTAGTTTCCGTCACGATTTCCATGCACAGTACAGGGCGAGCACCCGGAGAGAAGATTCTTGTGGTGGGCAGAATAAGGTCTCCGTCCTGCAAAGAAGTCTTCTTCCTCATCCCTGAGCATGACAAAGAGGAATTAAGATTGCAGATTGAGTTAAGATCGCAAATCAGTTGATCTGAAAATAGGAAGACTATGTTAGTTTATCTGGTTGGGTCCAATGCAGTCCTAAGAATCCTTTAGAGTAGGAGAGAGAGGCAGAAGAGACCCAGAGAAAGTGACATGGCATTCAGTGGGTCCGAGAAGACCCTGCATCACTGGCCTTGAACGTGGAGGAAGGGACCTCAGCGCGAGCAATGTGGACAGCACCAGAAAATGATTAAAAGGCTCAATAAATGTCTGTTGAACTGAGCCTGCATGGAAAGATTTTATGTTTCAGTGGTCAACTAGATTTTATCTTTCCTTCATAATGTCAACGCTCTATGACATGCTTCATGTGAAGAAATCTAGCAATACAAAAAACCTTAATAAGGAAAGTCAGAGTCCTGTGGGACCCTGCTGCTCGCAACAAGCACGATGAACCTGTGGGTGTTATTGTTTCATGAGTTTCTTTATGCATGCACACACGTGCAAGTGCATACATTTGGGTGTGCAAACGTGCAGTCACACATGGATGCATACATGCACACACAGTATTCCTTGCATGAGATTATACCCCAGACAGCAGCTTATATTTTATCATGGACACATCCCCACCTTTCCTAACCCCGGTGCCTCTCATTCCAACTCATCTACACATCCAACCGTGAAGGTGTGGTAACTCCCTAGTGTGTGTTCTTCAATATATTTTTTGCACTTTGGTGATCTCAAAGTCTTCTCTTGTATTGTTGGAAGAGGGTGTTTGCTATGGCCAGTGCATGCTCTTTGCAAAACTGTTAGCCTTTGCCCTGCTTCATTTTGCATTCTAAGGCCAAATTTGCCTATTACTTCAGGTATCTCTTGACTTCCTATTTTCGCATTCCAGTCCCCTGTAATGAAAAGGACATCTTTTTTGGGTGTTAGTTCTCAAAGGTCTTGTTGGTCTTCACAGAACTGTTCAGCTTCAGGTTCCTCAGCATTACTGGTCGGGGCATAGACTTGGATTACTGTGATATTGAATGGTTTGCCTTGGAAATGAACAGAGATCATCCTGTTGTTTTTGAGATTGCATCCAAGAACTGTGTTTTGGACTCCTTTGTTGACTATCACGGCTACTCCGTTTCTTCCTAGGGATTCCTGCCCAGAGTAGTAGATATAATGGTCATCTGAGTTGAATTCGCCCATTCCAGTCCATTTTAGTTCACTGATTCCTAAAATGTTGATGTTCATCCTTGTCATCTCCTGCATGACCACTTCCAATTTACCTTGATTCATGGACCTAACATTCCAGGTTCCTATGCAATATTGCTCTTTACAGCACCAGACTTTACTTCCATCACCAGTCACATCCACGAATGGATGTTATTTTTGCTTTGGCTCTGTCTCTTCCTTCTTTCTGGAGTTATTTCTCCACTGATCTCCGGTAGCATATTGGGCCCCTACTGACCTGGGGAGTTCATCTTTCAGTGTGATATCTTTTTGCCTTTTCATACTGTTCATGTGGTTCTCAAGGCAAGAACACTGAAGTGGTCTGCCATTCCCTTCTGCTGTGGACCACATGTTGTCAGAGCTCTCCACCATGACCCTCCTGTCTTGGGTGGTCTTACACGGCATGGCTGAGTTTCACTGAGTTAGACAAGGCTGTGGTCTGTGTGATCAGATTGGCTAGTTTTCTCTGACTGTGGTTTTCATTCTGTTTGCCCTCTGACTGAGAAGGCTAAGAGGCTTATAGAAGTTTCCTGATGGGAGAGACTGACTGAGGGGGAAACTGAGTCTTGTTCTGATGGGCGGGGCCATGCTCAGTAAATCTTGAATCCAATTTTCTCTTGATGCACGGGGCTGTGTTCCCTCCCTGTTGTTTGACCTGAGACCAAACTATGGTGGAGGTGATGAAGACAGTGGTGACCTTCTTCAAAAGGTCCCATTCCCACTGCTGTACTCAGTGCCTCTGACCCTGCAGCAAGCCACTGCCAACCCACGCTTCTGCTGGAGACTCCTGGACACTCACAGGCAAGTCTGGGTTAGTCTCTTGTGGGGTCCTTGCTACTTTCTCCTGAGTCCTGGTGCACAGAAAGTCTTGTTTGTGCCCTCCAAGAGTCTGTTACCCCAGTCCTGTGTAAGTCTGGTGGCTCTACGTGGGGTTAATGGCGACCTTCTTCAAGAGAGTTTATGCCATACCCAGGTCTGCTGCACCCAGAGCCCTTGCCCCTGCAGCAGGCCACTGCTGACCTGTACCTCTGCAGGAGACACTCAAACTCTCAAAGGCAGGTCTGGGTCAGTCTCTGTGGGGCCTCTGGGTCCTGGTGTGCATAAGGTTTTGTTTGAGCCCTCTGAGCATCTCTGGCGGGTATGGCATTTGATTCTAAATGTGATTTCGACCCTCCTACTGTCTTGTTGGAGTTTCTCCTTTGCCCTTGGACATGGGCTGTTTCTTTGCAACATTATCCTGTCAATGGTTGTTCAGCAGTGAGTTGTAATTTTGGAGTTCTCTTAGGAGAAGATGAGTGCACGTCCTTGTATCCCCCATCTCCACATCACCAGATGGTCAACACTGAAATCAGACTCATTATATTCTTTGCAGCCAAAGATGGAGAAGCTCTATACAGTCAGCAAAAACAAGACCAGGAGCTGACTGTGGTTCAGATGATGAACTCCTTATTGCAAAACTCAGACTTAAATTGAAGAAAGTAGGGAAAACCACTAGACCATTCAAGTATGACCTAAATCAAATCCCTTAAAATTATGCAGTGTAAGTGAGAAATAGATTCAAGGGATTAGATCTGCTAGACAGAGTGCCTGAAGAACTATGGACAGAGGTTCATGACATTGTACAGGAGGCAGTGATCAAGACCATCTCCAAGAAAAAGAAATGCAAAAGGGCAAAATGGCTGTCTGAGGAGGCCTTACGAATAGCTGAGAAAAGAAGAGAAGCTAAAGGCAAAGGAGAAAAGGAAAGATATAAGCATCTGAATGCAGAGTTCCAAAGAATAGCAAGGAGAGATAAGAAAGCCTTTCTCAGTGATCAGTGCAAAGAAAGAGAGGAAAACAGTAGAATGGAAAAGACTAGAGATCTCTTCAAGAAAATTAGAGATACCAAGGGAACATTTCATGCAAAGATGAGCTCGAAAAAGGATAGAAATGGTATGGACCCAACAGAAGCAGAAGATATTCATAAGAGGTGGCAAAAATACACAGAAGGACTACACAAAAAAGATCTTCATGACCCAGATAACCACAATGGTGGGATCCCTCACCTAGAGCCAGACATCGTGGAATGGGAAGTCAAGTGGGCCTAGGAAGCTTCACTATGAACAAAGCTAGTGGAGGTGATGGAATTTCATTTGAGCTATTTCAGATCCTAAAAGATGATGCTGTTTAAGTTGTGCACTCAATATGCCAGCAAATTTGGAAAACTCAGCAGTGGCCACAGGACTGGAAAAGATCAGTTTTCATTTCAATCCCAAAGATAGGCAATGCCGAAGAATGATAGAACTACTGCACAATTGCACTCATCTCACACACTAGTAAAGTAATGCTCAAATTTCTCCAAGCCAGGCTTCAACAGTACATGAACCGTGAACTTCCAGATGTACGTGCTGGATTTAGAAAAGGCAGAGGAACCATAGATCAAATTGACAACATCTGTTGGATCATCAAAAAAGCAAGAGGGTTCCAGAAAAATATCTACTTTGTATTATTGATTATACCAAAGTCTTTGATTGTGTGGGTCACCACAAACTGTGAAAAATTATTCAAGAGATGGGAATACCAGACCACCTGTTCTGCCTCCTGAGAAATCTGTATGCAGGTCAAGAAGCAACAGTTAGAACTGGTCATGGAACAACAGACTGGTTCCAAATAGGAAAAGGAGTACATCAGGGCTGTGTATTGTCACCCTGCCTATTTAACTTATATGCAGAGTACATCATATGAAGTGCTGGGCTGGATGAAGCACAAGCTAGAATCAAGATTTCAGGGAGAAATATCAATAACCTCAGATATGCAGATGGCACCACCACCCTTGTAGAAGAAAGCAAAGAAGAACTAAAGAGCCTTTTGATGAAAGTGAAAGAGGAGAGTGAAAAAGTTGGCTTAAAACTCAACATTCAGAAAACAAAAATCATGGCATCTGGTCCCATCTCTTCATGGCAAATAGATGGGGAAACAGTGGAAACAGTGACAGACTTAATTTTTTGGGGCTCCAAAATCACTGCAGGTGGTGACTGCTGCCATGAAATTAAAAGACGCTTGCTCCTTGGAATCAAAGCTATGACCAACCTAGACAGCATATTCAAAAGGAGAGACATTACTTTGCCAACAAAGGTCTGTCTAGTCAAAGCTATGGTTTTTCCAGTAGTTATGTATGGAGGTAAGAGTTGGACTCTAAAGAAACTGAGCACTGAAACATTGATGCTTTTGAACTATGGTGTTGGAGAAGGCTCTTGAGGGTCCCTTGGACTGCAAGGAGATCCAACCAGTCCATCCTAAAGGAAATCAGTCCTGGGTGTTCATTGGAAGGGCTGATGCTGAAGCTGAGACTCCAGTACTTTGGCCACCTGATGTGAAGAGCTGACTCATTGGAAAAGACCCTGATCCTGGGAAACATTGAAGGCAGGAGGAGAAGGGGATGACAGAGGATGAGATGGCTGGATGGTATCACTGACTTAATGGACATGAGTTTGAGCAAGCTCTGGGAATTGGTGATGGACAGGAAGGCCTGGAGTGCTGCTGTCCATGGGGTCTCAAAGAATGGGACAGGACTGAGAGACTGGAAAGAACTGATCTCAGGGTGGGGCTCAATGACACGTACTTTTACAGTATTCCTCTTCTTAGCTACACCTCAAGAAAATCCTGTAGGTCATTTTTGGAGGATTTCTGCTGTATGATGTGAATATGACTCCCTTTCTTGCTCCCTTGTTGATGGATATTCTCTGTGTTTTTAACTACTGATGACTGCGCACAGCACTGCGATCTATGAATCTAATACTTCTTGCACAAAACAACACATTCCTAATCTGTAAAAGACTATTTTCACGAAGATGCCTCTTTGTGATGCTAAGAATTCTTGAGAGACATGTGTCTTCTCCCCAGAAGTTACTATCTGGGGACTGCAGTTAAGGTCCACAAGAATTGTAGCAAGTGGAGGAGACAGTGACGTTTAAGGTTCTATAACCAGCAAGTCCTAAAGAAACTTGACCCTGAATATTCATTGGAAGGACTGATGCTGGAGCTGAAACTCCAGTACTTTGGCCACCTGATGCAAGAACTGACTCGTTGGAAAAGACTCTGATGCTGGGAAAGACTGAGGGCAGGAGGAGAAGAGGGCAACAGAGGATGAGATGATTAGACAGCATCTCCGACTCAATGGATATGAATTGGAGCAAACTCTGGGAGATAGTGAGGGACAGGAAAACCTGACATGCTCCAGGCCATGGGGTTATACAGCATCAGATGTGATTTAGTGACTGAACAAAACAGCAAAAACTGAAAATACCTTTCTTTCTCTTTAACTTAAGAAAGTCTTCCACTTGCAATCAGTACTGTCTGTCAACTTGCTTGGAAGAATAGGGTATTTATTTACACTGGCTTACCTCTCTGAGGAAATTCAGCACAGCAGAAGGCTCTCAAGGAGAATGTTGTTAGATCATTATTGTTTTTTGTTTATACCAGTGATATGCAGAATGATTCAGCTCCCTGTTGGGTAAAAACAGGCATAGTAATTAAAAACTGTTCACAAGGTCACTACTATTGAGACATTCATTGATTCCCTCCATAATTCTGTTTCATTAGCTCTTCGTAGGCAGTCAGTAGCTGCAGACTGGTT
The DNA here is from genome assembly GCA_007570785.1 of Antilocapra americana. Classification (NCBI taxonomy): domain Eukaryota; kingdom Metazoa; phylum Chordata; class Mammalia; order Artiodactyla; family Antilocapridae; genus Antilocapra; species Antilocapra americana. Next base: position 2,116,326 of record ML663574.1, read on the forward strand.
TGGTGCAAGAGCTCTCATTGATGCTGTTTCTTAAGTACAGTCATTCAGTGATATATTTTCAGCATCTGAATCAAAGAAACATTCTTCTGCAACCTGCACAAACATGTTTGGCACACACTCTTGTTTTTGGAAAACCCAAATATATATTTGTGTTCGTTTGAAAGGGGTGGCAGTCAGAAGGAAGGTCGCATAGGAGGTTGGACTCCGACGCTCCACAGCAGGCTGGATTCTTAAAGCCTGATCTCATTTCATAAAGTAAGCAGAAGTCTGAGTTCAGTCTAGACTCTGGCTGACATGTAGATAAAAGAAGGGAATCCGGGCAGCCGTGGGCTGGTGGCAGGTTCTGCTGAAGAATGTCCTGGGAAGGACAGAGTCCTGGGGCCATTGTCGGGGGCCCTCTTCATCCTCTCTTCTGTGACTGGCCGCTTTCTCTGCACTGGCGCCGTCATTTCTTACGGCTACACAGGCACTGATACGCTCAGAGAGCAACCGGCTCCGTGTCCCACAGCTAAGAAACGATCGTTGTTGGTGTTGTTCAGCCGCTACATCATGTCTGACTCTCTGCAGCCCCACGGACTGCAGCACACCAGGCTCCTCTGTCCTCCTCTGTCTTTGAGAGTTTGCTCAAACTTATGTCCATTGAATCAGTTATGCCATCCAACCATCTAATCCTCTGCCACCCCTTTCTCCTTTTGACTTCAATCTTTCCCAGCTTCAAGGGTCTTTTCCAATGAGCCAGCTCTTTGTATCAGGTGGCCAAAGTATTGGAGGTTCACCTTCAGGATCAGTCCTTCCAATGAAAATTCAGAGTGGGTTTCCCCAATAAATACAGAATACAGAAAGACACATTTTTCAAAGCTTCTTTGTGGAAAATGTCATTTATATGAAGAGTTGAGACCATACTAAAATTTGTTGTTCTGAACCCATCACCTAATTTCAAAAATGATCAATTCCTACACTGGTTCATTTATGTCTCTCCAGCCCCTTCTACAATTGGGTAATTCATTGGCCAAAAATTTCATTCGCATTTCCTACAAAATGTTATAGAGCAAACATTTTGGACTTCCCCTGTGGCTCCGCAGTAAAGAATCTGCCTGCAATGCAGGAGACACAGGAAACTCGGGTTCAGTCCCTGGGTTGGGAAGATCCCTTGTAGAAGAGCAGGACTACCCAACCCAGTAATCTTGCCCACGGACAGAAGAACCTGGTCGACTCCAGTCCATAGAGTCAAAAAGAGTCGGACAAGACTAAAGCAACAGAGCACACATATATGCAAACCTTTTGGCCAACCTGGTATTTCTAAAAGATAAATATTTGTTGAAAATATGATCACAATACCACTTTATGCCTAAATTAAAATAATAATTCCTTCATTCCCATCTAACTTGATACTGGGAAGTATCTGACTTTCCTTGAAGGTGGGGCAAGGATTTTGACTTGGGTCTATACTAGGCGTCCTAGTTACACTTGTGTGATCGCGTTGGTCCAGTCTGAAACACTTGCCCTGTAACATCCAGGTGCTCTAAATTCTTTGAAGGGAAATCTGCTTAAACACAGCCTATCATTTCCTGGAATCCTCCATAAACAAGCAGCTGTTCTAGTTCCATTACTATAACCCTGAAGATTCACTGGAAGGACTGATGCTGAAGCTGAAGCTCCAATACTTTGGCCACCTGATGCGATGAGCCAACACATTGGAAAAGACCCTGATGCTGAGAAAGATTGAAAGCAGGAGGAGAAGCAGGTGACAGAGGATGAGAAAGCTGGATGACATCACTGACTCAATGGACATGAGTTTGAGCAAACTCTGGGAGATGGTGAAGGTCAGGGAAGCCTGGTGTGCTGCGGTTCATGGGATCTCAGAGTTGACCACAACTGAGCCACTGAACAAGGAACGACAATGTAGTCCCATTAACATGCATTATAGATGTAAAACGTAAGAAAAATGAGAAAAAGGAACAGCTCATCTCAAATTATGATTATCTGGGGAGGTGAGGGGGTGACACAGGAAAACAGAAGGGTGGGGAGTTTCTCCCCTGCAGAAACAAGGAGGAAATCTCCACTCAGAGCCAGGAAGTGAGAGTATTCACGAGCGCTTAGCTCTTGTCAACATGAAATGATTATGCAAAGGGATCCGGTTGATTAACCAGGTTTTATTGCCATTTCTAATGAAGGATTTCAGCTAGATCAGATCAGTAGACTGATTTCTAAGCTTAGGTAGAAAAAAATTTTACTCTTTGCTTCTCTTGCCATGCTTTCCTGGAATTCATGAGTTCTGCTCTGGACTTTTGGGAGTGAGGGCTGAGGTCCGAATAGAACTTTTCAGTTAATGCAGATCATGGTCTTGGGTTCTCCTGCAGGTCAGCTCGTGACCCCGCTGGAGGCCTCGTGCCTGCTCAGAGCAGGGGCCAAGCTAATGGGTGCACGCTCCTGAATACCTAATGAGTGGGACAAGCATGTGCGGGCTGGAGCTGCAGCCGGCCCCGTCCTGCCCGACAGTGCTTATTTTGCCCCATTGAACTGGGGTTGGTCAGCTCGGGGCAGGGATGCAGTTGTGCTTTCAGGCCTCCATCAGGGAACACAGTTGTGAACAGTCCTGCTGTATAATTTGCAGGACCTGCTTACTCTACTCCATGGAAGAAAAGCTATGACAGACTTAGACAGAATATTAAAGAGCAGCTTAATCACATCGCTGCCAACAAAGGTCCCTATAGTCAAAGCTGTGGTTTTTCCACTCTTTTTGACTCTATGGACTGGAGTCCACCAGGTTCTTCTGTCCGTGGGCAAGATTACTGGGTTGGGTAGTCCTGCTCTTCTACAAGGGATCTTCCCAGTCATGTATAGATGTGAGAGTTGGGCCATGAAGAAGACTGAGCACTGAAGAATTGATGCTTTTGAACTGTGGTGTTGGAGAAGACTCTTGAGAGTCCCTTGGACTGCAAGGAGGTCCAATCAGTTAATCCTAAAGGAAATCAGTCCTGGGTGTTCGTTGGAAGGACTGATGTTGAAGCTCTACTACTTTGGCCACCTGATGTGAAGAGCCAGCTCACTGGAAAAGACCCTGATGCTGGGAAAGATTGAAGGCAGGAGGAGAAGGGGACGACAGAGGACGAGATGGTTGGAGGGCATCACCGACTCAGTGTACATGAGTTTGAGCAAACTGTGGGAGACAGTGAAGGACAGAGGAGCCTGGTGTGCTGCAGGCTGTGGGATGGCAAAGAGATGGACATGACTGAGCAGCTAAACAGCAAGAAAGAAAATAGATAATTAGCGAGAACCTCCTGTATAGCTCAGGCTGTGTTGTATATTATGCAACGCTGTATCCTATGAAGTAGCCCTGATCAACTCTGCTCAGTGCTTTATGGTGGACACAAATGGAAGGAAATCCAAAAGAGAGGGGATATATGTAAACATACAGCTGATTCATTTTGCTGAACAGAAGAAATTAACACAACATTGCACAGGAACTGTGCCTCCAATAAAAAAAATAAGAAGTAATAAAGGGAATGGGGAAGTCTGTTTTCTTTATCCACTTCTCTCTCTGCCTCCAGCCCCCTTTACGAGTTCCCCAGTTCCCCACAGAGAGAAAAAATGTTCCCAGGCAAACAACAAAAGACCTGAAACAGCCTTTTTGCAGCCTATGAGCCGACCTTGAACTTTCCAGGGGCTTGTCCTTGGTAGGAAACACTGCGGCGCTTCTTCTGTGCTTTTGCCTCTGGAAAGCAGGCCCCCCTCTCCAAGTGCTGAGTGACATCTCAGAGCTTCTTTCTTTCCAGTCAAAGTGGAAAATATCAACTAAGGTTTCAAGGGAAAGGAAATGTTATGTATTTTCTCATCAAATTTGGCATTATCTCTCTCACAGGCGGGCCTTTGATCTTCGGCGCGGTATTTTTCCATTGGGTAATTTTGAGCTTGCCTTCAGTCTGTCTTGCGCTTTTAGCTCTGGCTTTCTAAAACATGAAGTGCTTTGCACAGCTTATCTGTCTTCTTTTCTCATTTGTTTCCGCGATACCTCTGATTATCATTTGCCAGGGTTTCTCCAGAGAAGCTCACAGTTTGGCCCCTGTGAATACTGAATGTGACCCAGATAAAGTTTCTTTGTTAGTGGGAATTCGTTAACAACCTTGATAAAAAGAACTTTCCAAATCCAGCATCCTGGGAGGACTGAAATGATTCAGGGTGTGTTGATAGGAACATATAAATGAGAAAGTGCAGTAATAGGCCTTTGGAGAAAATCCCATTAAATTTTTAAATGAGAAGGAAAGCAAGGCAGTTCTGCTCTGGTGCTGGAGAACAATGCTGACGGCCTCCCCAGCCTCTGCCCCAAGCCCTGGAAAATAGAGTCGTGAGACTGATCTCTAGGAGTCAAGCTTCTGTTTTGTTAAAATCTTTATTTCGGTGTTTCTTTGTTTATCCTTGGCTGTGCTGGGTCTTCTCGCTAAAGGGGCTTTTCTCTGCTTGCGGTGGAGGGCGTCTTGCTGCAGCAGCTTCCCTCGCTGCGGGGCAGGGGCTCCAGGCTGCCGGGCTCCAGGGGTCTGCCTCCTGGGCTCTGGAGCGCAGGCTTGGTAGTTGAGACACATGGGCTTAGGTGCTCCACAGCCTGTGGGATCTTCTGAATCAGGGCTGGAACCCAAGTCTGCTGCATTGGCAGGAGGCTTCTTTACCACTGAACCGCCAGGGAGGCCCCTTGTTAAACCTTTAAATCAGTATGTCATTGCATAGATCACAGCAGAGATATGTAAAGATGGAATTGCACGCAGCCTGATGAAATGTATTAGGAAAACAGACGTCAGACAGACACGCTAGCGATGCAAACAGAGAGTTCACAGAGGGAGATGTTGGCGGGTTTTTTCAGAAGCTGTCCGGCCCGGAAACGGGGTGCAGTGGGGCCCAGAACTATATGAGGTGGACTTAAACATTCTTGTGTGCTCGGTCGTGCCTGACTCTTTCGACCCCTTGGACTGTAGCCTGCCAGGCTCCTCTGCTCATGGAATTTTCTAGGCAAGAACGCTGGGAGTGGGTTGCCATGTCCCCCTCCAGGGGATCTTCCTGCCCCAGGGACTGAACCCATATCTCTTTGTCTCCTGCTTTGGCAGGTGGGTTCTTTACCACTGGCGCCATTTGGGAAGTCCTAAACACTCTTGACTCACTGGCAAGCGCATCCCAGTTGTTGGGATGGTGCTGTTGTTTTCTTAGGCTGAGTGCATGGAACACTCGGACTGCTTGTTAAGTATCCTTAGTCATAACCTGCACAAGCCAGTCTCGGCTCACTCTGTTGAACATCCAACAGGGCTAGTTCACACTGTTCATTCACAAGTAGGTAATTCTCATTTCTCAGCATGAATTAATAAACCACAGTTCTGGCCTTATGCATAAGATGACTGACTTGATGGGCTGAGCCAGCCTCACCAGGAAGACCTGGACCACGGATGCTGGCAGGGATCCCAGCATCATCATGGGGCTGCTCTGTGAGCATCGTCCTGATGCATCTTGGGCTGCTGAGCATTCTGGGAGCACCATCCTGATGGATTTAGGGTGCTGAGCACTCAGGGAGCAGTTTGGATGTTTAGTTTGTCCTCTTCCACATCTTAGTCCTTGATAAATAAATATATATTTATCACTCCTGATCCCTGATTTAGATCATGTCATAAAACAATACTCTGAAGGCTAACACGGGTGGAGTGACTCATTGAGGCCCCTGGCTTTTCATGTTGGATGCAATTAACTCACTGTTTGCATAAATCTGTCTAGAAAACATCGTGTATACTCATCATGAGGTTGGGGCTCATTCTTTTAATAATGCATTTTGCCTTCTATTTTGCTATGTCCTTGACACTGCCTTTGCTTGTTTCTGATGGGTATCTCCTAGTTGGTCACAGTCTCCAATCTGCATTTGCTTGGTAAAGTAGGTGTTTGTTTTTTTTTTTTAACTTTATTTATTGATGTGGACCATTTTTTAAAGCTGTTATTGAATTTGTTGCAATATTGTTTCTGTTTTCTGTTTTGGTTTTGGGGCACAAGGGATGTGGGATGTTAGCTCCACAACCAGCATCAAACCTGCATCCCCTGCAATGAAAGGGGAAATCTGAACCACTGGACCACCAGGGAGGTCCCAGAAAATTAGCTTTTGATGCCTGACTTCTGCCCATGTCTTCTTACAGTTGATCTCGGCTCCTTGTCTGCACTTTGAGCCTTTTCTGCATCTGTTTCAACAGTGACTCCCCACGACTAAGCCTCCTGCCCATAATCTAACTCTTGCCACCCTCCCTGTTGCTCTAGTTTCTCCAAAGCTTTAAAAAAAAAAAAAAACGCCTCTCACAACTGGGTGAACGGACTTAATCCGGCTGCCAATGAGGGGACACCGCCTCAGTCTGTGGTATGGGGGATCCCATGGGCTGTGGGGCAGCTAAGCCTGTGGATGCAACTGCTAGAGCCTGCGCTCTGCAACAAGAGAAGCCCGCACACCGCAAGTAGAGAGAGGTGCCCGCTCTCTGCAGCTAGTCAGAAGCCCGGGCAGCAGTGACCCTCCAGCACAGCAATAAATAAGCAAAGTACATATATTTAAAAAAAACCTGAATGAATCAGCTCCTTCTATGCTGGAGTCCAACCAAAGAACAGCAAGAAGAATTTTGAGAAACCAAAGGGTGAAAGGGACCAATCTAAGCAGAAACCTGACAACACAACCCAGTAAACCCAGACAAGGTAATTTTCCGCCGCAGGTGACTGTTGGGCAGAAGCGGGCAAGGTCTTGAGAGTCCGCAGGAGGCAGAGATGTCTGGAAGGAGGGGCGGGAAGGCGAAGGTGTCTTGGCTCCAGGGAGGGAAAGTGTGATGGGATAATCCTGCACGTGAGCAGCCCCGTGAGAGGCCTGGGATCCCCGTGGAAAATCCCTGCACACCGGTCGGGAGTGACCGCCGTCTGGAGGGGTGTAGATGAACCCCCTGGGGCCTGAGCGAGGCGTTGCTGCCGTCAGGAAGCCTCACCCACACACCTGTTTTCCATCGCCTGCACATGCTGACTTCGTGGTAACATTCCTCCCTGCTTTGGAAAATAGCGGCTGATTTGCAGCCTGGTTTCTTGGCGTCGAATGGGGACCCTGGGAGTTCATTTCAATTCATGTGAATTCCCTGGGGTCACATGGTTTACAGTGAGTCTTTCGAAGGAAATTTTGTATTTTCTGAGGTTGGAAAATGGACCGCTGATAGGATAGGAGTTTGATTTACCCAAACAAAAATCTCTTCATGATTTTTCCCCCTGAATTCTCTCCTCTATACCCAACTCTGCTCCTCACTGATAAATTTGACTTCAGCTTCAGTAGAATGCAATTTTGCTCTGATTAGCTTTCTGTCCATCAGAATCCCACAGTGATAATAGCGTCTATGGATTTTGTTAAACAACAGACTACTTTTGTAAATGACACCTATTTTGAGGGGAAAAAAATGTCACCTATATGAAAGTGAAGTGCGTGACAAATGTTTCTTTAAGGGAAGCTAATTGCATGGAATATTTTATGGCATTTCCATGGAAAATGTTACAGGACATCCCTTGAGGATTTGGGGGGACGTTTTATAGCTGTTTCCTGCTCCATCAGCATTTTATAGGGGCCTGTGGAAAGCGGGGCTGCTGCTGCTGCTGCATCTGGGAAGTCGTGGCCATTGGTTTCTGTGAGACGACGGAGGGGCTTAAAGCACAAGCACGTTTAGGGGATGGGACGGGGTGCTGTGACCCTGGAGCCCAGGACGGCTGGGAGGGGTAGGTGAGGCAGCATATCCTCAGCTGCCATAGAGGCTTCATTACCACAGTCCTCAGATGAAAGACATTTCAACAACCTCATGTATAGTAGAGACCAGCTACATTCCGTTCAGTCCCTCAGTCGTGTCCGACTCTGCAACTGCATGGACTGCAGTATGCCAGACTTCCCTGTCCATCACCAACTCCCGGAGTCCACTCAAACTCATATCCATTGAGTCAGTGATGCCATCCAGCCATCTCATCCTCTGTCATCCCCTTCTCCTCCTGCCCTCAATATTTCCCAGGATCAGGGTCTTTTCCAATGAGTCAGCTCTGCAAATCAGGTGGCCAAAGTAATGGAGTCTCAGCTTCAGCATCAGTCCTTCCAATGAATATTCAGGACTGATTTCCTTTAGGATGGACTGGGTGGATCTCCTTACAGTCCAAGAGCCCCTCAAGAGTCTTCTCCAACACCACAGTTCAAAAGCATCAGTTCTTCAGCACTCAGCTTTCTTTATGGTCCAACTCTCACATCCATACATGACTACTGGAAAGACCATAGCTTTGACTAGATGAACCTTTGTTGGTAAAGTAATGTCTCTGCTTTTGAATATGCTGTCTAGGTTTGTCATAACCTTCCTTCAAAGGAGTAAGCACCTTTTAATTTCATGGCTGCAGTCACCATCTTCAGGGGTTTTGGAACCCAAGAAAGTAAAGTCTGTCACTGTTTCCATTGTTTCCCCATGTATTTGCCATGAAGTGATGGGACGAGATACCATTATCTTAGTTTTCTGAATGTTGAGTTTTTTTTTTTTTTTCCTAGCCCTCCCCTTTTTTTCCCCTCCCTTTTATTGTTTTTGTCATACAATGCCATGATATCACCATGGGTTTACATATGCTCCCCCTCCAGAAACCCCTCCCTCCTCCCTCCCTCCTCCCTCCCCCCGGGAAATCTCGATGCACCAGCCCCGAGAATCAATCCTGGGCTGGCGATTGATTAGACATATGATAATTAACATGTTTCAATGCCATTCTCCCATATCATCCCACCCTTTCCCTCATCCACAGAGTCCACGAGTCTATTCTATACATCTGCGTTCCTTTTGCTGTCTCGCATGTTGGGTTCTCATTACTGTCTTTCTAAATTCCATATATATGTGTTAATATACTGTATTGTTGTTTTTGCTTTTGGCTTACTTCACTCTGGATAATGGGCTCCAGTTCGGTCCATCTGAGTAGAATTGATACACTGTTGGTGGGAATGTAAACTAGTACAGCCACTATGGAAAACAGTGTGGAGGTTCCTTAAAAAGCTGCAAATAGTCCTGCCATATGACCCAGCAATCCCACTGCTGGGCATATACACCGAGGAAACCAGAATTGAAAGAGCCACGTGTACCCCAATGTTCATCGCTGCATTGTTTACAATAGCCAGGACATGGAAGCAACCTAGATGCCCATCAACTGATGAATGGATAAGAAAGCTGTGGTACATATACACAATGGAATATTACTCAGCATTAAAAAAAATTCATTTGAATGTTGAGTTTTAAGCCAACTTTTTCACTCTCCTCTTTCACTTTCATCAAGAGGCTCTTTAATTCTTCTTTGCTTTCTTCCCTAAGGCATTAGCCCTTCTGATTTATTGAGAGTTTTGTTTTTTTTTTTTTTTTTAGTTTTTATGGTGTATACTTGAGTTGCAACTCTGTGTTAGTTTCAAGTGTACAGCACAGCGAGTCACTTTATCCACTGTTTGTTAGATTCTTTTCACATGTAGGTCATTACAGAGTACTGAATAGAGCAGAGCTCCCTGTGCTATACAGCAGGTCTTTATTGGTTATCTATTTTACATGTAGTAGTGTGTATGGAACAGTCCCAGTCTCCTGACTCTTCCTTGTTCCCGTTTGGTAACCATAAGTGTGTTTTTCACATCTGTAGCTCTCTGTTTTGTAAATAAGTTCATTTCTACCTTTTTTTTTTTTTTTTTTGGGATTCCACACATAAGCACGGTGTGCATGCGTGCTAAGTTGCCTAAGTCGTGCCTGACTCTTTGCGACCCCGTGGACTGTAGCCCACCAGGCTCTTCAGTCCACGGGTTTCTCCAGGCAAGGACACTGGAGTGGGCTGCCATGCCACTCCATGGGATCTTCCTGCCCCAGGGATTGAGCCCGCATCTCTTACCTCTCCTGCACTGGCAGTTCTTCACCATCAGCACCATCAGCAATGCCATATATTTGTCTTTCTGTGTCTGGTTTACTCCACGCAGAGAGGTTTATTTTTTTGAGAGATTTTCAAATCTCATTAGATACAGGTGAAGTCAGTATCTGCTATTTTGAAGATGTCACTATGTGTGAGAAATCCAAACAAGGGTAGGTGCAGAGCACGTGCCCCAGAAAATCATCAGTCGTGCTGGTGACAGCTTTGTTCGCATCTGCCTACAGTCGTCCACACCTAACGTGTGATGCACACCCAGACGCGACTGTCCTTGACCCCACTGCGTCTCTCTGTGAGATGAGTTTTAACACATCATTATTAAGGTGTTCAGATTATCCCTGGTAGCTCCGTTGGTAAAGAATCTGCTTGCAATGCCGGAGACCCCGGTTCAATTCCTGGGTTGGGAAGATTCACTGGAGAAGGGATAGGCTACTCACTCCCCTATTCTGGTCTGGAGAATGCCAAGGACTGTGTAGTCCATGGAGTACCAAACAGTCGGATACGACTAAGCAACTTTCACTTTCCAAGTTATCCCTCTGGAAGATTTAAACTAGCGCTTTAAGAAGTTCAAGTGATTGCATGTGGTTATGTCATAATTTGATAACTATTTTATTTCACTCATTCTTATGTGCTGTCAACTCTTTAAACCAAATCTGTAATGGAGAGTAGTTGGTGATTTCAAGGGTTGGCATTTAACGTAAAATTAGCACTTGAATTGGCAGAAAGCCTGTGTACTGTAGTCAGAATATTCAGTTCAGAGACCCTTAGGTGACTGTTGCCCTTGGATTTAAGCTGGTTTAAACCCTGACACTAACCAGGCGGTGTTCTCACCAAAACTTGGACTCTCCTGACTCTTGTTTTCACACTAGACCACTCTGTCTTCTCTTTCTCTCTCTCTTTTTTAAAAAATTTTATTTTGTATTGGAGTACAGCCAATTAACAATGTTGTGATAGTTTCACAGTGAAGGGACTCAGCCACACACACACATGTACCCCTTCTCCCCCAAACTCCCCTCCTGTCCAGGCTGCCACACAACACGGAGCAGAGTTCCCTGTGCTGCACAGCAGGTCCTTGTTGATGATCCATTTTAAACATAGCCGTGTGCACATGTCCATCCCAAAGTCCCTAACTGTGCCCTCCTCCAACCTTCACACCCCCACACTTGACCTTCTCTTGAAGGGACATTGTAACTGGCGGTATTAATTATACCACTTTTTGCTAATTTAGAAAATACACCTTACTACCCTAGGCTTTCTTATGCTGTGAATAAATAGGATAGAAATCCTTATCCCAGTTGTTGCAGAGACAAGCAGTGTTGGAGCACTGAAAATACGTGTTTCAGTTCGCAGGTCTGTTTATTGAAAGGATGGGTGACAGAACCGAGGGGTCCACAGTCCTGAGTCTCAGATATCGTCCACTGACCACAGAAGGATCCTCTGGAGAAGGTTTTGAGGGCCTCCAGTGTCTCCGGATGAGGCTCACCATGAGCCCTGGTCCTGGTCTCCTGGAGGCAGTGAGGTCTCCCCCCACAGCCCGGGCTCCCGGTTGCCTGTGCGCTGTTTTCCTTGCTCACGTGGTGGCGTGTCTCCATGATGCCATGATAGCTAATCAGTTCAGGATATTCTCTGAAGAAGTAAAACCAGTAGTGTTTAGTGTCATGGAAACAAAACAGCTGGTTGATAGGACTTTTATCCATTTTCAGTTAGCAGTTTTAGAGCTATGAAGAAATCGCCTGTCTTGTTTCATTTTATGAGGACTTTTCCTTCCCTCTCCCATCCCCTCTCCCCACCCATGTCTCCCTCTCCCTCCCTGCTCCCCTTCCTTTTTATTAAGACACATTTTTTTTTCTCACCCCAGGTAACAAATTTGAAATGCAAAATGTTGAAAGAAGAAAGCAAATGAATATAATTATAGCCATAGAGCATACAGAAACATCTTTTCTCCCCTGGATTCATTACAACAAGTTATATCAGCCTTTCTCTTTCCTACGATTAACTGGCTGAATTTTCCCTACACATTGGAAATTTCCTCTTTGATGGGGGCTTCCTTGGTGCTCAGATGATGAAGAATCCACCTGCATTGCAGGAGACAGTGGTTCCATCCCTGAGTTGGGAAGATCTCCTAGAAAAGGAAGCAAACCACTCCAGTTGCCTGGAGAATTCCATGGACAGAGGAGCCTGGTGGGCTACAGTCCATGGGGTTGCAAAGAGTTGGACACGACTGAGTGACTGACACATCACTTTCTGATTTATTTATTATTTTCTAGCTGATCTCTTACCTCTGAGATGCCCCATTAATCTTCTATAAGATCTTTATGAAACTCTCTTAGCACTAGCCCTGGTTAGCACTAATGATACTAGCGAACAATAGTACTAACCTATTTTTATTCACAAATTTTAAGCTTTTGTTTTACTAATTTGACTAATTTTTGCTCACTTAATATGAACTGAATTTGGAAAACTGAGCCCTGGGTTTTGAGACCCCCATCATGTGTGGAGACAGAATGATTTTGCTACCTAATGTCCCATCATGTCTTGCTATGACATTTATTCATTCATTTAGGAAGTATTTTTGACTACCTCCTGAGTTCCAGAAAGTTCCATTCTTTGCAGCCAAAGATGGAGAAACTCTATATAGTCAGCAAAAACAAGACTAGGAGCTGACTGTGGCTCAGATCATGAACTCCTTATTGCCAAATTCAGACTTAAATTGAAGAAAGTGGGGGAAACCACTAGACCATTCAGGTATGACCTAAATCAAATCCCTTATGATTATACAGTGGAAGTGAGAAATAGCTTTAAGGGACTAGATCTGATAGATTGCCTGATGAACTATGGACGGAGGTTCATGACATTGTACAGGAGACAGGGATTAAGACCACCCCCATGGAAAAGAAATGCAAAAAGGCAAAATGGCTGTCTGAGGAGGGCTTACAAAAAGCTGTGAAAAGAAGAGAAGCCAAAAGCAAAGGAGAAAAAGATATTCCCATCTGAATGCAGAATTCCAGAAAATAGCAAGGAGAGATAAGAAAGCCTTCCTCAGTGATCAGTTCAAAGAAATAGAGGAAAAGAACAGAATGGGAAAGACTAGAGATCTCCTCAAGAAAATTAGAGATACCAAGGAAATATTCCATGCAAAGATGGGCTTGATAAAGGACAGAAATTGTATGGACCTAACAGAAGCAGAAGATATTAAGAAAAGGTGGCAAGAATACACAGAACTACTGTACAAAAAAGATCTTCATGACCCAGATAATCACATTGGTGTGATCACTCACTTAGAGCCAGACATCTTGGAATGTGAAGTTAAGTGGGCCTTAGACAGCATCACTACAAACAAAGCTAGTGGAGGTGATGGAATTCCAGTTGAGCTATTTCAAACCCTGAAAGATGATGCTGTGAAAGTGCTGCATTCGATGTGTCAGCAACTTTGGAAAACTCAGCAATGGCCACAGGACTGGAAAAGGTCAGTTTTCATTCCAATCCCAAAGAAAGGCAATGCCAAAGAATGCTCGAACTACCACACAAGTGCACTCATCTCACACGCTAGTAAAGTAATGCTCAAAATTCTCCAAGCCAGGCTTCAGCAATATGTGAACTGTGAACCTCCAGATGTTCAAGCTGGATTTAAAAAAGGCAGAGGAACCAGAGATCAAATTGCCAACATCTGCTGGATCATCGAAAAAGCAAGAGAGTTTCAGAAAAACATCTACTTCTGATTTATTGGCTATGCCAAAGCCTTTGACTGTGTGGATCACAATAAACTGTGAAAAATTCTGAAAGAGATGGGAATACCAGACCATCTGACCTGTCTCTTGAGAAACTTGTATGCAGGTCAGGAAGCAACAGTTAGAACTGGACATGGAACATCAGACTGGTTCCAAATAGGAAAAGGAGTAAGTACATCAAGGCTGTATATCATCACCCTGCTTGTTTAACTTCTAAGCAGAGTACATCATGAGAAACGCTGGGCTGGAAGAAGCACAAGCTGGAATCAAGATTGCTGGGAGAAATATCAATAACCTCAGATATGCAGACGACACTACCCTTATGGCAGAAAGTGAAGAGGAACTAAAAAGCCTCTTGATGAAAGTGAAAGAGGAGAGTGAAAAAGTTGGCTTGAAGCTCAACATTCAGAAAACTAAGATCATGGCATCTGGTCCCATCACTTCATAGGAAATAGATGGGAAAACAGTGTAAACAGTGTCAAACTTTATATTTTTGGGCTCCAAAATCACTGCAGATGGTGACTGCAGTCATGAAATTAAAAGACCCTTACTCCTTGGCAGGAAGGTTATGACCAATCTAGACAGCATATTAAAAAGCAGAGACATTACTTTGCCACCAAGGGTCCATCTAGTCAAGGCTATGGTTTTTCCAGTAGTCATGTATGTATGTGAGAGTTGGATGATGAAGAAAGCTGAGCGCTGAAGAATTGATGCTTTTGAACTGTGGTGTTGGAGAAGACTCTTGAGAGTCCCTTGGACTGCAAGAAGATCCACCCAGTCCATCCTAAAGGAGATCAGTCCTGGGTGTTCATTGGAAGGACTGATGTTGAAGCTGAAACTCCAGTACTTTGGCCACCTGATTTGCAGAGCTGACTCATTGGAAAAGACCCTGATGCTGGGAAGGATTGGGGGCAGGAGGAGAAGGGAACGACAGAGGATGAGATGGCTGAATGGCATCACTGACTCGATGGACCTGGGTTTGGGTGGACTCCGGGAGTTGGTGATGGACAGGGAGGCCTGGTGTGCTGCATCTCATGGGGTCGAAAAGAGTCTGACACGACTGAGCGACTGAACTGAACTGAACTGAACTGCGTTCTAGGACATTGGTTTAGGTGAGGGGGATACAGTTATCAGAAAATCACATGGGTTGGTTCCTGTCTTCAGGGAACCCGTCAAATGCATATACGTGCAAACTAGACAAATGGCGTAGGTATCCCTATTTGCAAAGCAGAAATAGAGACACAGATGTAGAGAGCAAATGTGTGGATGTCAAGGGAGGAAGGCGGGGGTGGAGGCATTGGGAGACTGGGACTGGCTCCTATAAACTGCTGACAGTGGGTATTAACATAGGATAGAGAGCTAGTGAGAACACGCTGCATGCTCGGGCCTCTGCTCAGTGCGCCGTGGTGGCCGGAGGGGACGAAGTCCGAAAGGGAAGGGGCGTGTGTACGCCTGTGGCTGAGTCACTGCGCTGGGGGAAGCCAGCACAGCATTCTAAAGCAGCTGTGCGCCCATCAAAATTACAGTTGGAAGTCCTCAAACTCCCTGGTCTGAGGTGCTCAGGGATTCTTGGAATGTCTAGTGGGTGCTGCTGCGTGAAGCATGTGGAAGTGTGGAAGTCAGAGATGATGATGCTTCGTCTTTTCTCTAACAGGTAGAGCCAAGGGCTCTGCATTATATCGGTCCTCCAGAGGAAAAAACCCAGGGACGTAGCCGAGTATTGTACCTGTCCTTCATCTGTCTGTCTATCTTTCCATACTCTACCTTTCTTTCCATCTATTAATCATCTTTGTGCCATCTGTCTACTATCTGTCTGCCATCTGTATATTGATACCTATCTTTCTGTCTTGCTATCCTCTGTCAGTCTTTCTGTCCTCAACCCATCTACCATCTATCTTTCCATCATCCATGTCCCTATCATCTGCCATCTGTCTATCTATTGATACCTATCTATCATCTGTCTAGATGTCTAGATAGCTGTATGGATGTAGAGAGTAGCTGCATCTATGAGATGTTCAAGATCACGGGCATGGACGCATCCCACCATCGTGCTCCGTGTAGATTACCAATAATGGAATCCTAGGTGGCAACTTTCAGACTTGAGGTTCTCCCTCTTCTCAGACTGAAAAGACAAGAGCCTGCCCTTGTGGTGTCGATTGCAGGCCAAGAGAGGATGCCAGTGTGGCCAGGGCAGTCAGGCAAGCCCACTGCTGGAGCACAGGGGGTGGGGCCAGTGGTGCTGGCTCTGGGCCTCCTTGTGTGGCTGCTGCCCCACGTCCCGTGCACCCCCGCACCCTCCCGTGCCTTCCCCCCCGGGCCTGCCTTCTGCACCGAATCTGCAGAGGTGGCATCAGACACGGGCTCTGCAGAGGAGTTTCCAGCTGCAGTTCGTCAAAGGGGTCCCACCTGTTGTCCCGTCTCTGCAGACCAGACGGACCTCCCGCAGCTGTGTGTGTGTGAGACGCCCAGCGCAGATGCCCTCTGGGTCCGTGGCAGGCCCGGATGTGACCGTTTCTTCCCGTTGGCGGCCTTGGACTCGGCGTGCGCAGAAGACAGGCCCCCCGCCAGCCCACAGCTGCTTACAGGGCGTGTGCTCTCATTTTGCTGAAATTCCTGGACTGTCATCTACCATCTATCACAAGTGTCTTTCTTCAAAGGAAGAATAGGAAAATAAACTGTGACTTTTGCAAGCAAAAAGAGCAAAGAGTTGGTTTGATGATATGAATTTTATTAATTATGCAACGTTTTTGGAGAAGAGGTAGAAGTCTGCTCTGTGTTTGGAAACGCCAAAGAACTTAACACATTACCTCCGGGTTTAAGCAGAACACATCTGTGTGTGGACGGCTGCTACCTAGTTTTATTTAGGAACAGCTTAAAAAACACATAATGGAAAATAATATTTAAAAAGGAATCTGTATAGGTGGACACCTGAGTCGTGTCGCTGTACAGCAGAGATGGGCACAGCGTTGTAAATCAACTGCACTTCAGTAAAAAGTGGAATAGAATGGGGGGAAGAGGCTTTTAGGCAAACCCAAGGTCTCAAGCACTTCAGTTCTGCTTCCCCATTGGTTATATTTCCAAAACACCTCAATAACCAGGCCTTTAGAAAAAAGAAGAACTTTTCTCCTTTTATTTAATAAAGACTTCTTTTGAAAAAGGATTTTAGGCAGCTAGCCAAAATACATTCAAAAGAAAAAACTGGTGGTTTGGGGGTTATTGGATGATGTGTGTGTGTGTGTGTGTGTGTGTGTGTGTGTGTGTGTGTGTGTGTGTGTG
>ML663574.1:2133284-2167592 GCA_007570785.1 Antilocapra americana
GTGTGTGTGTGTGTGTGTGTGTGTGTGTGTGTGTGTGTGTGTGTGTGAGTGTAGTCGCTCAGTTGTATCTGATTCTTTGTGAACCCATAGACTGCAGCCAGACTCCCCTGTCTATGGGATTCTGCAGACAAGAATACCGAATGGGTCATTCTCTTCTCCAGGTGATCTTCCTGACCCAGGGATCAAACCCAGGTCTCCTGCATTGCAGGTAACTTTACCATCTGAGCCACCAGGGAAGCCCCATGAACAAGTGTTCTAATTGAAGCTGAATTGACCATACTGTGAATATTTCACCATTTGATAAGTTTTTTAAACAAGAAAGCTTACCTTGGGCACTAATTTAATTTCAGGCACCTGTGAAGTCCACTGTAATATTTCAATATAAAAAAGTGAGATTTTAGATGTAAGATTAGGCATTGTGGATATTGCTTATATAGTTTACTTAGTTTTATTTATTTATTTAGTTCATTGCAAAGCTTAGATAATGTGACTGCTGTTATTATTACTTGTACTATTTCTTTCATTCTTGGAGAAGGATTCTGAAGTCTCCTGGCAACTTTCATACTAACCCTGTTTTCAAATTCTTTTCTTTTTTTAAACTGGAGTATGCCTGCTTTACCATGTCATGTTAGTTCCTGCTGTACAACACAGTGACTCAGCAGTGCATTCAAGCTATGTGCCTTCAGTCGTGTCTGACTCTTTGCGACCCCATGGACCTACCAGGCTCCTCTGTCCCTGAGATTCTTCAGGCAAGAATACTGGAGTGGGTTGCCACGCCCTCCTCCAGGGGATCTTCCTGATGTGGGACTCAAGCTTCTGTCTCTTGTGTTTCCTGCATTGGCAGGTGGGTTCTCTGCCACTGGCCCCACCCGGGAAGCCTGAGTCAGCCATATGTATACATACATCCCCTCCCTGTCAACTTCATTTAAAGACCAAGCAAAAGCAGGGAGAGGACAAGCATGATGTGCTCAAGACACTGCCCACGGCCTCCTGGGCTGCTGTCTTAAAAAAGAGATCTGCCCCCAACTACAGCTGGAGAAGGGAATGCAAACCACTTCAGTGTTCTTGAGAACCCCATGAACAGTATGAAAATGCAAAAAGATAGGACACTGAAAGAGGAACTCCCAAGGTCAGTAGGTGCCCAATATGCTACTGGAGATCAGTGGAGAAATAACTCCAGAAAGAAGGAAGAGATGGAGCCAAAGCGAAAACAACACCCAGTTGTGGATGTGACTGGTGATGGAAGCAAGGTCTGATGCTCTAAAGAGCAATATTGCATAGGAACCTGGGATGTTAGGTCCATGAATCAGGACAAATTGGAAGTGGTCAAACAGGAGATGGCAAGAGTGAACGTCGACATTCTAGGAATCAGCGAACTGAGATAGACTGGAATGGGTGAATTTAACTCAGATGACCATTATATCTACTACTGTGGGCAGGAATCCCTTAGAAGAAATGGAGTAGCCATGATAGTCAACAAAAGAGTCTGAAATGCAGTACTTGGATGCAATCTCAAAAATGACAAAATGATCTGTTTGTTTCCAAGGCAAACCATTCAATATCACAGTAATCCAAGTCTATGCCCTGACCAGTAATGCTGAAGAAGCTGAAGTTGAACAGTTCTTGAAGACCTATAAGACCTTCTAGAACTAACACCCCCAAAAGATGTCTTTTTCATTATAAGAGACTGGAATGCAACAGTAGGAAGTCAAGAAACACTTGGAGTAACGGGCAAATTTGGCCTTGGAGTACAGAATGAAGCAGGGCAAAGGCTAACAGGGTTTTGCCAAGAGAATGCACTGGTCATAGCAAACACCCTCTTCCAACAAAACAAGAGGAGACTCTACACATGGACATCACCAGATGGTCAACGCCAAAATCAGATTGATTATATTCTTTGTAGCCAAAGATGGAGAAACTCTATACAGTCAGCAAAAACAAGACCGGGGGCTGACTGTAGCTCAGATCATGAACTCCTTATTGACAAATTCAGACTTAAATAGAAGAAAGTGGGGGAAACCACTAGACCATTCAGGTATGACCTAAATCAAATCCCTTATGATTATACAGTGGAAGTGAGAAATGGCTTTAAGGGACTAGATCTGATAGACAGAGTGCCTGATGAACTATGGACGGAGGTACTATGGACGGAGGTTCATGGCATTGTACAGGAGACAGGGATCAAGACCACTCCCACAGAAAAGAAATGCAAAAAGACAAAATGGCTGTCTGAGTAGGGCTTACAAAAAGCTGTGAAAAGAAGAGAAGCCAAAAGCAAAGGAGAAAAGGAAAGATATACCCATTTGAATGAGTTCCAAAGAATAGCAAGGAGAGATAAGAAAGCCTTCCTCGGTGATCAGAGCAAAGAAATAAAGGAAAACAATACAATGGGAAAGACTAGAGATCTCTTCAAGAAAATTAGAGATACCAAGGGAACATTTCAGGCAAAGATGGGAAAAATAAAGGACAGAAATTGTATGGACCTACCAGAAGCAGAAGATATTAAGAAGAGGTGGCAAGAATACACAGAAGAGCTATAAAAAAATATCTTCATGACCCAGATAACCACGATGTTGTGATCTGTCACCTAGAGCCAGACATCCTGGGATGTGAAGTCAAGTGGGCCTTAGGAAGCATCACTACAAACAAAGCTAGTGGAGGTGATGGAATCCCTGTTGAGCTATTTCAAATCCTAAAAGATGATGCTGTTAAAGTTGTGCACTCAATATGCCAGCAAATTTGGAAAACTCGCAGTGGCCACAGGACTGGAAAAGGTCAGTTTTCATTCCAATCCCAAAGATAGGCAATGCCAAAGAATGCTCAAACTACTGCACAATTGCACTCATCTCACACGCTAGTAAAGTAATGCTCAAAATTCTCCAAGCCAGGCTTCAGCAATATGTGAACTGTGAACTTCCAGATGTTCAAGCTGGATTTAGAAGAGGCAGAGGGACCAGAGATCAAATTGCCAACATCCAATGGATCATTGAAAAAGCAAGAGAGTTCCAGAAAAACATCTATTTCTGGTTTGTTGACTATGCCAAAACCTTTGACTGTGTGGATCACCACAAACTGTGAAAAATTCTGAAAGAGATGGGAATACCAGACCACTTGACCTGACTCTTTAGAAATCTGTATGCAGGTCAGGAAGCAATAGTTAGAATTGGATGTGGAACAACAGACTGGTTCTAAGTAGGAAAAGGAGTACGTCAAGATTGTATATTTTCACCTTGCTTATTTAGCTTATATGCAGAGTACATCATGAGAAATGCTGGGCTGGAGGAAGCACAAGCTGGAATCAAGATTGCCAGGAGAAATATCAATAACCTCAGATATGCAGATGACACCACCCTATGGCAAAAAGCGAAGAACTAAAGAGCTTCTTGATGAACGTGAAAGAAGAGAGTGAAAAGTTGGCTTAAATCTCAACATTCAGAAAACTAAGATCATGGCATCTGGTCCCATCTGTTCGTGTCAAATAGTTGGGAAACAATGGAAACAGTGACAGACTTCATTTTTTGGTCTCCTAAAGCACTGCAGATGGTGACTATAGCCATGAATTTAAAAGACCCTTACTCCTTGGAAGGAAAGTTATGACCAACCTCGACAGCTTATTAAAAAGCAGATACATTACTTTGCCAACAAAGATCCATCTAGTCAAGGCTATGGTTTTTCCAGTGGTCATGCATGGATGTGAGAGTTGGACTCTAAAGAAAGCTGAGCGCCAAAGAATTGATGCTTTTGAACTGTGGTGTTGGAGAAGATTCTTGAGAGTCTCTTGAACTGCAAGGAAATCCAACCAGTCCATCCTAAAGGAAATCAGCCCTGAATATTCATCAGAAGGACTGAAGCTGAAGCTGAAACTCCCATACTTTGGCCACCTGATGTGAAGAGCTGACTCATTGGAAAAGACTCTGATGCTGGGAACAATTGAGAACAGGAGGAGAAGGGGACAACAGAGGATGAGGTGGTTTGATGGTATCACTGACTCAATGGACATCAGTTTGAGCAAGCTCCAGGAGTTCGTGATGGACAGGGAGGCTTGACCTGCTGTAGTCCATGGGGTCACAAAGAATCAGACATGACTGGGTGACTGAACTGAGCTGAACTGACCCTCCAGTAAAGTCCTGATGGTTGGTGGGTGCAACCTGTTAGCAGCAGGCACCTGTCTGCTTGAAGGAATGGGTTTCATCCTAGCTGGCTAGTTGGATGCTCCTAGGAATAAGGAACTGAGGTCCAGAGACCAGTGAGATTGCCTATGATGAGCAGTTGGGAATCAGGAGTCAATGCTGTGGCCAGGTGCAAATTGCATTTCAGGTAAGTAGTGAAGCTAAAGTCCTCGTAGAGCAGGCTCGTCTACAGACTTGATAGAGCAGATGTCAGTTGCATATCGCTATATAGCAAATTATCATCAACTCAATGGCTTAAAATAATGCATATTTACTATCTCACACGTTCAGTGGTTTAAGAGTCTGGACACGGGCTAAGTGGGTTCTTTGACTCAGAGTCTCTCACAGGGTACCAGACTCAGTGGGAGCCCTGAGGTCATTTTCCTGTCACTGGATGGTTCCCTCAGGGGGCAGTGAAGAGCAGCTGTAAATACAGATGAAGCTTTGCTCACTTGCCCCCGCCCCCACTCACCTCCTGCCGTGCAGCCTGGCTCCTCACAGGCCCGTGGCCCAGGGTTGGGGATCCCTGCTTTAAACATCGGCTCTCCATCCTCTCCTCCCACTAGCTCTTGGAACCACACTTGGCTTCTGTCTCTGTGGATCTGATTATTCTGGTTGTTTTATTTTGTTGTTGTTGTTCAGTAGCTAAGTTGTGTCCGACTCTTTGTGACCCCATGGACTGCAGCCCACCAGGCTTCCCTGTCCTTCACCATCTCCCAGAGCTTGCTCAAACTCATGTCCATTGAGTCAATGATGCCATCCAGCCATCTCATCCTCTGTCGTCCCCTTCTTCTCCTGCCCTGTATCTTTCCCAGCCTCAGCCTCTTTTCCAATAAGTAGGATCTTCACATCAGGTGGCCGAAGTATTGGAGCTTTAGCTTCAACATCACTCCTTCCAACGAGTGTCCAGGGTTTACTTCCTTTAAGACTGATTACTCTAGGTACCATATTGAGTTTCCCTGGTGGCTCAGTGGGAAAGAATCTGCCTGCCAGTACAGGAGACATGGGTTTCATCCCTGGGTTGGGAAGATCCCCTGGAGAAGGAAATGTCAACTGACTCCAGTATTCTTGCCTAGGAAGCCCTACTGACAGAGAAGCCTGGAGGGCTACAGTCCATGAGGTTGCAAAAGAGTCCATGACTTAGGCACTGAAGAACAACAATGATTAGTGACTTTGAAAACCTTTCACATGCTTGTATATCTTCTTTGGAAAAATGTCTGTTCGAGTCCTTTGCCCATTTTTAAATCAAGTTGTTTCTTTGACTATTGTTGTTTCGTAGGAATTCTTTATATACCCTGGATATTTGCTCCTTACAAGATACATGTTAGTGATGACTTCTTTCTTTGGTTGACCTTGTTAAAATGGATTTCTGCTTTTTGTCATCAAATATTGCTAATGAATTGCTTGGAGAATTCCATGGAGAGAGAAGCCTGATGGGCTATGGTCCATGGCATCGATAAGAGTCAGATGCGACTGAGCTGCTAACATCCCCAATGCATCCCTAATGCAAGCAAGCATCAGGAAATCTTTGCTTTTCATCTCAATTCTTCTTAGTGTTTTGTGTCACATTTACTGTTGTTTTTTTTAAGGCCAGTGCATGAAATCAGGCTCTACAGATTGTATTAGAGAGGGGCATGGCATTTTGGGTGCCCCTAGTAGCCAGATTAGAATTTAAAGATTAAATCCAAGTTCTCACACAAATTTAGATCAATAACTTTTACCCAAGTGCTTGAAATATCCAGATGATAAAAGAGTGCTTTTTCATTCACATGATACAGATTCTTCCCTTCACTTTATATAAATAGACCCCATCCAAGAACTGAACATAATCCCAATATGCTCCCCGCGTGTTCCGAATCTGTTTTGGTGCAGACGTTTTCTTGGAGAGAACTGGGGGGAGGGGACGGGCTCATGTCTCACGCTTCCAGACTTTGACGCTTTCCAAGTACCGTCCTCTTACTAATACTTGCTTTTAACTTCTAATAGTTGAGAAGCTGGTGGTGGTGGTGTTTGTCTTTTTTTCCTTTTCACAGGTATAGGTTAACCATAACTGCTAAATTAGGTCGCTCGTCCAAAGTATACACAGCTTAAAACTGAGGGGCTGTGGGACAAAACCTTTGCTCTCACATCACTGCAGTTCCCTGTGGAGGAGCTGAGGAAGCAGGTTGCTTGCTGAATAGCCAGGATTTATGCGATTTTTTTAGCAGGTGAATTTCAAATCCATATGTCGGAAAGTCTCTTTCCAAAGTTAGTGGTCTGTGATGGGGGAGGGCATGCCCCTCAAGCCTGCTCCTGGGTAGCACAAAGCCCCTGATTGAGTGAGCGGATCTGGACTTTGCGGTAAGAGAGGGCTTTTCTTTTTTCCCTCCTTCCTCTCCCCAGCTTTTTTTCCACCACTTTAACGAAATTTGCAGACACAGAAAGGAAACCAAGTTATTTATAGGAGCGGGAGGAATGTGCGAGCTAATTGTGCTTAGTCTATTCCTAAGTGTGTAATCTGTTTGCTATTAAATTTTACAATCTTTCAGCAATATACACATTTTTTTTAAAAGGGGGAGAACTTCATAAATCTGGCAAAGAGAAACCAAAGTAAATTATTCTAAGGGTTCAAATCATCTAATCAAAGTCAGATTTAATATAAAAATTTATTTGTCGATTAATCTCTCTTGCAGCACTGATTTCTCCCCTCCCCACTCACCTAGCTTAATCACTTCCCTTCTAGATTTGTAAGGTTTGATATAGCTGCTCACAAGTGACACACATTGTTAGTGGTACCAGGAAAACTGGATCAAATGGAAAGTTCCTGGAAACAAGTATCTGAATATGATACTGGGCCCTTACGCTCAAAATCCAGAATTTTTACAGTCTAGTAATGGAGATAATTCAAATTATTTGGTCCAGTATCAAGCTGTTCTGGGTAGAAAACTGTCCTGGAAAACATTTTCCCAGGCTTTTCCCTCTTTATTGCCTCCACCTAATAATCACGGGAACCTGCTTATTGGAAATTTAACCCTTGTTAAAAGGAGCTAGGAAAGCCGTAATCATCCTTTGGTAAACTTTCCATAGTGGACATCATTTCCTGTTTGAAATTTGCTTCAGTGTGACTGTAACGGCTACAGGGAATAGAAGGTTACTCAGATTACTCTAAAGAAAGATCAGTTTATGACGAGACCATAACCTTTTAAAATAACAACTGGAAAACCATCAGGAAACTCGGCAGCTCCCGAGGGCCACATGGAGATGCCGACCCAGAGCAAGTTTTCTTCTGTCCCTTCTGCTCCTGAATATCTTGTTGTTGTTTAGTCACTAAGTCGTGTCCAACTCTTTGCACCCCCCTGGACTGTGGCTCACCAGGCTCCTCTTTCCTCTATTACTTCCTGGAGTTTGCTCAAATTCACGTCCATTGCGTCAGTGATGCCTTCTAACCATCTCATCCTCTGCTGACCCCTTCTTTTGCCCTCAGTCTTTCCCAGCATCAGGGTCTTTCCCACTGAGTTGGCTCTTCTCATCAGGTGGCCAAAGCATTGGAGCTTCAGCTTCAGCCTCAGTCCTCCCAGTGAATATTTAGGACTGATTTCCTTTGGGATGGACTGGTTTGACCTCCTTGCAGCCCAAGGGACGCTCAAGCGTCTTCTCCACTGCATTACTCTTCCCAAATGTCCTGTTGGTCCCAGCTGGTCCCATGGCCCAGCTCAGTCTCAGTGTGGCGATCTCTCGCAGGATGTCAGTACTGGGAGCACGGTTCACTGGAGTCCCTGAAACAACAGTCAGTCACTCAGATTTTATCATGTTAATTGAAATAGCAGGTGGGCATTGATGTTTAGTGGACAGAGGGGCCTGGCGTGCTGCAGTTCATAAGGTCACAAAGAGTTGGATATGACTGAGCATGCATGCAGTGGCCTTTAATGCCTGTAACTGACACTCTGTAAGCACCTGGCGGATGCTTTTGTTGAAGGGATTATGGACAGTCTTCTACATGTAACACAGCCACATTGCATTGTACACTTCTGTGTTTAAAACATGAATGTGCTCAACAGAAGCACTGCTGTTTTATTAATATCAGGCTTTTTATAGAACTGTTTAGGAATTTCTATCCTCTTAAAAGATATTTCAGGAGTCTCAAAAATTCCTGGTCACCCAGATTTCTCTCCTTCTTCAAGAACTGCTACATCCTATGTCCAGAGACCTTACGATAACTCAGAGCATAACTGCAAAATAATATGTCAGCATAGGCGTTTGATGTCAGAATGAGAGAGCTTAGTTAATGAGGGAAGTCATCTCAGAGAGGGAGGATTGAGTAGTTTTCAGAATTATAATAATCATTACGTCAGCTCTGGAGTCTCCTGATTTTGTAGAAGTGGAAACTGACAGGAGTACAGCAGAAATTAACAGTGTTGCACATCAACCATCCTTCAACAATAAATGCATTTAAAAAGTAAAATAATTGTTTTTAGAAAGGAGACACATCCTGTCCAAGGTCACTGTCTGTGATCATGTCAGAATTCAAATCATCATCCCTCAATACATTTATCCACCAACAAATATTTCCTGCGTGCCAAGCACTCCATCTCTGTGGGTGAGAAGGAAAGAGATGCGTCTATAAGGTTGTGGCACTTACAGTCCACCTGGGATGAAGCCAGGAGAGGAGTGAATAAACCAGCTCAGTAGCACTCCAAAATGGCGATGCATGTGACGGACACCCCCCACGGGGCAGAGTGAGTGAGAGCACTGTGGGACATGGGGGTTTGTCAGCAGAGCCTTCGCTGATGAGGTAGCATTGCAGCTGGATTCCAAGCAGGAATGGGCAGAAGCCAGCTTCAAGGAGAACAAGAGAACATTCCAGACAGACGGAACGAGGCTTGTCAGGGTCCTGAGCCTGGCTTTGACGTGTTAGAGGAAAGAAAAGAAAACACCTGTGTGGTTGAGCACTGGGAAAGAAGGAGGTGAGAGGCATCGGACTGACATGAGATCGGAGGGTCCCACCCCCTCTGGGCCTTTGAGGTCATGGAAGGAAATTTGGGTTTTATTTTAGAGACAGCAGGAAGCCACTGAAGTATTTAAGCAAGTGAGTTCCACAGTTCAGGTTGTGTTTTTAAAAAGCTTACTCAATAAACCTTGATTGAAAGCCTATTTATTTGCGGTGGGCTATGCCAGTGGATAACGGGGCAGGAAGTTAACCTAGGAACCCAGAGGGGCGTATGTAGCCTAATGGATTGGAGTGTGTGTGCTTGGGTAGGGGGCGACGGGCGTGTCCATTAGTGACCCCTGGAGTGTGGTAAGTCACATAACAGACTGTTTTGCTGTGTTGCTCACAAAACTTTCCATGAACCTGTCCATTGCTTTACTGAAATGATAGGGTCTAGGGTCTTGGAACTCCAGCTTCCAACCACAGCTAAGACCCCTGACCCCAGATCAGTCCACTCTAGATCAGGAGTGTTTTAGAGTCTTCATTAAGGATTTAAGCACCACAGAGAGCGTAATCGCTGGTGATGACCAGCAGACCTTGAAGGGGATATAGCCCTGAGGCTACTGTTTACATTGGACCCAACAATCAGAAGAAGCTGGCCACCTCAACGTATATCCAGGAAAGCAGAGAGCAGCAGAGGATAAAGTAGCTTTCAGTATTGCAAAGACACAGTGAAAAGTGCTGGGCCCTGGGGACTTCCTAGTTTCCATCTTCACAACCCTGGGCTCACTGTGGTCCTTTGTAGGTTTTCTACTATATCCTTATAGGATGCTGGCAAGATACAGTAGACAATCTTGGGCTGGGTCTTCAGAGATTTGTTAATGCTTTTCATAATCAGAGAAGCAGAGGAGAGGGGTTTTAGGCAGAAACCATAGTTAGTTCATGGGGCTTCCTTGGTAGCTCACTGGTAAACAATCTGCATGCAAATGCAGGAGATGTGGGTTCAGTTCTTGGGCTGGGAAGATCCCCCAGAGAAGGAAATGGCAACTCACTCCAGTGCTCTTGCCTGGAAAATTCCATGGACAGAGGAGCCTGGTGGGCTGTAGTCCATGGGGTCAAAAAGAGCCAGATGCAATTTTGTGACTAAAGAATAACAACAGATAGTTTGTTCAAAGGCACAAGAGCGTAGACCTTCTGAGGTGGGCTAGCGCAGAAGGTGCTCCTGTCAAGCACCGTATAAAACCTTGGGGAGACCCCCAGTCTTGATGATGAAAGTGTAAGGAAGAGAAGTTCAGTGAGTATTTGGAATAAAACTACATGTACAGGTCTAATAGTTGGCAACAATGGAGAGCATGGATTCTACTCCACTTCCGAGAATTCCTCTAAGAATAATACAGCGCTCATGTCCAGTTGTCAACAGTCAACATGCCACCTGGCATTTCATAGGTATTCAGTAAATATTTGAGGTATGATATTGTCTTCCCTTTCCTATGCCTCTACAACCAGTCCACAGCCAGCAGTAAACATGGACTTATTACAAATTAAGGCCCAAGTTGTGTACTTCAAAGGCAAACACTGAAGCAGGCAGGGTATTTGCAATAAGAAGCTCGAGTTCTCTTCCACCATGAGGAGTAAACTGGCTTCCAGTTGGCCCATGGCCATTCCCTCCCAGAAGCCAGCTGGCAACTGGCTCACCCCCACCCCTCTTGGAATTTACAGATGTGTGCTGGACAGTGTGGGAAAGGGTGTTCTACAGCAGCAGTTAGCTTATTCCTGGAGCAAACAGTTGACAGTGAAGGATAATTGCAGCAAGGAATGTGTTTCCTCGTGCAGTGTGAGTGACCTGTGGGCAGCCAGTCGGCTGGTTGCCCCACAGATCTCCAAAAGGAAGATTGGCAAGTGTTTTGTATTTGTGCCCAGGAGGGATTTGCAGATGCCTGCCGGGGAGGGCAGGAGAGTCGGTGGGGTGAGGGGGAGGCTGTGTTTTTACATAGGTTTGCAAAGCCCAGGATGGTTTTCTGTGGGGGGTGGGTAACGGGGGTTAAACCAGAAGGAAGAATTCTGGTCTATGTAAGGGGAGTGCTGGTTTCCCTTTAAGCAGGGAGTTTCGGCTTGACTGCCAGCTGGCATCTGGTTGACCCGGCTATAGGGCCAACACACACACAGGCAGCAGAGTCACTTACTCCTTCTGACTGTGCTGTTTGCTGCCTGTGACTGGACTAGGCTTGCTGGAAGCTGAAGCAACCTGTCCCTCCGAGCTGGAGCGGAGGGGCGGCCTCAAGCCTGTCTTGCGTGGCCTGGGGTGAGCGGATTGTACCCGCCCATTCCCCCAGCTGCTTTCTCGCCAGTCTGGCTGCTTCCCACGTTGCTTTGTCGGGTGGGACGACCTGTGTCATTGTGGTTGTGTTGGTGTTATATGAGAACACGGGCCCAAGAGCCTGGTTTTTTCACGTGGGTTTCCTGAATCTGTTCCTCTCCCCAGTGGGCTGCCCATTTGCAAGGTCAAACCAAGCAGCAGCAGTGGCAAGTATGCATTTGGCCTCTTCTTTTAGGATTAATGTGTAATTAGATTTTAGTATTTCCATAGGAATCTGTTTTTTTCTTAGAGTTTTTTTTTTTTTTTTTTTGATGTGGATTGTTTTAAAAGCCTTTATTGAATTTGTTACAGCATCACTTCTGTTTGATGCTTTGATTTTTTGGCCATGAGACATGTGGGGTCTTAGCTCCCTGACTAGGGATCAGACTTGCACCCTGCCTTGACGGTGAGATCTAAACCAAAGAATCTCCAGGGAAGTCCCTCCGTGGGAGTCTTAAGGAAGGAATTCTTGGGAAAAATCATCAGGGAAACATACGGGAGAGATCAAGTTGGAGATCTTGTTTCCAGTTTGTAGAGATGGCTTAATCTTTCCACTTCAGGGGAGAGGTGCAAAGTCTTGCTTGACAGGCGGGTGGTGACTCCTCCCGCGGACCGCGCTCCTCTAAGGAGTTGCTGTGCCTCCTGGCTGGTCTCTCCCCACCCGGCCCTGTTTCCTCTGCGTTCACAGCAGTTCTGGTCATGTCAAGATTAAAGTCATTGACGATGTGGCAAACAAACTCATGGTTCCTAGAGGGTAGTGGGAGAGGGATAAACTGGGAGACTGAGATCGGCATATACCTGCTACTACATGTAAGACAGACAGCTGATAAGGACCTACGTACAGCACAGGGAACGACTCACACTC
Source organism: Antilocapra americana (assembly GCA_007570785.1). Lineage (NCBI taxonomy): Eukaryota > Metazoa > Chordata > Mammalia > Artiodactyla > Antilocapridae > Antilocapra > Antilocapra americana. The sequence continues at coordinate 2,145,581 of ML663574.1, forward strand.
TGCAATGACGGATGTGGGAAAAGAACCTCAAAGAGCGTGGGTATATGTGCATATCAAACCGATTCACTTTACTGTACACCCAAAGCTAACACAACATTGTACAACTGTACTCCAATAAAAGTAAATTTAAAACAAGGTAGATAATCAAAAATGACCTAATGGATAGCACAGGGAAGTCTACTCAATATTCTATAGTCAAATAAATAGGGAAAGAACTCAGAAGAGATATATGTATATATATATAACTGAATCACTTTGCTGTACACCTGAAACTGACACAGCATTGTAAATCAGCTAGACTCCCGTAAAACTTTTCGAAAAGATTAAAGTAGTTGAGTAATATCCTGTGGTGGTGGTGCTTTAGTTGCTCCATCATGTCAGACTCTTTGTGACCCCATAGGCTATAGCTCGCCAGGCTCCTCTGTCCATGTAATTCTCCAGGCAAAAATATTGGAGTGGGTTGCTATTTCTTTCTCCAGGGGATTTCTTGGCCTAGGGAATCAAACCTGTGTCTCCTGCATTGCAGGCAGATTCTTTCCTGCTGAGCCACCAGGGAAGCCTTTGTAATATCTTTGTAAGGGGAGATGAAGATGGATATTCTCAGCTTGGTTCATAATGTCCTACTTGATTTAACTCCGGCTCATTGCTTAGGCTGAGCCCACTCTCTGCAGTCCAGTCGTCCTGGCCTTTTCCTCTGATTCTCAAGATTCCTCTAGGCACAGGACCACTGCACCCTCCGTGTTTGCTTCCTGGAATGTTCTTCCCACTAGACTCTGTGACGGTGGACTGCCTCTCAGCTTTCAATCTCAGCTTATACGTACCCTTTCCCCTGAATCTCGGGACATGGCCAGTTTCTCCTGTTACTCCCTCATTGTAGCATTTGTAAACCTCTTTGTAAATCCTGATCATAGTCTGTAATTCTGCATGAGTTGAGCCCACCTCACCCCTTCAGTGAAAACAAAGGCTCTCTTGTAGGCATCTTTTTGCTCCTGCATGATGTAATAGGGAGACTTCCCAGGTGGCACTAGTGGTAGAGAATCCCCCTGCCAATGCAGGAGATGCAAGAGACTCGGGTTCGATCCCTGGGTCGGGAAGATTTCTTGGAGTAAGAAATGGCAATCCACTATTCTGTGGATGTTGTTAAGTCAAGAGGGCGGTGCCAAGTTCAAAGTTAGGTAGAAAGCAATGGGACTGAGGCAAACAGTTTGGAAGGAGCTTTGAAGGAAACGCTTCAGGGTCAGCATCAATTTTAGCCTGAAGAAACTAAAAGGACAGGAAGTGAGTTTACATCAACCAGGCTCTGAATTTCATTTTCAAGCTGAACTTTGATTTTGAAGTTCAAAGAGACAGCGTTAGAGAGGTAGATTCACTGATCTCCAAACAAAAGGTATTTTTTTCTCTGTCGGGCTTTGCCCCGTCCTGAGTAGGGAAAGGGCAGGATCATAGCCCAGTGGCCAAAGGAGAGGCCTGTGCCAGCGCCTGAAGCTTGTCATGGCTGAGGGTGAATGCTCCTCTGGGGAGTTCTGAGTGATCCTGCAGCGGAAGCGATAACTGAGGGTATGAGTATGTAGAAAAAGAGGAAGCAGAGGAGGAACAGGAAGAAGAAGAGAAAGAGGAGGAAGGAGGAGGAGGAGGGGAAGGAAAGGATGGAAGAGATGGAGGAGGAGGAGGAGAAGAATGGGAACACTTAGCCCGACAACTGCAGCTCAGAAGAGTCAGAGAAGAAGATGAATTGGAAAGAGTAAGCAGAAAGGTGGCAAGGCAGGAGAAAAGAGCCTGCGGTTTGTGAGAGAAGCCGGGAGGGGCTTTTAAGAAAGAGGGTGTGGTGAAGGAGGATGAGAAAGAGAACCTGTCTTCAGATTTATTCAGAACGGGGTTGCTGAGGACCTTGGAAAGGGCAGTGTTTTTGGAGTGCCAGGGATGGAAACCAGAGGTCGGCTGTAGAGAAGGGAGTTCTGAGAAAGGGGGTGTCAGAGCAGTACTTGGCTGGAGCCTTTAAATCTTTCAACCATCTAAGGAAGTTGCCAAGGGCAAAAACCTGTGCCTGCCACGGAACGCTCGGACAGAGTGTTCCCTTCTTCTCATCGCTGTTCGCAGAAACTCAGGGCCGCCGAATCCCGGCCAGATGCTCTGAGGGTCAGGACGGGGCTGGACATCCTGGGAGCAGAGGTGGAGGAGGGTGCTGGCTGTTGTGTGCTGAGCCTCGGGGCAGCACCCCTGGGTGGGAGGCCATCCTTGGGGCCTGCCCTACCCTGGCCTGAGCTGCTGTTAATGTTAGCTTCTCATTTCCAAGAGCCCTAAATCTATCCTGGAGTATGAAAGCTGGTGCTTGGAGCGTGATCTAGTTAATGCCTTTTACTTTATCTGAATTCAATGGCAGAGGAAAGGTTGGTTTTGAACGTTCATCTCTCGGGCTGAGTGGTGGTACCAGAACAGTAGGCACTTTGGTTTGGGAGGGAGGAGCCTGCTGTTTGCTGGACAAAGACAGAGGCCCCGGCGGGGAGGGTGGGAATCAGTGGGAGTTAGGTTTTTGGGCTTCCCGGGTGGCTCAGACGGTAAAGAATCAATCTGCAATGTAGGAGACCCAGGTTCTATCCCTGAGTTGCGAAGATCCCCTGGAGGAGGGCCTGGCTACCCACGCCAGTATTCTTGCTGGAAAATCCCATGGACAGAGGAGCATGGCGGGCTACAGTCCATAGGATTGCATGGAATCAGACATGGTACTTCAGTTCAGGTTTACCAGCAGGAGGCAGGCCATGGATGTCATCAGCGCAGGTCTGGGTTACAACTGGACCAGGTGGTCTAGTTTAGGGTCAGGAAGGCCGTGGATGCAAAATCTTCATCAGAAGTCAGCAATCCAGAGAATTGGAAAGGAGCAGGTTAGGCTTAGGGGAGGGAGGCAGCCCGGCTCTGCTGCTGATGCGAGGTGCACAGGCCCCTCGGCCTCCTCCTACAGTGTAATCAGCCCCACCCAGCCGCATGTCGTCTGCGCTTGTTCTCTTGTGGACTTCGTGTCCCCTGGGGCTGTCAGGTGACCTACTGGGTAAATGAGGCTCGTCTTCGCAGAGTCCTGCGTTTCTGTTTGTTAGAATCTTCCTTTGCTGGGAAACCACACACCCTTGGAAGAGTAATGACAGATAAACAGAGGGACCTCCAGCTTGGGTTTGGATGGCTTCCTGCTCTCTGCCTTGTCGCAGCTGCGGGAGCTCCTACCATTATAGGGGGCTTTCCGGACTGGTCTCTTGCCCCCGCTGCCTTTGTAGTGCATCCTAACTGTTTATGCTGTCTTCCGGAGTCAAGCAAGACAGACATCACACTCTTCTGCCTTGTGGCTATGAACTGGGTCTTAATCTTGAGTGTAATATTACATGTCATTCAGGAAAAGAATTTCATATGGAACCTCACCATGACTTACAACTTTAGGTTACAGTGAGCAAGCAGTGACCCACACCTCCTTGGGAGGATAAAGATGGGCAGCCACTCCTGAGCACTTCTGCGAGGTTTGTCCCAATTTTGTAAACGTCCCTGTTCCCTTGGGGGATAGTCAGCAAGTTGGCCTGCAGTTGCAATCTGCAGTCTGGGCCATGTGGAGAGTTCAGAGAATGATAAATGCTGGAAGCAGTGTGCCTGGGATTTACTGTCGCCTCAAAGGGGCTGCTCTGTGTGAGGTGTCCTGCAAAACTAGTCTCTGTAAAGGTTCATGATTTAGAGATGAGCTTTTTCTTGAATGTTTTTGAAGTGTAATTGATTTGCATTGTTGTGTTAATTTCTGCCGTCAGTTCAGTTCAGTCGCTCAGTCGCGTCTGACCTGTGCTGCAGGGAGGACTGCATCACGCCAGGCCTCCCTGTCCATCACCAACTCCCAGAGCCTACTCAAACTCATGTCCATCGAGTCGGTGATGCCCTCCAACCATCTCATCCTCTGTAGTCCCCTTCTCCTCCTGCCTTGACTCGTTCCCAGCATCAGGGTATTTTCTGATAAGTCATTTCTTCACATCAAGTGGCCAAAGTATTGGAGCTTCAGTATCAGTCCTTCCAGTGAACACCCAGGACTGATCTCCTTTAGGGTGGACTGGTTGGATCTCCTTGCAGTCCAAGGGACTCTCAAGAGTCTTCTCCAACACCACAGTTCAAAAGCATCAGTGCTTAAGTGCTCAGCTTTCTTTAGAGTCCAACTCTCACATCCATACACGACTACTGGAAAAACCATAGCTTTGACTAGATGGACCTTTGATGGCAAAGTAACGTCTCTGCTTTTTAATATGCTATCTAGGTTTGTCATAGCTTTTCTACCAAGGATCAAGTGTCTTTTAATTTCATGGCTGTAGTCATCATCTGCATTGATTTTGGAGCCCAAGAAGATAAAGTCTGTCACTGTTTCCATTGTTTCCCGATCTATTTTCCATAAAGTGGTGGGAACAGATGCCATGATCTTTATTTTCTGAATGTTGAGTTTTAAACCAGCTTTTTCATTTCTTCTTTCACTTTCATCTAAAGTATCTTTAGTTCCTCTTTACTTTCTGCCATAATGGTGGTGTCATCTGCATATCTGAGCTTGTTGATATTTCTCCTGGCAATCTTGATTCCAGCTTATGCTTCATCCAACCTGGCATTTCTCATGATGTACTTTGCATAGAAGTTAAATAAGCAGGGTGACAGTATACAACCTTGATGTATTCCTTTCCCAATATGGAACCAGTCTGTTGTTCCATGTCTGGTTCTAACTGTTCATTCTTCACCTGCATACAGGTTTCTTGCAGTACTGGGGTGCAATCTAAAAAAGGGCAGAATGATCTCTGTTTCCAAGGCAAACCATTCAGTTTCTACCATATAACAGAGTAATTCAGTTTCTTTGTCATATTCTTTTCCATTCTGGTTTATCACAAAGTATTAAGTACAGTTCCCTGTGATAGAGATGATCTTTAATTCTTATTCAAAGCAGGGACTTCTAAATCAACCTGGAACAGTTAGAAAAAGCTTCACTGAGGAAATGGTAACTGAGATGACTCTTGAAAAACAGTCACAGATTAGCCACGTAGATGATGGGTGGGTCAGGCAGGAGGATGAAGCTTGGAAATTCTAGCCTGAGGAAACAAAAGAGCCTTGTGAAATTGTAGTAGAAGTTCTGAGGTTCTGAGGAGTAAGCCTTGTGATGAAGCATGGTCAGGGGATGAGAGTCACTTTGTGTATTATTGACAGGAGCTTGAGTGTTTACCCTGGGCATGAAGGAGAACCACTGAAGCATCACCTGTGAGGATAAACTGGGGATGGCTTGGTCAAATTTGGACTTTTACAAAGCCGACTCTTGCTAATGTATGAGAATAGGATACTCTGAGAGAGAAAGGAAAAGATGATAGATTTAACCTCTTGCCTTGTAAGCGAAACTGTGAGTTCCTCTTTGTGTATCGTGTTAGGCAACGATCTAATTTCACTCTTTTACATGTAGCTGTCATCTCACTACTGGGCATGTATCTTGACAAAACCATAATTCAAAAGGACACCTGCACCCCAGTGTTCACTGCAGCACTGTTTACTATAGCCAGGATATGAAAACAGCCTAGATTTCCAATGACAGATGAGTGGATAAAAAAAGATGCAATACAGATATACAGTGGACTATTACTCAGCCACAAAGAGGAATGAAATTGGGTCCTTTGTAGAGATGTGGATGGCCTGGAGACTGTCATACAGAGAGTGACGTAAGTCAGAGACAGCAAAGCAAGTATTGTACATTGACACACGTATGTGGGATCTAGAAAGATGGTGTACTGGTGAACAGATTTGAAGGGCAGGGGTAGGGACACAGACATACAGAACAGACACATGGACAGTGCAGGGAGGGGAGGCTGGGACCAGTCGAGAGGGTAGAACTGCCGTATATATGCCACGACGTGTAAACAGATAGCAAGTGGGCAGCTGCTCTGTAGCACAGGGAGCTAAGCTCAGTGCTCTCTGATGATGCTCTAGAGGGATGGGAGGGGCTGGCAGAGAGGGAGGCTCAAGAAGGACGGGACCTAGCATATATGTACAGCTGATTCACGTTGTTGTACAGCAGAAACAAAGACAGCACTGTAAAGAAATTATACTCCAATCAAAGAAAGAAAACCAGTGAGGCCCTGAATCAAGACATTGCCAATGACCCTAGAGAGGAGGGGGGAGATCGCAACCGTGTTTAGGGTCTGCTGGCTGTTAGTTAAGGAAGGTGCAGAGGAAGGAGAAATCCACAATGGTTTCTAAAATTCTGGTTCATACAGACATATGGAAGTCAAGAGCCAAGATCAGTAAATACAAAGATGGCTTTGGGAAAGAGCAATGAATGATGTGTTGTCTTGGACAAGTTGAACTTAAATATTTTGGAACTTTGAGTGGAGGCATCCAGGAGACAGAACTACAGGGTCTGGAGTCTGGGTGAGAGAATCAGGTCAATGATGTAAATTTGGAATCATAAGCATTGATGTTGGTTGAAAAATTCTTCTCTAAGAGAGCGTGTAGATTGACTACAGATCGTTGTCAAGGATAAAGCCTTGAGGAACAGCAACACTTAGGAAACAGGCAGAGAATTATGAGCGCTGTGAGAAAAAGAGGTCTCCAGCAACACAGCAGTGAGAGATGCATTAATAGTTTCAGAATCCACGGAAGTAGAGATTTGGTAGAAAAAGAAAGTGGGAAAGATTGAGGATGAGAGGAGAGAAAGGCAGAGGACGAGATGGCTGGATGGCATCATTGACTCAGTGCACATGAGTTTGAGCAAGCTCTGGGCGGTACTGGAGGACAGGGGAGCTGGCTGCTGCAGTCCATGGGGTCGGCAGGGAGTCGGGCATGATTTAGTGACTGAACAACAGCAGCAGAGGAAGACGCCACAGACAGATTCAGTCGGCAGAATTTCATTGACAAAACTTCAAGGTCCAATGTTTAAGAGACTGAGATCACTTGCCAGGACAGGGGACTTTTGCCAGGTCTTCAGGTAGATTTTTTTTTTTTTTGAACCACGGACATTGAAAATGTTCATCAATTTAGTGTACATAGAATGTCAATTTTCTTATTCCATCTTTCCTAAAGCGTACACTGTGTCCATATTAAAAGCCTTTGGGTTTTGGTCTTCTATTCTGTGTTCCTAAGTAGTTTGCATTTGTATGGACTTCTTTCTCCTCCAGGTGACTTACTGTTTCTCTAGGGCTTCAGCCACATGTTTTATCTCTCTTTTTTAAAAATTCCAACCCAATATTCAGTGAAAGGCTCTCACCTAGTAGGTGTTCTAGATAAAAAGCTTTGAGACTCTTTTAAAAAAAAAAAGAACCTAAGCAATTGCTGAAAGATCTCCAGAAACATTTTTTTGAGAATCATTTCCATGGATCATCAGTTTAGGAACATTCATCCCAAACATCCACGTTCTCAGTGACACACAGAGAGTTTGAAGGATGTCTTTTTCTCAAGCTGTGAATGTGGCCAGTACAGAGGTTGGCCATTTGACTTCTCCTAATTGGAGTGATAAAGAGAAGAGTAACCTGATTTTTGTCATCATGATGATAACCAAAGACTATCAGAATGTGCCTGTGTAATAGAATCATTAGAAATAACAAAGCTTCACGATTTACTGAGTACCTGTGGTATCAGCCATCACTTACTCACAGTGTTTGGGAGGCCAGGCACTGTGCCAAACTCCACAAGTGCTTTTAAGCATCTTTTAAAATTAATTTCATTGGGGTATCACTGCTTTGCAGTGTTGTGTTGATTTCTGCTGTACAACAGTGTGAACTAGCCATATGCACAAATACATCTGCCCCCTCTTGAGCCTCCCAGCCCCCTGCATCCCACCCCTGAAGGTCATCACCGAGCGCCGAGCTGAGCTCCCTGTGCTACACGGCAGCTTGCCACTAGCTATCCGTTTGCATGGTGGTGCGCCTCAGTAGACATTTCCCCAAAAAGACATACAGATGCCCAAGAAGTGCATGAAAATGTGCTCAGCATCACTCACTATTAGAGAAGTGCCGATCAAAAATACAGCTAGGTATCCTTCACACCAGTCAGAATGGCTATCATCAAAAAAATATCTACAAATAATAAATTCTAGAGAAGATGTGAAGAAAAGGAAACCCTCCTGCACCGTTGGTGAGAATTGTAAATTAATAAAGCTGCCACAGAGAGCAGTGTAGAGGTTTCCTAAAAATCTAAATATAGAGCTACCATATAATTCAGAGGGCTTCCTTGGTAGCTCAGTGGTAAAGAATCTGCTGCAGTGCAAGAGACCTGGGTTCGATCCCTGGTTGGGAAGACTCCCTGGAGAAGGGAATGGCTACCCACTCCAGTATTCTTGCCTGGGGAATCCCATGGGCAGAGGAGCCTACAGTTCATGAAATCACAAAGAGTCAGATTCGGCTGAGTGATTAACACTTCCACATGACACAGAAATCCCACTACTGAGCTTATATCCAGAGAAAACTATAACTATAGTGCTTTATAGCATTAAATTTCAGGTACTGTTCACTCCAGGGTCCTGTGATGGAGGAAGCCGAGACATAAAAGGTCAGAGCATTCTGGCCTCAGTCACACAGTCAGTGAAGGAACAGCCCAGGCTCCGAGTTCCCAGCCTCCTGACCCCAAAGCACCTGCGTATGTGACACTTAATGACTTCGTTTATTCTTCACGGGACCCTGGGAGGTGAATATCAGCAGCACCGCTTTACTGATGACGAGGCAAAGCACTGGTAAGTTCAGCACGTTGTCCGAGATCACACGGGCCATAAATAGTGGCGCTGCCTTTCCAGTTTAGATCATCGATTCAAGCCCTTTCTCTTTCTGCTGTGTTTTCCTGGCCCCTGGAAGTGTTCCATCTTCATGAACTGTCATGGGCTTTACTGATGGTGGGGAAAATGAGAAGACTGCAAGGCTGGCTGCGTCCCAGGACCTGAGCTCATCCTTCTCGGAATCGCCCGGAGAGGCTGAAGCTCTTCCTGCTTGGTATCAAGCTGAAGAAGGAGGCTCTTTTGGAAACAATGTTGATATCATTGTAACTGTATCACATGTTTGCTGGAGAAAAGCTGAAAGACACAGAGAAGATAAAAAATACCCATTTTTTATTTTAAAACATTCTTTATAAAATGAGTGAATATGCTATTTATTTGTAGCCTTTGTCATTTAAAACAGTCCCATACCTTTACATATTTTTCTACAATATGACCCTTTCCTACAGTATGAACACACACTACTCTAGTAACATTGTATAGTGTTAGATGACAATACCATTACTTATTGAAACATAGTAGGCTGTTGTCATTAAGGCTAACATCTTTCATTAGTGTCTATGGTGATTTCCTATGACCAGCTCCAGTAAACTGAATTCTAAGTTGGAGGAATAACTTGGTAAGTTCTTTGAGATATAGTGATATGCACCGATAAATACTTAGGTGTGTCAGTTATATGGGTTTCCCTGGTGACTCAGAACCTGCCTGCAACGCGGGAAACCCGGGATTGGTCCCCAGGTCAGGAGGATCCTCTGGAGAAAGGGAATGGCCAGTTTTGTATAAATATATATATGCACACACACAGCCTTTCTGTGCCAGAATCCGTGCCAAGTTTTGCTCCCTCCGACAGGGTGTGGTTGCACCTCTACGCCTGTCAGCTCAGTGGGTGAGAAATGGCCTCTCTTGGTGGGTTTTAGTTGAACTTCTGGTTACAACTGTGGTCGGCTGAATCCTGCCCTCCCCCAAACTGTCCAAGTCCTGAGCCCTGCGCCCTAGCACCCCGAAGCCCATTGCCTTGTCTAGTAACAGAGACTTCACAGACAAGATTCAGTAAGCAGCCCTGAGGTGAGGAGGTGAGCCTGGGTTATCTGGTTGACCTAACGTCATTCCAACATCCTTGGAAGAAGAAAGCAGGAGGGTCAAAGTCATAGAAAGAAAATATGAGGATGCAAGCATATTTCAGTGAGGAGATGAGCGTCAGCTGCTGACTTTGAAGATGGAGGAACAGGTCCAAGGCCCAAGAAAGGAGGCGGCCTTCAGGAGCTGTAAAGACTAGGCACGGGTCCCCTGGAGCCTCCAGGAGGAGGGCAGTCCTGTGGACCTGCGTTGGGTTTGTGACCTCCAGGGCTCACATGCGACATAAACAGTGATGCTGGGGAGCTCAGCCCGGTACTCTCTGGTGATCTAGAGGGGTGGGAGGTGAGGGGGGGGAGCCTCAAGAGGGAGGGAAACATGTATATCTGTGGCTGAATCACATTGTTGTACAGCAGAAATAACACAACAATGTTAATCAACTGTACTCCAGTAATAAAATAAAAATAAAAAATAATGAGAAAAAATTGTGCTTTTTTAAGCCAATAATTTCGGGTAACTTGTTATAGCAACAATAGAAAGGAATACAATTAATTTTTTTTTCATTTTTAGAGACTTTTTGTTTTAGTTTTCCATGACTCTTAACTTATTTTCATTTTGATGATTTTATCTTTTTTTATGGGTTTTTGAAGGCTATTTTTGTATTAACTACATTTCAGTCACATATATGGTCAGTATTTTCTCCAATTATTTGTTTTATTACTTCATTTTTAGTTTTTTTCTTATTGCTTCTCCCCCCTCGATAAGATAAAGCTGTGAAGATTCTGGACTATAGTGTCAGAAAGTCCTGGACTGGAGTCTTATCTCTAATTTTGGACAAATTTCCTTACCTGAGCCTTAATTTTCCTATGTGTAAGTTTAGAAAGTAGTAGTATCTATCCTATAAAAACCAATATAATGATTAAGATAGTATGCATAGAGGATTACTATCATGTCTCATATCTAGTGAATAAGTAGTACATACTAGACCTTCTTTTTTTCTTTTTAAATTAAAAATATTTTTTTGGCCACCCCATGCTTCATGTTTTGATTGGGGGCAGGAGGAGAAGGGGACAACAGAGGATGAGAAGGCTGGTGGCATCGCTGACTCAATGGCCATGGGTGTGGGTGCGGGATTGCTGAGTTGGACATGACTGAGCGACTGGCTGATGCTTCATGTGGGATCTTGCTCCCCAACCAGAGGTCGAACCTGCGCCCCCAGCACTGGAAGCATGGCGTCTTAGACGCTGGACTGCCAAGGAAGTCCTGAGATCATCTTCTTCTTATCGTTATCTTTTCTTCTATGGTTTCTTATTTTGCTCAACACCTGAGGTGGGAGATTATGCATTTTACCTTTAATCCATTCAGTGACTCCAAATTTCAAGTAGCTAATAACCTGCCATTTTCCCATCTACATCAGCTTATTCCCACCACCAGTGACAGCCATTTTCTCACATCTCAGACCTTTCAGGGGAACAGCGGGTCCCTCCCTTATTTCTTTTGACCCCTGGTGCATCTGATGACTTGTCATTCTAGCCTGCTGGGGATCGTGGCTGCTGATGGCTGCCTTGCTCTTTTGTTCATGAAGTGATTGATGGGGAACCAGGAGTCAAAAAGAAGACTTTTCCCATTATTCTGTCTTCTGAGTCTGCAGAACATCACCTGTGTTTCCATCTGAGTCAAGGCAGGTGGTGAAACCACCCATACGTCCAGGCTTATCTAACAGCTGACTCAAAGGTAACACGTGTGTAAAAGTGAGCCAGAATCCAAGATTGGTGCAGAATAAATTTTCTAGAAGTCAAACATCTGTTACAAGAAAGCTGAATTCTAAGCAGTGTGTGTCTAGGAGCAGTGTGAATGACCTGCCAGGGCTCTTTGTTCTCATAGTTTTTCGAGTCAATTTGCTTTTGAGGGAGGTGTGGGTGGGTAAAAGTAGGCAGAAATGTCTTTAAAAATACTCCAAATGTGTCGGGTTTTCTTCTCTTGAATTTTGGATCCACACCTTTGGCAGGATTTGGAACCTGATTTTTTTTTTTTTTTAAGAGGGTAAGGTCTTCAGTGCGAAGTGTTTTGCTCTCTTTATCAGCAGAATTCTGAGGTCATCATTACAGAAAACGGTGATTTGGGTCACATCGCAGCTGACCATTTTGCTCAAAGATTGAAGGATCAGTCTCATTTGCCCCATGAAAGTTCCTTATCTTCTCCTCAGAGCGTCAGTCTTCTTGTAAACAAACCAACGGGCAACCCAGAGCATTGTAAACAGGTTTCCTTATCCTTGCAGTCTCTTACTGGAAGCAGCAACAATTATTGCATGAGTCCTTCAACTTCGCATCAACGTTCAGAGTCACAGCCAGGAGAGGTGGGAGAAAAGAAAGCAGGCTTACTCATCAACAGTATATAAAGTGGAGTATGCCTGTATCCGGGCTTCCAGGGGGCTCAGTGGGAAAGCATCTGCCTGTCAAACGAGGAGACACGGGTTTGATCCCTGGGCTCGGGAAGAGTCCCTGGAGGAGGAAATGGCAGCCCACTCCAACATTCTTCCCTGGAAAATTCCATGTGCAGAGGAGCCTGGAGGACTGAAGTGTGTGGGGTCACAGCGTCAGACATGGCTGAGTGACTAACACTTTCACTTCTTTTTTCGCTTCATGACCTGACTTCAAATTAGGGCAAGGTTCACAAGCTGGGGAATGTTTCCCAATATTAAACAGTCCACATCACTCCTACAGTCACACTTATGTAAATAACACACGTGATGTGTAATTCCAAGTCTTCATGGTGCCAATGAGACAAACTCCAAATACTAGAACAACAAATTATTTTATTTTTACAATAATATTTTTAATATTTAATTTTCGTTTTACAGTTTAATAGATAATTTTGAGTCCGTAGAGAAAAATAACTTATTTGAAGTCAATTCTTTTTTCTACCTTATATTTAATTTTCTTCTTTAATGAAACTGCACCCAAATTCATATATTTAGAATACATTTTGTGTTTCAATCCTTTAGTCACTACTCTCTGTACATCATAAATTATGGTGAAAATCATTATTGTAAGAATATAATTAATGAATCTGCTGGAATGAAAGCAAGAAATATAAATTCTGTAGGATACTTATATAATAAGTTAAACATTATGTATGGTGTTTTTAATTTGGAGCTTATCCAGACATTGCCAACTTACCAGCAGAATCCTCGGATATAGCGAGGACTAGCTCAGTGCGGTTGGATATTAGGTCAGTTCTCTGTGTCACGATGGCCGTGACTTTATTTCTTGTTTTGAAGAATAATTTTGTTCATTTAGTTTTGGCTGTGCTGGGTCCTCGCTGCCACCCGGGCCCCTCTCCAGCGCGCTGAGTGAGGACCCCTCCGTTGGGGGTGCAGACTTCTGCCTGCCCTGGCTCCTCTTGTGGGAAGCAGAGGCTCTGGGAGGCTTGGGCCCCAGGAGTTGCAGCGGGTGGCTCCGCAGCTGGGTTCATGGGCTCGGTTGCTCAGCAGCTTGTGGGATCTTCCCAGACCCGGGATTGAACCTGTGTCCCTTACACTGGCAGGCGTATTCTTTACCACTGGACCACCAGGGAAGCCTAATGTATTCATTTCTTATTTTGTCATTGTGAATGTTTGTTGAAAGCAGGGGGTGGAGAACATTGAAATCAAGCTCATTTGTGCTACTGTTCTGAGGCCTGCAGATACTTGGGACCAGCTTTGCCTACGTGAAACTTTTCCTGGTAACTTATTCTAGACATTTTTTGCTTTTTCATTCTGGGAGCCAAACAATGTTCCTTGTGTCAAGCAAAGTCTTTCTGTTCTATCTTAAGTTGCTTTTTCTCTTATTTCAGAATACACACATTTATATTATGGTGAGTATTACCAGGTGTGTTTTGTAAAATGTGTCTCACTAACAATCTTCCTCAAAAAGGCCAGTCTGAGAATTTTGCTGTTGTTTGTTCAGTTCAGTTCAGTCACTAGGCCATGTCTGACTCTCTGCGACCCCATGAACTGCAGCACGCCAGGCCTCCCTGTCCATCACCAACTCCCAGAGTTTACCCAAACTCATGTCCATTGAGTCGGTGATGCCGTCCAACCATCTCATCCTCTGTCATCCCCTTCTCCTCCTGCCCTCAATCTTTCCCAGCATCAGGGTCTTTTCCAATGAGTCAGCTCTTCGCATCAGGTGGCCAAAGGACTGGAGTTTCAGCTTCAACATCAGTCCTTCCAATGAACACCCAGGACTGATCTCCTTTAGGATGGACTGGTAGGATCTCCTTGCAGTCCAACGGACTCTCTCAAGAGTCTTCTCCAATACCACAGTTCAAAAGCATCAATTCTTTGGTGCTCAACTTTCTTTGTGGTCCAACTCTCACATCCATACATGACTACCGGAAAAACCATAGCCTTGAGTTGACTTTTGTTGACAAAGTAATGTCTCTGCTTTTTAATATGCTGTGTTTGTACGTTTTTGTAATTTATTTCTCAAGTCTGTCGCCCTACCACACATGGAAATATCTCTCTGGTTTTGAGAGGTAGATACAGGAATCCTGATGTTTTTATTAGAATATCACTGAAAACCTCTGTATTTGGGAAGGATACTTTATAGAAATACATTTTACAGGCTGGTCGAGTACTCCCTTCTCTGCAGTGAATCTGAATTCACACTTTATTTGGTTTGCATACTTCTACACGACAGCATGGAGAGTGTGTGCATTGAGCTGGTGTGGTGTTCCTCTTTTCAGCCTCTTGAGACTCTGACATGCTGGCTCAAGATTGAGCGACTTGTCTATAAATTATAGAACTACCGATTCCAACCTACTACCTATCTCATAGACATGCTGTAATATATTAATGAAAAGTACTTTGAGCTCCTTAGAGGGGAAAAAAAGATCCTCTCTATAAACAGAGAACTGTTACCAAAATATTCTTTTGATTAGTTCTTTGGATCCCCGTATGAAAGTCCCAGGCCAGCCAATGATTGGGGATTTATAGATAGCCATTTGTGCAAGAACATCCAAAGACACTCAAACATTAAACAAACACAGATGCGCAAAGGAGATGATGAAGTGGCCCGATGATGGTACAGCCTGTACCTGTGAGTTGGTGGGTGGGACTGCGTTTTCGTAACTCTGATTATTCTTACTCTCTACCATACATTTGAGACTTGAATGGCCTGAACCGGCCAGCGTGGAAATGGCAGTCCTTTTTATAAAACTCTTAATAGTCCTCCACAGGCAAAGCAAAATTAGGAGCAGATTGTCTGAAGCTGGGGCTCCACCAGCCCTTGGAGTTTTTCTAGGTTTTACGATCTCATCTAGATTGCTGTAGATACCATGCCGTAATGCTGATGGACACACAGCTAGTGACTCGTGAGCCAGATGTCTAAACTTTGCAGCTTCTCATCAATTTCAGGTGGTGCAGTGCAAAGAGTTAAGCTCTGGGAGCATCCGAGAGCTGCCTCGGGTTTTTTTCAGACACTGTTTGCACGGTCCCCTCAGTGGCAGACTGGAGGGCATGGGTCAGAAGTCCTGCCTCATCAAGTCCATGATGACACCAACAAGAGGCGATTCTAATGATGACAAGAAAATGTTGGTTCTCATTACCCACACCAGTGGCCTCCTCTCCCCAAGTTCACTGAACTGCTGCCCTGTGCTCCACTCGGCTTTTGCTCACACGGGCCATCTTCTGTTACCATTTGGCAGAGGTCTTCTGCCCGAAATATTCCTGTCTTGCACAATGGAGACAGTGCCCACAAGGTCTCAATCAGATTGTCATGTGAATTATTTTACATTTCATGAGGGAGATAAAAATAAACCCAGGTTGGGATTGGAAAAACCATTTCAGGTCCTCAGCCTCGAGCCCTCTGCATCTGTACTTTCTCCAGCCTGCTTCCATCCACTTTCTAGCCTACCCTCGTCTCCTCTCTTGCACGGTGACGCAGGCCTATTGCCCAACTCTTGTTACGACTTGGGAGGTTGTTGTGATTGGTTTGTTTTTAATATCTTGCCCAATCTTTCCACTTTTAGTTCCAGACTGTTGCTGTTAACTGCTTTCAACTACCCCATTCTTTACAGAGTGACACAGTACTCTTTACAACCTAGCTCAGAGACTTCTTTCACTCCAGTTCTAGGGTGGCTGCATCATACCCATGGATTCTACAAAAATGGCAACTGGGAGGTTGTTAGGCAGTTTCTATTTATTCTCTTAGGGGTCCAGGGCAAGGGGAACCCCACCCTCCAGTTGTCATTGCATTGCTCTCATAATAGCCTGGAATGTGCGTTGGTATCTGAGGAACGGGGGTCAGTCAAGAGAGCCAAGGTCATCCAATTAGTACTTGATGGTTTAGTAGCTTGCACCCAAGCCTGACTGACTCCAAAACCCATTTTCTAAAAAATTTCTCTTTCTTTTTTACTTTTTTAAATTATGAGAGTATGACAACACATTTACAAGAGACTGGAAAACACAGAGCAAAGTTATATATAGTTCTACTATACATTCCAATTATTTTTAAGTATTTTAGATTTTTTTCTAAGATTTTTAGTTGGAGTTTCAATATCAAACTCTCAAAAATTAACAGAATGATTATACAGAAAAGTAGAAGGATATAGTAGACGTGAAAACACCCTGAGCCAATTCAATATGATTGCAATGCAAGAGGCTCAGATTCTATCCCTGGGTCAGAAAGATGCCCCTGGAGAAGGGAATGGCTTCTCCATGGGTATGTTAGAGAATTCCCACTCCAGTATTCTTGCCTGGAGAATCCCATGGGCAGAGCAGCCTAGCAGGCTACAGTCTAGGAGGCTGCAAAGTCAGATACAACTGAGTGACTAACACTTTCACTTTTTATTTTATTTTTTATTTTATTTTATTTTTTTATTGTTTTTGCCATACATTGTCATGATATCACCATGGGTTTACATATGCTTCCCCTCCGGAACCCCCCTCCTTCCTCCCCCCACCCCGGGAAATCTCGCTGCACCAGCCCCAAGCATCAATCCTCGGCTGGCGATTGATTAGACATATGATAATTAACATGCTTCAATGCCCTTCTCCCATATCATCCCACACTTTCACTTTTTTCAAGATTTATACAATTTTCACACAACAGTAGGACAGAAACCTCTAGTCAAGTTCCCATAGACTACAAACTAGGAGACACTGGAACATACCCAGGGGCGTAAAACAAGGTGCAAGAAACTCACGGCCTGAAAGTATTGAAATCATACAGTACTGAACACCTAAAAGTCCTGAAATCTGCTCTCTTGTCACTGTGGAACTGCATTAGCAAAGCCCATTTTGTCTGCTGTTCACCTGTCTCCCCATTAGTCTGGTCCCTTTTTTTTTGGATTCTGTAGATGAGCTTCCATTGTTTTTATACAGCTGGAGCGAGCATAATGAATTTAAACTTGGAAGCAGCTCCCCTCATAGGACCTGGCCCAAGAAGCTTATCGGCACAAACGAGGGGAAAAGGGAGACGTCCCCGTGAGGAGAGAGGGACGCCAAGAGTCATTGCTGAAGGATGTACGTTCTCGCGGATTCAGCTCAGAGTCAGGGAGGGACCCGACGCCTGGCCGCACTTCTGGGCACGCAAAACACAGCGGCCCGGGCGGTTCCTAACCCAAGTCCTGCTGCCACTGTCAGTCGCCGTTTTCCCGTCTCAACCCAGTTTTGTTCTGTTTTCATCAGAGTTCATGCCATCATCAGTTTCCATGTCGCTTTAAGAGAAATAACCCCCCGGGCTGTCCCTCCGTCCACACCCCATGTGCCTCCACCCCAGGCAGGTGATAGCTGCGCATCTTCAGTAGAAGCAGGGCAACCGGGATGTTACAGGGGTCACAGGTGTCCCTGGACCGTAGGGAGTTCGTTGGAGCAAACACGGGGGCTTCATCCCGAGTTCCAAGGAGAAGGTTAGGATCGTTCAGCTCGTATAGAGGCTGTTTGCTAGTGTGGTCAGAGAGCACTACATGCGGAAACTTGTCACTGTTTGAAGCCTCGGTAGAATTTTGCCTAATTATTATTTATCCCCAGCTCACTGGTTCCTTTCTTGTTTGTTTTGTTTTGGGTTTACTTCTACCTATGTTTGTGTGACAAAAGCTAGGAAAAATAAGCTTTTTTTATTTTCTTTTTTTTTTTAAGCATTGAAATGCTTTACTTCTATAACTTTATTGGTCTATTTTTGGCTGTGTGGGGGCTTCACTGCTGCAAGAGGGCTTTCTCTAGTTGCAGCGAGCGGGGGCTGCTCTCGTGTCGGGCAGGAGCTGCTCACTCCGCGGCTTCTCCTGCTGGAGACACGGGCTCTAGGGTGCCCGGGCTTCGGGGGTGGTAGTGCGCTGGCTCTGCAGTCGCGGCTTCCAGGCTCCAGAGCTCAGGCTCAGCAGCTGTGGCTCAGAGGCTTGTGGGGTCCTCCCAGACCAGGAGCACTTGTTCAGTTGGTGGAAACCCGTCGGTTGCAAACCTGCGCTGGGAGGAGATAAAGGCAGTGTTTGCTCTTGTTCGGGTTCAGCTGCGATTCTTTGTTATTACCTAGGCAGGTAATAGCGGAAACAAGCACAGAAGGTGGGATTTTTCCCTGGTGAAACGTCTTTGTCAGTTCCAATCATGCAGTGTGACTAGTGTGAGGTAATGGCTCTTACTTCCTTGGAACTGTGTTCTGCAATGCGTTTTGCTTTACTAAAAATCAGAATATCATTTTGAATGTCTTGTTCTTCCATATGAGCCTGGATTTCATCCGCTAGTTTCACGTGTCACACAGGTACTTTACTCAGAATAGGTGCTACAGCTGAGCCCGAAATAAAAACTTGAAAAAGTGAACAGGATCTCAAAAGTGCTTCCACCACTACCTCCAGATTTCTTTCTTTTTTTTGCTTAATTCATAACATTTCTTTTCTCAAATCTATGTGTTTTATTCATTGAGAAGCTGTGCAAATCCTTAAGAAATAGCCAGGAGGGTCCCCAAATACCCTTCTTTGCTGTCTTAACTTTAATATAATAGAACCAATGCAGATATGGCCAGTGTTTTCACAGTGGTTGTTTGGGGCTTGAACTGATTTTCATTCGAATCATGGGGCATCGTGGGGCTTGAAGACCAAGTGGAAGGAGCTGCAAGCTGCAGGTCTTCTGTCTCTAAGCTGACGGACTAATTTCTTTCTACGGTAAGAGGTGATTTTTCTAGTATTCTGATTTTATGTTATTGTTTGGTATAAGAGATCTAGACTTCAGTTAAGACTTCTGGTAGATTACGAGAGAGAGAGAGAGAAAGAAAGTGGTGAGTCATACAAAATTAAATTAGTTTACATTAAAAGCAAAGATAAGAGATAGTCAAAACCTGTCACTTCCTGTGGTATATACATTCAATGGGAGATTACTCAGTCTTTTAAAAAAGAAGAAAATCCTGTTACCTGTGACAACAAAGATGAACCTAGAGGATGTTATGCCAAGTGATACCAGCCAGCCACAGAAGGATGAATACCCACTGGGCAGTTCCATGTCTGTGAAGTGTCTCAAGTAATCAAACCCATAGAAACAGGGCAAAACGACATTGCTAGAGGTTGGGGTCGAGGGAGGGGGAAATGGGAGGAGCCACTCAGCAACTGCAGTTTCCCTTATGCCAGATGGGCAGGTTCTAACGATCCGCTGTACAACCCCCTGCCTATGGCTAGCGGCATGGTGCTGTGTACTTGCTAATTTGTTGAAGGGAGACGTCATGTCAGGTGTCCTTACAATAAAAATGATGATGATGATGATAAAGCTCCCGAGGGAATTCTGTGCTCAGTGGTGGCTCAGGACATTTGGAATCGCCTCAGGAATTATAACAAGGGAAGACTTTCTTTGAATTTTTTTTTAAATTAATGTACAGTCAATTTATAATGTTGTACCGATCTGCTATGCAGCTAAGTGACTTGGTTATACTCATATAGACATTTTTCTTTTAATGTTCTTTTCCATTATAGTTTACTACAGGACATTGACTAGAGTTCCCTGTGATATACAATAGGGCCTTGCTGTTTATCATCCTATCTATAATAGTTTATATCCACTAATCCCACACTCCGAGTCAAGGGGGAAGATTTTCTAAAAGGAGTGATGGCTGAGTGGAGACTTGAAAAGTATACATGAATAATGCAGGCAAAGAAGGACGTCAGCTTTTGGAATTCTACCGGCTTCTCCCGTGATGCCCACAGAAGCCCAGAACATTGTCATTTCTCAGTCAACTCTTACAACAATCAGAATAAAATCATACTACTGTTAAGTGCTTACCAGCACAGCAAGGCAGGACCTATTGACCAAAAAGAGGCTAAAGAAATAACAAAACACCCTGTGAGGCATTAGTATGTCTTGGCTGGGATGGAGAATTGGATTAGAGAGTAGAGATGAATAAGGCTGGGAAGGTGCTCACACATACAGAGCGGTCTAGAAATGACAAAATCCTTAGTCAGAATCTGACCCAACCCCTTCATTCTTCATTTGCAAAGATGAGAAATTGAGGCTCCGTGTCCTGGTGAGTTTTCCGAGACTATGCAGCAGGTAAAACGGCAGCCCGCCTCTGTCACGATACCATACAACGACTTTTCTTCTCTCTCACCCGTTTCCTGTGAAATACCTCAGAGCAGGGCTTCCCTGGGGGCTCAGTGAGTAACGAATCTGCCTGCAAAGCAGGAGATGTGAGTTCAACCCCTGGGTCGGGAAGATCCCCTGGAGAAGGACATGGCCCGTGTGCAGGCCTGGAGGGCGTGTGCAGACCTGGGCATGTGCAGACCTGGAGGCCATGTGCAGACCTGGGGCGTGTGCAGGCCTGGAGGGCGTGTGCAGACTTGGACACTCCAGTGTTCTTGCCCAGGGAATCCTATGGATGGAGGAGCCTGGCGGGCTACAGTCCATGGGGTCATGAGTCAGACACGACCGCGCCCCGGAGCACACACACCTCAGAGCAAGTCAGCCTCATCACGTACTTGGTGCCCGAGAGACACGGAGCAAATGCGTGTTCAGCGAGCGCAGGCAGTGCTACGAGGGCGCCTTTGGGCACTGGTGACAGCGGGCGCAGGCACGCCCACCTGTCTGAACAGACGGCTTCCACGCTGCCTGGAAAGCCTTTCGCTCTCTGAGCTGGGCGGCCCCGTGCTGTCAGTGATCACTGCAGCGTGGACAAGGAGGCGGGGTGGCTAGAGGCTGCCTGACTGTACTCGCGGGTGCCGAAGGGGCCTTGAAGGTGTCTTGCGGGGAGACCGTTTCTGGGGGTGGAGAGTGTGTGGGGTGGAAGCTAGGTCGCTGGGAGCTCCCCTTCCCATTCACCCTGTCTCATAAGAGGAGCTCCACTGCCTCAGAGTGGATTCCAAGGAGCATTTAGTTGGGGGAAAGTGTCCTGCTAAAGTGATAAAGCAGGAGAAAGCACTGGGTTGGTTAGTGGGCAGAGCAGTCCCCCTGAGAGCGGGTAGTCCGGTAGCCTACATGGGCCTCCACGCAGAGGGCATGTGCAGACCTGGAGAGAGTGTGCAGACCTGAGGCATGTGCAGACCTGGGGTGTGTGTAGGCCTGGGGCGTGTGCAGACCTGGGGCCTGTGCAGGCCTGGGGCGTGTGTAGGCCTGGAGCGTGTGCAGGTCTGGATGGTGTGTGCAGACCTGGGGCGTGTGCAGGCCGGGAGGGAATGTGCAGACCTGGAGGGTGTGTGCAGACCTGGGGCATGTGCAGACCTGGGGTGTGTGCAGGCCTGGAGGGCATGTGCAGGCCTGGAGGGCGTGTGCAGACCTGGGCATGTGCAGACCTGAAGGCCATGTGCAGACCTGGGGTGTGTGCAGGCCTGGGGAGTGTGCAGGCCTGGAGGGTGTGTGCAGACCTGGAGCATGTGCAGGCCTGGAGGGCGTGTGCAGACTTGGAGCATGTGCAGACCTGGGGCGTGTGCAGACCTGAGGCGAGTGCAGGCCTGGAGGGTGCGCAGGCCTGGAGGGCGTGTGCAGACCTGGGGCATGTGCAGACCTGGAGCCTGTGCAGGCCTGGAGGGTGTGCAGGCCTGGAGGGCGTGTGCAGGCCTGGAGGGTGTGTACAGACCTGGAGCATGTGCAGGCCTGGAGGGTGTGTGCAGGCCTCGAGGGCATGTGCAGACCTGGAGGGTGTGCAGGCCTGGAGGGTGTGTACAGATCTGGAGCGTGTGTGCAGGCCTGGAGGGCGTGTGCAGGCCTGGTGGTGTGCAGGCTTGGAGGGCATGCACAGACCTGGA
>ML663574.1:2167692-2185066 GCA_007570785.1 Antilocapra americana
GTGTGCAGGCCTGGAGCGTGTGCAGGCCTGGAGGGCGTGTGCAGACCTGGAAGGCATGTGCAGACCTGGAGGGCGTGTGCAGGCCTGGAGGGCATATGCAGACCTGGAGGGTGTGTGCAGACCTGGAGGGTGTGCAGGCCTGGGGCCTGTGCAGGCCTGGAGGGCATGTGCAGACATTGGGCGTGTGCAGGCCTGGAGGGCGTGTGCAGACCTGGAGAGCATGTCCAGGCCTGGAGGGCATGTGCAGACATCAGGCGTGTGCAGACCTGAAGAGCGTGTGCAGGCCTGGAGAGCATGTGCAGACCTGGGGCGTGTGCAGGCCTGGAGGGCGTGTGCAGGCCTGGAGGGCGTGTGCAGACCTGGAGGGCGTGTGCAGGCCTGGAGGGCACTGTGAGGGCCAAGGAACTGAGAGGGCGGCTCTCTGCTCTGCCTGGCACACAGGGAGAAGTTATTTTTAACGTCAACAGTGGCTCCACCTTGAATATCACGAAAGTGTTCAGCTTGTTAACGTAGTTACCCAGCGGTAGGTTTACAAACCAGTTCCACCAACCTGATCATCCTTTTCAGTACCTTTTTTTTTTTTTTTTAACATCATAGCATAGCCTAGCTTGTCTTAAATATGCTCACAATGCTCTCATTAGCCACAGTTGGGCAAAATCATCTAACACAAAGCCTAGTTTATAATAGAGGGTTGAGTAGTGCTGTAATTGTGTTTTTGTTTTCTCTTGTTTGCTTCCTGGTATATTTTATTTTATGTCTAGTGTCTTCCTTCCTTTTAAGCTTTTAAAATTTATTTATTTTGATTTTAATGCTGTATTTTATTTGATCTAATACATACCTCCAACATATTATCCTTTCAACATGCAATTAAGATAAAAATTATTAATGAGATATGTTCTGCGTCTTTTTTCTTGGTAGTGAGTATTCAAATCTGGCTGTATTTTATGGCACAGCTCAGTTCATGCCAGCCTGACTCGAGTATTTGATTGGCACTTGTAGCTGGAGTGGTGGTCTAGTCGCTCAGTCGTGTCCGACTCTTTGTGACCCCATTGTCTATAGCCTGCCAGGCTCCTCTGTCCATGGGATTTTTCAGGCCAGAGTACTGGAATGGATTTCCGTTTCCTCCTCCAGGGGATCTTCCTGACCCAGGGGTGAACGCACATCTCCTGCTTTTGCAGGTGGGTTCTTTATCACTGAGCCACCAGGGGAGCCCCTGCTTGTAGCTAGTGGCCATCATACTGGACAACGTGGATTTGGAGTATAATCGCTGACAATACTGTGTGGGCCTCTGCCATGCCACAAGGCCAGTCAACCGTAAATCCTTTTCAGGTTCTAAAGATAGCAAGTGGTAGTGTGTTAACTCCTAGGCTGAGCTAATGGATGCTTTCCATCCCAGAAAAATCATAGTGATAGTAATCATTTATCTTTTGGTTTTCAGTGGCTCTTCACCTCCTTCTCACATAAGACTCAAAACAACCCAACTGGGCCAAAAGGCAACCAGACTTTCTTCATTTTATGGATTGAAAATTGAAGCCCAAGGAATGAAATGATCCATTTATCATGGTTACTATCGGTCTCCCTTTCATTTCTCTCTCTCTCTGCATTCCTTGGTTCCAAAGCTGGACTTGTTTTCTTATGGAGAGAGCCAGTCTCACTTGATTTCCTTGAGTAATCTTGACCCAAGAAGTATTTAAGTGGATGTCGGGTCCAAGTCCACCCACTCCAGCAGAACCTACGAGGCTTCCTGATTCCAGTTTCCGTTTCAGACGACCTGGAATTCCCCCCGGGCTGGGTGTTCTCTCCCTGCAGTTCCTCTTCTCCAGCAACAGTGAGTCTGATAATACACCTGCTGCCCCCCTGGGCAGCCTCCAGGTCACAAGAGCCTCCAACGCTGCCAGGCAACTTGGGCACAGGTGACTCCCCCCATGGGACTGAACTGAACATTGTGGCGACTCTGGATCTAGTCATTCCCCACAGAGTGGCCTTCCCCTGTCCTCTGGTGTGTCTGTCCACCATCTTCCTTGCCTCCCCCACTAACCTGCGGACACCTGCCCCGCTTCAGAAGCCCTTTCCTGTCATTTCTAGACTCCTCCACAGCCACATCCCCCAGGAGACAGCAGATGTGTTCGTCCCGTGTCGATCGGGACAGCAGGACCCAAGCCAACCCACAGTCAGCCTCCTCGGTACCCGAGGGAAGGGGACTGTGGACACCCCTGGCAGCAGCAAGGGCCAGCACGACTTACTCATCTGTTAAATCGAGAGTGATGGGAAGATGGGCCAGCCCAGGCGGCCTGTTTTGTACCAGGCGAATAATGACGAATCATGTGTAAAAATGTTATAATTGAAGGCATACGCCTTCCTCTGAGAAGGATTCTAGGTGAAATTCAGAGCAGTTATTTATAGGCCTGGAGACTAAAGACTGAAGGGCAGGGGAGCAAGGCATTTTAGAAAAACATTTTTCTAGGAAAGAAGAGAGAAAGGACACCGGGAAGGTTAGCCGAGGCGGGAACATGCACGCCAGGGGAGGAAGGAAGGATGAAGCAGGGTTCAGGAGAGCTTTGGAAGGGTGGAAACTTGGACTTTCCAAGATGGGGAGGGACTGGTGCAGAGATGTGGTTAGAGCTGAAGCCTGGGATCAGTCCTGGCAAGGCCCCTGCTCCTGGCATATTGGGGAAGAGGGATGAAAGGGCGAGCGAGATGAAAGCAAGGGAAATTGAGTCATCGCCCCCCCCACCCCCGCCCCGCGCTCACTCACTGCCTAGGGCAGTTCGCAAACAGCTCCAGAAGAACCCATGACCAGGGAGGCCCAGGGAAGGCAAAGCCCCTTGCCTCCAGTTCCTGTTTGAAAATATAAACAACATGCAAATTCAAATAAAAAAATTCTTCCTGTGTCACGTTGAGAAACTCTCTGTTTCTTTTTTGCCGTGACTCACTGAGGGACTATTCTTAACAAGAATGCAACTTGCAGGGATGGGCAGACCTGCTAGGGGAAAAACAAGAACCTCTCTGGAATGTTTACCCATTCTTCAGAAAAGGCTCTCTATTAGTTTAGATTTGAAGGGGAAAATGTCTCAGATATCCTAGCCAGGCTGGGGTGAGGTGCCCAGGACATCCTGAAATAGCTCTTAAAGAAGCCGTAAGGGGTGCTCAGTGCCCTCAGACCCTCTTCTTATCTCCCGTCTCACCCCAAAGAGAGCAGAGACAGCTCCTCTCAGGAAGGCAGTGGACGAGAGACGGCCTGGTCAGTGGGCACTGCATGCGAGTTGCGAAGGGTTGGACGGTCAGAGTGGGTTTTAGTGAGAGAGTGGGGAAGAGGGTGAGAGAAGCCAGTGGGAGCAGCTCAGGTCAAGTCAGAGAGGCAAACCCATGCTTCAGGTAAAAAACCGGCCTAGGACAGAGTGTCTGCTGAGGAGGCTTACATGGGAAGGCATGGGGTTCTGCCTCAAAACGAAGCTAGCTTCCACAAATGTAAAGTTCACATGGAACATTTTTAATTAGGTGCATGAGGAAAATGTAAACTCTGCTTCTCTGTAGGTTTAAGATGCTGTTTAAGATGCCGAGGGTTTGGTGAGCTTTTTCCTTCCACCCATCCTTTCTCTCGGTTTCTCTTTTCCTTTCTTTCCTTCTCTTTTTCTCTCCCCACTCCATTCTCTTGCTTCGTCTTCCTTCCTTCCTTCTTTTCTCTTTTTCTTTCTTTCTCTCCCTTCTTTCTTCCCGTTCTCCCTTCCTTGGTCTCTTTCCACTGTCTAGGCATTGGAACATTTAATCCTGAAATATGCTACAAGAGATGCCTTGAAATTTTTTAAAAATTCAGTGAAGTATTTTAACATTCCTAAGGTGTCTATCTTATATCTTCTCTTAGAATAATCTGAAGTAATTGGTGAGAATCTAAGGTGAGGTGTTTGGAAAGAAAACAAATGAATTCAGTGGCAGAAAGTATGTGTGTGTGTATAGGATGGTGGGGTTCAGTACAGTCCTGTTTATTTTAGGAGCTGCAGTGTTACCCCTGAGCTAAGGGGGTGGACAAAGGGCAGAAGGTATTTTGAAGAGCCCCAAAGCAATACCATTTTATCTGTTCTTTTCTGACCTTATGCTTATGATTTTTTTTTTTTCTGGAAGCAGTCACACTTAAAAAAGGAAGTGTTACTAGAGAAGATAATACACAGACTTTCCTACCCTTTTTGAAGCCAATGTGACTCAAATATTTTTAGCCCTTCCTAAACGCTTTCTGTGTCCTAATAAGTAAAATTAGGCATAAAGCTGCATCTGTCAGAGCTTTCTCTGAGGATGGCTGTGAAGTGCTTTGCCAGATCTGCATAGCTTATTTGTAATGATCTAACCTCAAATACAGTTATGCGGCGCGTGAGTGATTAACATCGGAGACTCCTTGGGAAACACATCAAAGAGATACTGAGTCATCCTCATGAAAAGATGAAACCAGATAGACAGGAGGGCCTCACGATGGTTCAGAACAGACATGAAATGTGCACTGAGGACCATGGACAGAGAACATGGCGGGTCCACCCGAGCCCCACATCAAATGTCTCAGTAAGAAAGCTCTGTGAAGCCTGTTTCTCACAGGGGTGACTCTGCAGTCCAGAGTAACAGCAGAAAGACACGCATATCACCCCAGTTAAGGATTCTTACAAGCTTTGGGGGGGAGAGAGAGCTGGTAGGACACTGGTATTCAGTGGATTGGAAGACTATTATTTGCATATATGATTTCCCCTTCTATTTATGGGCAAATGATGTTTCTGAAAGAAAGCAGAGCTCATCATTGAAGTTGTCCATATTCACCAGTTTAATTTTCCAACTAGATTTCAAGATCCTGAGCATGAACAATGCCGTATAACTTTTTGCTCTTCCTTCATAGCACCCATCCAAGGTAAGGATAGACACAGAGTAGTTGTTAAATAAATTATTTTGGTTAGTTGATTAAATTGAAGAGTTCGGAAAGTGAATCAAATACTTGGTTAATTCACAATTCTGGGAGATTAGACTTGTAAATTTGTAGAAGTCTTTCCACTTGTTTTGGTCATGCAGTGAAAGTGAATTGCATTTTTTTTTTTTCCAACAGAGTTTGTTTTGCAATGTGAATCTCTTTGGCTCTTGCTTTGAAAATGGTTGAAATGGAAGGCATGGCAGTGAATCAGCAAGTTAAGAAGGTTAACAATTAGTCATAACTTTAATAGATGAGACAATTACGCCATCTCCACCTTTTAAAAATAACCATATTTTTAATTAGATTTTAATCATAAAGGTCAGAGGTAGTGTAAGTTTAGAAAATCAGAAACACAGACTGTGTTGGCAAAACTGCTTCATCTCATATGTGTTAAGTTGGACAAATTAAGTAAAACAGATGGTGAGAGGCTTTTGTTTCTCAAATGATCAGTGGCTGATTGCATGGTTTCAATGGTCTTTAATGTCTCACAACTCCATCTCATAACTCAGGTTCCTAAGTATTGCTTCCATCTCTTTGTTCCTTAAAATGGTCTGTGAAATATGATTTACTTCTTCTCCTGCTTTAATGAAGCACAATATGGCAGTTTAACAGAAGTTGGTATCTCAGCTTTGATTGCGCTTCTGTGGAACATATGAATATCCCACTTCCTGATGCCGATTTTAGAGACTAGTGAGCTATTCATGTTGAAAGTGCTCATCCAGACCAAAAATATTGGCTTCAAGAGTTGGTTGCTGTTCCGGCTACCTATTCCTGCAGACAGAAAACTCAGCTCAAATTAACTTAAACCAAAAGGGAGTGTGTTCAGGGCGAGGGCTAGCTACTTGCAACGCTTGTGTTCAGGCTCCAAAGATGTCAATGAGATCCATTTAAAAAAAAAAAAAACTTTTTATTTTGTATTGAGGTATAGCTGATTAATTGGACTTCCCTGGTGGCTCAGATGGTAAAGAATCCACCTGCAATGCAGGAGACCCGGGTTTGATCCCTGGAGGAGGGCATGGCAACCCGCTCCAGTATTCTTGCCTGGAGGATCCAATGAACAGAGGAGCCTGGTGGGCCACAGTCCAGGGGGTCCCAAAGAGTTGGACCTGACTGAGTGACTGAGCACACGTATAGCTGATTGATAATATTGTGATGGTGTCAGGGGGACAGCAAAGGGACTCAGCCATACACACACATGTGCCCGTTCTCCCCCAAAGTCCCCTCCCACCCAGGTCCTTGTTGGCTTTTCCTTCTAAATACAGCAGTGTGTCCACGTTGATCCCAAACTCCATAACTGTCCCTTCCCCCATCTTCCCCACGCCTCCCCCGCCCCCCCACTGGCAACTGTAAGTTAATTCTCTAAGCCTGTGCATCTGTTTCTGTTCTGTAAATAAGATCATTTGTACCATTTAACAAGACCCATTTCTTATCTCCAGTTTCTCTGGATGGCCCTCCCCACACCCCCCCACACCCCCGTCAAGCCCTGGTGGTGGCTATCTTCTCAGCATGATGCTCAGGTTGCTATTGGGAGGAACGCCTTTCTCTCCAGCTCGCCCCGCCTCTCTCCTCGCTGTCCCGACTCTCCTCCTGGTGTCACCAAGCTCACGCCTTCTGCTTGGCTCCGTTTTGGTGAATTGTCAAGAAACAAACAAAGCTACGCAGAGGTGGTTGGTGTTTCTCCCAGACCTTCACGTGTCACGTTTTTGCATGGTCTGATGGAGCACTGTGTGCCTCAAGCTCAAAAAACACTCCTTCCCAAAATAGCCCCCCTTTCCTCCCGTGCCATCTGCATTTCTCCTTCTTGGTCGCCAAAAGACAAAAGCTCTCACACATGTGCATTTACATAAATAGACTCCTGAGATTATTCACATTATTATTCACTAATTTTTATTTATCATCTTTGGCGCAAGAAGTAGGGTTAGGGGAAGGAAACATGGGAAGGAAGAGAAGAACAAAAAACGATGTCCATTTAGCGAGTGGAAGGCCATCGCTTCTGTGGGTGATGGATTACATATCTCTACTTGGTGCAGTCATATGTGATTCTAGTCCAAGTGATTCAGATAATTGGATCCACTCCAATCTGTATTCATTATTTTTGGAAATGACAAATTATGCTTTTTTGGGAGGAAAATGTATTTTTGGAGAAAGGGAATAAGGTCATAAGCTGCCTTAATGAGCTTCATTATTTATATGTTCATTTTTAATTAATTAATTAATTATTTCCTTTACATTATTGTGTTGGTTTTGCCATACATTGACATGAACCTGCCATTGGTATGCATGTGCTCCCCTTCCAGAACCCCCTCCCTTTGTTGTCATATCAGCTCTCATATTTGGAATTTGTACTTTCAATTAGAAGGAAGGCTAGTAAGTGAGCATTTGCAAATGGAATTGCAGTTTTTAATGTGAAATTCATCTCCCTTGATATCCAGTCCTTTAGTTTACTGATAGAGAATATCATTATACTTGCTGATTGTTTAAAAGGGGATTGTCACTTTCTTTTTCCTCATTTGACTTCACATCTGGAGAATCAGAATTTCCTAGGAGATATATATTCTTGGACAAACGAGTAACCGTAATTTACTTGCATTCTTAATTTGGTACAGTAGAAAAGAGATAGCTAGGAAAAACAAAAGCCTACAAACACTAGAAGAACTTTGCAATAGGGATGTTAAGGCAAACAGAGACTTTGCAGTGTATCCTGCAGTCATGTGGTCCAGAGTCTTTGGCGATGCTGGTGGTGGGAAGGGAGGGATGCACATGCTCAGACATTCAATCAAGTCTCACTCTTTGTGACCCCCTGGACCGTGGCCCCCAGGATCCTCTATCCATGGGATTCTCCAGGCGAGAACACTGGAGCAGGTTGCATTTCCTCCTCCAGGGTTCCCTCCTGACCCAGGGATTGAGCCCATGTCTCTTACATCTCCTACATTGGCAGGAGGGTTCTTTACCACTAGTGCCACCTGGAAAGCCACTGCAATCCATGAAGTGTGTGCTTTCTCATGACTGTGTCTCCTCGAGCCCCTGCAGTGCCGACACATTTGGTCTATGGCGAGTGTTGCTCTCTGAACATTTGGCATAAACCCTGGGAACAAGGAGGTGTATGTGTGCTTGGTAAAGGGTGAAGTGTGAAGCAGAAGCATCCTTCCATTTACTGAATGTCTAGGATGTTCTAGGTTTGAAGCCTGCATGGTGCTGTCACTGGTGCACAGATTTTGGGCAGAGGACAAAGCAGATACCTGCACACACTGAGCGTGTGCGGCCCCACATCTCTTCCTCTATTCATGAGTGTTGTTGTTCAGTCGCTGAGTCGTGTCTGACTCTTGGCGACCCCACGGACTGCAGCATGTCAGGCTTCCCTGTCCTCCACCATCTCCCAGAGTTTGCTCAAACTCATGTGCCCTGAGTCAGTGATGCCGTTCTTGCACCTCATCCTCATGAGAACTCCATGACTAGTTCTCGTCATAAGAACCCTAAGAGACAGAACCACTGTGGTCACTTCACAGGTGGCAATCCACAGCTCAGGTAAGTCAGAAACCTTGTCAAGGCGGATGAGGAGCAGAGCTGTGCTTTGAGGTGTGGCCTCTAACTTTGAAACCCCTTGCTCCACGCTCACCTTTCCAGTTGCATGGCCGAGGTCATGTTTCTCAACCCAGACACCTTTTCTTTTTGAAATGCAATTCGTGGCTTGCGTCCTGTGACTCGGGCTGACGTAGTCTCTCCTCTTTCCGGGACCCAAGCCTGTCTGACGAGCTTCTCTGAGCAGCACACACGGCTCTTGTCCTGTCTCTTCATGGATTCTTCCCACTGAACTCTTTTCCCTTTGGCTGTTTTGTACTAGAGGAAGCCTAGGGATATCTGCTTTGTCCTCTGCCTCCAGTTTGATTGCTCCCACGTGGTTGACTGTGTACCTGGGACAGAGCGTATCTCTATCTGTATCTTCCTATGTTTGCTGCTGGCAGTACCGTGGAAGCTTGTTTGTACCTGTCCTTGGTTGGTTCTTCTGTTTGTTTTTTACTTTTTGGCTGTGCCCCACAGCATGTGTGGTATTAGATCCCTGGCCAGGGATCAAACCTGTGTCTCTGCATTGGAACCTAGGAATATAAGCTGCTGGCCTGCCAGGGAAATCCCACCTGCCCCTTGTTTCTGTCATTAAAATCTTCCCTGCCCTTCTTCCATCTCTACCTGATGACCCATACAAGTTCTTGTCCTTCACATAATTCTCAAGTTATCAAAGCATTCCTACAGATAACCTCTGTCTCACAGAATTGTTGGGACGACTAACGGCGACGGGCCCTGTGAATTGCAGAGCACGGGGTCTGGCGTGTAGTAGGAGTGGCAGCGGTGGTCCGTGTGACCTCCGTTGAGCTGATGTAGGGACTGAGCTGCTGAGGGTCCCTGCCTGGTGCTGGGGTCCAGCTTTCCTTGTCTCTCAAGGTGGCCCACACATTTGCAGGCCTGCCAGGGTCACTCTGAGGTTCCCGAGGCCAACGTTAGGAGGAGCAACCCTTTCTTCCTGGATGCACAGCTTATTCAACCCGTAAAATGTATCAGGAGTGTGTGTGTGTGTGTGTGTGTGTGAGAGAAACACAGTGTATACGTCCATGCTCCACAGGCTACTAGCAATGTGAAAAATAAAGATGAGCTAATAGAGGATATCTCTCCTGGGATACAGTTACTCCTGGAATTGTGAGATGTGGCTGTTCCTGTAGCAGGCCCTTGTAAACTACCACTCCTCCCTCCCGAAGCGCCTGTGGTCAACTCACCCTCGTGGCCGCCACAGGGAGTCTAGCGTTGTTGTCATTCAGCCCTTAAGTCGTGTCCGACTCTTTGCGACCCCGTGGACCACGGCACTCCAGGCTCCTCCATCCTCCACTAAATCTCAGAACTTGCTCAAATTCATATCGACTGAGTTAGTGATGCTATCCAAGCATCTCATCCTCCGTCGTCCCCTTCTCCTCCTGCCCTCAATCTCTCCCAGCATCAGGGTCTTTTCCAATGAGTCAGCTCTTTGCATCCAGTGGCCAAAGTATTGGAGCTTCAGCTTCAGCATCAGTCTTTCCAATGGATATGCAGGACTGAGCTCCTTTAGGAAGGACTGGTTGGATCTCCTTGCAGTCCAAGGGACTCTCAAGTGTCTTCTTTACCATCACAGTTTGAAAACATCAATTCTCTGGGGCTCAGCCTTCTTTATGGTCCAGCTCTCACATCCCTATGTGACTGTGGATGACTCAAATGACCTGCATTTACTATAATTTCCCTAAGGAAGGAAATTCTATGTGGTAGGAAGGGACATGCTAAGTGGAAGGAACAAGACTTGACCTCACAAGCTCAAGTAACAGGAGCTGCCCTCGACTGTCTTCTAAGGAGGGTGGCCCAATGCACTGTGGCACGTTTGCTTCTTCTACTGGAACAGGCACCTTAAGAGCCAGAACTGACTTTTTTTTTTTTTTAATGAAGGAGAGAGAATACTTTGTAGGAGAGAGAGAGGAGACAGTACTCATTTAGCAACAGGATGTAGCACCCTGGGAGAGGAACACCTATTTTGCAACAACGCGGGAGCTTTTGCTAAGTTACAATGTGTGGCCTGAACCTTCCTCTCTACTTTTCCTTTATTTATTTTTATTTATTTATTTATTTTTATTGTTTTTGCCATACATTGTCATGATATCACCATGAGTTTACATATGCTTCCCCTCCGGAACCCCCCTCCCTCCTCCCTCCGCCCCGGGAAATCTCGCTGCACCAGCCCCGAGCATCAATCCTGGGCTGGCGATTGATTAGACACATGACAATTAACATGCTTCAATGCCCTTCTCCCATATCATCCCACCCTTACCCTCATCCACAAAGTCCACGAGTCTATTCTATACATCTGCGTTTCTTTTGCTGTCTCGCATGTTGGGTTCTACTTTTCCTTTAAAATAGCCTTTCGGCTCTATGTGACTTGGTGACACTTGGTAGGAACAGATTTTTTACAGTGACTGTGAGGAAGTGCAAGTTTTGCTTTGAGGTAGGAAGGATGGTTCTGCTTTTGTTGGAAGCTGCGTAATTCCTCATTTTGGAGTCTTGTGTGTCCATGAAACACAAGCAATGATGAAGGATGAGTGTGTTCTAGTAAATTCTGGATTCCTGGATCCCACCAGTCAGTGGTGTCTAATGTGACACTAAACACAGTTCAGTAGCATCTGCTGCCCTGGTGGCTCAGTGGCAAAGAATCTGTCTGCCAGTGCAGGAGTTGAGAGTTCGTTCTCTGGGTCGGAAAGATGTCCTGGAGAAGGAAATGGCAACCCACTCCAGCCTGGAGAATCTCATGGACAGAGGAGCCTGGTGGGCTGCAGTCCTGGGGTCACAAGAGTCAGACACGCCCGAGCGACTAAACAACAGCAACAAACAAGCAGGCCCGCGGACGTTGCCAACACAGTGGAAGAGAAAATTGCTTCTGGGGGTAAACTGCTGTATACCCGTCTTTAGCTGGTCCTGTGATAAGTATACTCCTGGATGTCTGTATGTAGCAACACAGAACTATGATCCCTTAAAATCTAATATCACGGAGCATTTCCAGAAGGTTCTTTGGCTTAAATTTGGCATTTGCTTATTGCAGAGTGCAAAAAGTCATCTGAAATTTGATCATGGCTTCTGGCACATGCAGTGTCTTCTCTTTCTTTTTTTCTGTAAGTTAAGGGAAACAAAAAAGTTTTTAGTCTAAGCACTGCCATTCAATGTGACTTACATGCAGAAAGCCAGCTCTTGATGGTTAAAAAAGAACTTACAGAAGGACACAGGAGAAGAGAACAAGAAACGAATGCCTTTCTCCAGAGAAGGCACACTGAAGTTATAGAGGAGAGAGTTACTTTTCTTCACTAGAAAAGCATGAATCAC
The DNA here is from genome assembly GCA_007570785.1 of Antilocapra americana. Classification (NCBI taxonomy): domain Eukaryota; kingdom Metazoa; phylum Chordata; class Mammalia; order Artiodactyla; family Antilocapridae; genus Antilocapra; species Antilocapra americana. Next base: position 2,179,517 of record ML663574.1, read on the forward strand.
TTCACAAAATCTGCTATTTAAATCGTATCAAATTTAAGATTTGTTTCTCTGGGGTTAGAAGAAGAATTTCAGACATTTCCTTATGAGAAGAAGAATGGTTTGTGTACCCGCTGTCGGTTTGTTCAGTTGGGCTTTTGTTACATAAAGAAGGCTACCCAGAGGTAAACTGTGAAGCCACTTGTACTAATTACTGTTTAAACATGTACTGATTCACAGTCAAAAAGGAGACTGGACAGTTTCAAGAAACCCGGTAAAATGTCCTAATAAACATCTCTTAATTGGATACATTTTGCTGTGCTCAAAGAAGGTATAGTTGTTCTTGTAAATGATTGAACTTGAGGTTTGTATCCGTTCGGACAAGTTCCTCCTCATTTTCCATTCCCCCAAGCTCCTCGAGGGGCTCCTAAGCCAGGTGGCGGGGGTTGGGGACTGCCCTGGCCATCAGTGGTTAAGACTTTGCCTTCCAAGGCAGGGGTGCAGGTTCGATCTCTGGTCAGGGCACTGAAGTTCCACATGCCTTGCGGCTGAAAACACCACAGCCTAAAGCAGGAGCAATGAGCAAATGCAGTGCAGGCTTTTAAAATGGTAGACATAAAAAAATCTTAGAAATAAAATAAGCAAGTGTGAGTGCCATGCAGGTGGTGGGGCAGGAATTCAAACAAATGACTGTGTCCAGGGGACCGGACAGGTGCCTAGCCTGTCCTTGTCAGGAGGGAGCCCAGTGGCATGCCTCTAACAGGAGAACACCCTTTCTTGGTGCCCTGCTCAGTTGTTGCTTAGCTGCTAAGTTGTATCTGACTCCTTGAGCCCACCAGGCTCTTCTGTCCATGGGTTTCTTCAGGCAAGAATACTAGAGTGGGTTGCCATTTCCTTCTCCAGGGGATCTTCCTGACCCAGGAATCGAACCCGTGTCTCCTGCATTGGCAGGCAGGTTCTTTACCTCTGAGCCACCAGGGAAGCCTGCCCTGCTCTGTAGTTGGTCCCAACAGAAGGACTCAGCTTTGGCTTTGCTCCTGTTTCCACCTTCAGGATCTTCAACCTGTCTGACTCATCTTCAAAGCATCCTCCCAGAATCTGACATCTTTTCTTGCCTGCCCATTCCCACTCACTCTTTGATGTAACGTGATGTCTTGTCTGTGACGAAGGTCTGGATGCCTCTTTGATTCCGTTGTCCTGATTCTTTGCTGTGCAGCTTCAGACCTTAGTGGGTCACTTTGGCATCTCTTCCTCATCTGCATCCTAGACTTTGGGACGAGTGTTAATGTCTGTTTGCAGAGAACTTTCAACCTCTCTGTTAAAACCTAAACCACACGCAACAGCCTGCTGGTTTCCCACCTCAACTGTCTAATTTATCAATTACACTATTTTGTACTGTTTTTGTTTTTATATTGATTATCTTGTTTATTCAACATATTCACTCTCATTCAGCTACATGTTATGTTACGTACTTAGGATATTAGGCAAGGAAAGCAGATACTATTATGTAGACTTTTACTTCTAATGAGGGAGATGGATAAGAAAGTGACAGGCAGGGTACACTATGATTCATGCTGTAGAAATGACATAAGGTGCTAGGACTGCAGAGGAGAAGGGGGAATCCATGCCAGGTGATGAGAGAAAGATTTCTACAGGAAGTGATGTCAGCAATGAATCTTAAGGGCCATCTGAAGTTGCTAGGTGGAGGCTCCTTCATTCCCACCTCTGGAGTTGATGTCAGCTGGCCCCTGGGAGGGGCTGCTGATTGGAACAGCTTCATGTGGCCTCTGCATGTGTCCTGAGCCTCCTGACAACACGGTGGCTGGGTACGAGGAAGGCTGTGAGACAGGCAGGCAGGCACTGTGTGCCCTGTGGGACCCAGACTCAGCTGTCACGTAGATTCTAGAACTAGAACTGTGAAATTCACCAAGGCCCTCTGACTGCAAGGAGAGTGCTGCAGACCCTACATCTTTCTGGTGGAGTGTCAAGATTCTGGACCAGAAGCATCACCGTGGATATTTTCTGAAAATACAGTTTATCCTTTGTCCATGCAGTTCACACCCTCTTACACGCGAAATAAACCCACGCCCTCCTCAAGAGGTCTCAGATCTCATTATGGCATCAGACTTGGGTTCCTGGTCCAGGATCCTAGCATTCGAGTGAGGGTCCTCCACTGCAGTTCCATAAGTGAGATCTTCAAAGACAGTTCTCGTTCTAGAGACCTGTGAGCAAAGGGGGCACATTATATGCTCTGCCCGACCCCAGCCTGCAGTGGTGTGGTCAGCTTAGGGAAGTGCTGTGGACACGCCTTTTCAAAGAGGAAGGCTTCCTTCAGTTGCTGCTCAGTATCAGTTCCGAAAGCCATCTGGGCACATGTGCAGTTTCCTTGATTAGGACATAGTCTTTCTCTCTGGGGTGGCTTCTCCATGCCTCTTGGCTCCACCCTCTGGGTAGTCTTCCCTCTTCAATATTGAACTGTCCTGTCTTTGCAACTGAGTGATACTCTCAACCTACTACCTGCATGTAATACTCAAGGCTCAAAAGTCGTCTTTAAATTGTTGTGTGTGTGCCATGTCTCTGGCCCTTGCAGTTGAGGCTTTTGGTTCATGAGATGTTGGTGCACAGAGAACCAAGCTGGGCTAGCTGGACCGAGAGTGGAGGGGTGAACTGGTAGGAGATGTGGCAAGACAGGGAGGTGGCGGCAGGTCCATGCGCCGAGCTTGCGAGTCTGAGCCGCCCCCTGAGCCTACCACAGAGACGCCCGTCTGGGGGCCTTGCTGTCTTTTGCTGTAACTTTCTTTTTTAACTGTAACTTTCCTGAAAGTATTTTTACGGCTTCAAAATATCTGTTGTTGTGTTCAGGGGAGATATGTTTATAGGCCTGAATTCTAGAACAGCTTACACCAACAACCTGTGTTTTCTAGGGGAATACAAATTCTGTTAACAGACTGTGATAAGAGGAACAAGGCCAATATGAAACTAGGCGCATAAAATACAGAGAGGGTTTGGTTTCCATTCTAAACCTTCATGGGTGTACAGGTTTAAGCTTGCAAATATTTGTGACTATATTGTTTCTTTCTAAATCAGTAACTTGACCTGTTGAGAAAAGTTAGTTTTTCTCAAAAACATTTTTTCTGTGATGTCTTAGGTTGCTACCCAGTTTTTCTGAAGTCAAAACACTGAGTAAAAGAGAGAAAGCTGAAAACCACCCGGTATTGTACTCCCTCAGTTCGTCGCTCCATGAAGTTGTTTAGGATACCAGCAGTGCACTACAATGCTGTCAGAGACCACTTCATGGAAGGGGCACAGAGATGCAAATAAGGAAGACAGAAAAGCAGAAGGAATAAAGAATAAAATTAGAGACAGATGGGGCATTGAACCCTGAAGTGTCTTTCATTCAGTTCGATTTAACCAGTGTTTTTATTGAATACTTGCTCTATACGATGAGCTTTGTGAGAGACACACAACGGAAGAGGGCATGGCCCTTACCTTTTGGGGGGTCATAAACTGTTGTGAGAATGCGGGGTGCGCGCTCTAACGCTGTGTGATCAGTGCGATCATCATGCACACCATGAAATGACAGCCTAAAAGGTCCCTCCTAGTGATGCCTTTAGGGAGTCTTTTCAGAGGAGACGGAATTTAGGCTTGACGGCAAATGATGTGTCCAATTTGGGCAGGCATTCCACATACATAAAAGCAGGAAGAAGAAAAGACTGGAGGGTATACAAATATAGGATGTTTTCTAGAAAGGCTGAATACCGTATTTTGTTGAAATAGAGAAATAGTAAGGAGTGAACTAGAATGGCAGATTGTAACTAGATCTTACAAGATCTGAAATGCCAAAGAAAATTATGTTTTTTTTTTCCTGTGGGATCTGGGACATTATTGAAGACTTAAGGGAAGCTATGATGCATGAGTTGACAATGATTTTTAAGAATATGTGTCTGAAATCTCTCTGAGTGATAGTTCAGAATTGATCCCATGGAGTTAAGTTTTGCACAGTCAGAGATTTAATCTAATTCATGTGTGTATTTTTAGAATGCCAAGAGAATTGGTCTGTGCATAGTTTTGGAGAGCGTTGATAAATTTACTCTGAATAAATAATGGTGAAAAAGGCTAAACTCTATTTAGCTGCTCCATTTCAATACCTGTTTACTTATGAGTGAGATTACAAAGGTTGTAGAATATCTAAAAATTATGAAAGTCCAAAGCCTTAAGCTTGGAGAGTGTCACCATGTCATAACAATATAGGTTTTCTCCACCTTTATTTAGCTGTATTTCAATGGGTGAACTTTTTTCTTAGAGTCAAATAGGTATGTTAGAATTTGTAAGTCATATAGTCAGGAGGACTCAGTCATAGTATCTTATCTGAGAAGAAGGACTTTGAAGCTAAGCTAGCCTCGGGTCTCCTAACTGCTTTGTTTATCAGTTTTATTACCTATAAAGCAGGAATATTCACAGCTCATGGGGCTGCTGTGAGGTTTAAAATGAGTTAATATATGTAAAGTGCTCCGTTGTTGTTTAGTTACTAAGTCATGCCTGACCCTGCAACCCCATGGACTGCAGCACGCCAGGCTTCCATGTCCTCCACTATCTCCCTGAGTTTGCTCAAACTCATGCCATTGAGTCAATTAGGCTTACGTTTTATTATTGCTTCTGTTTTATTAACAATTACTGTTTTATATATATATATATATATATATATATATATATATAATTCAGTATAGAATGTGTCTGATGCTAAAGCTGAAGCTCCAATACTTTGGCCACCTGATGCGAAGAACTGACTCCTTAGAAAAGACCCTGATGCTGGGAAAGATTGAAGGCAGGAGGAGACGGGGACGACAAAGGCTGGGTTAGTTGGATGGCATTACTGACTCAATGGACATGAGTTTGAGTAAGCTCCGGGAGTTGGTGATGGACAGGGAGGCCTGGTGTGCTGCAGTCCATGGGGTCGCAGAGTCGGACACGACTCAGCGACTGAACTGACTGATAGAATGTGTCACCCTGTGGTCTTGGACTAAGAGTATTTATATACTGTTAGAAATACTCTGCTGTGTACTTAGTTGCTCAGTCGTGTCTGACCCTTTGTGACCCCATGGACTGTAGCCCACCAGGTTCCTCTGTCCATGGGATTGTTCAGGCAAGAAGATTGGAGTGGGTTGCCATTTCCTTCTCCAGGGGATTGACCCAGGGATCAAACTTGCGTCTCCTGTGTTGGCAGGCAAATTTTTTACCACTGTGCCACGGACCAAGAGTAAAACATTTACTGAATTCGCAAAGTAAAAAATTATAATAGATTTTGGATCATTTTCACTATCATTATTCGGAATTCTTTGTCAGGTAGACTTCCTATCTCTTCATCTTTTGTTTGGTCTAGGGGGTATTTATCCTGTTCCTTTACTTGCTGGGTATTTCTCTGCCTTTTCATCTTGTTTATCTTGCTGTGTTGTCCCTTTATTGTGGGGATTCCTCTCTATGGGAAGGGTTGGATGTGTGGTTTGTCGAAGTTTCCTGGATGGGAAGGCTTGTGTGGTTTTCTGGTGGGTGAGTCTAGGTTTCCTCACTGTTACT
>ML663574.1:2200066-2316685 GCA_007570785.1 Antilocapra americana
GGGGGGGAGGGAGGAGGGAGGGGGGTTCCGGAGGGGAAGCATATGTAAACCCATGGTGATATCATGACAATGTATGGCAAAAACATTAAAAAAAAAAAAAAAAAGAATACTGGAGTGGGTTGTCATGCCCTCCTCCAGGGGATCTTCCTGACATAGTGATTGAACCTTGCATCTCCTGCATTGGCAGGCAGATTCTTTACCACTAGTGTCTTACAGATGCTGAAAAAACCATTAGGTTTCTTAACAAGAAGATGGGAAGAGTGAAATGAGTCTTCCCAACAAGGTGGCAATCTTTAAAGAGTTCTTAAGAAATAAGGTGAATAAAGTGAATACTGATAGGAGCCAAAAAAAGAGCAAAGAGAGAAGTAAATGTCACAGGACTCTCCTCTTCAGGGTGGAAGTCTGTAGGTGGTTGTTAAGGAATGAGATGAATAAAATGAACATTGACTTGCTGAAAAGTAAGGCTTTAACTTAGCACCAAAAGTTAGGAGTGGCAGAGGATGAGATGGTTATAGTGTCACCAACTCAATGGACATGACTCTGAGCAAACTCCAGGAGATAGTGGATGCTGGAGTGGGTTGCCATTTCCTTCTCCAGGGGATCTTCCCAACCCAGGGATTGAACCCTCTTCCCCTACACTGGCAGGTGGATTCTTTACCACTGAGACCCCTGGGAAACCCCAGTATCACATAAAGCTGTTGAAAAGACCATGATATTAATATTAGAAAAACTGAGAGGCACACTGGCCAAACTTTGGGATTTTATGCTTTATATCCTCTTATAAGACTATATCCTTCAACTGAAAACTAGCTAAGTGCTTTAGCAAAGCAAAATAAATGTAGCAAAGTAAAAACACATCTTAAAAAGCTCATTACTTGCACTGTTTTCCTTTTTCAGCAATTTCTTTTTTAAAAAATATTCCTAATCCCACTACCTTTTCCTGTTGATAAATTTGCAGGAGTGAAATGCCAGTCCCTTGAGTGAGTTGGAAACTCTTCATGTCTACAATCAAACGCTTGGCTAACGCCTTGCATTTCTTTTTGTATTTAATTAGACATTAAAGATATAGAGACATTATTTTCTTGGAAAGTCCAACTCATTGCATGACTAAGCCTTAATGAAAACAAGGACCTGTTGCTGCTTCTGCTATGTCCCGGGGAGGAAGTACCCAAGAAAATCACTTGATAAGCCTCTCTTCTGTAACATGTAACTCCAGCTCCTTACAAAGGAGTGAGAAATAAAAACTCATGCCCACTCCTACATTTAGTTTTCTCTAGATTTATTGCAATTATAAGAAAGGGAATATTGTATGATGGACTATTCTCAATATTCATGAAAACAGTTCACATTTATGGAGCTAAGTACCAGCTACTGAGTATGGGTACTTAGAAGAAAGTGAAGAACTAAAGGGCCTCTTGATGAAAGTGAATGAGAGTGAAAAAATTTGGCTTAAAGCTCAACATTCAGAAAACTAAGATTATGGCATTTGGTCCCATCATTTCATGGGAAATAGATGGGGAAACAATGGAAACAATGACAGACTTTATTTCCTTGGGCTCCAAAATTATTGCAGATGGTGACTGCAACCATGAAATTAAAAGACACTTAGTTCTTGGAAGAAAAGCTATGACCAACCTAGACAGCATATGAAAAAGCAGTGACATTGCATTGCCAAAAAGGTCAGTCTAGTCAAAACTATGGTTTTTCCAGTAGTCATGTATGGATGTGAGAGTTGAACTCTAAAGAAAGCTGAGTGCTGAAGAATTGATGCTTTCGAATTGTGGTGTTGGAGAAGACTCTTGAGAGTCCCTTGGATTGCAAGGAGATCCAACCAGTCCATCCTAAAGGAAATCAGTCCTCGGTGTTCACTGAAAGGACTGATGCTGAAGCTGAAACTCCAGTACTTTGGCCACCTGATGAGAAGAGCTGACTCATTGGAAAAGACCCTGATGCTGGGAAAGATTGAAGGCTGGAGGCGAAGGGGATGACAGAGGATGAGATGGTTGGATGGCATCACTGACTCAATGGACATGAGTTTGAGTAAACTCCGGGAGTTGGTGATGGACAGGGAGGCCTGGTATACTGCAGTCCATGGGGTCACAAAGAGTTGGGACACAACTGAGTGACTGAACTGAACTGATCAGCTACTTTCTTTGTACACAGATTACCTTAATTGACTACTCATAACAACCACTCTATAAAGTAAGTAGTTTTATCTGATTCATTTTTTATTAAAAATTTTTTAAAAAAAATCTTCTTTATTGTGTTGGTTTTGCCATACATTGACATGAAACTGCCATGGGTATACATATGCTCCCCCTCCAGAACCCCCCTCCCTCCTCCCTCCCGATTCCCTCCCCCTGGGTCATCTCAGTGCACCAGCCCCGAGTATCAACCCTGGGCTGGCGATTGATTTCACATATGATAATTAACATGTTTCAATGCCATTCCCCCATATCATCCCACCCTTGCCCTCTTCCACAGAGTCCATGAGTCTGTTCTATACATCTGCGTTTCTTTTGCTGTCTCACATGCAGGGTTCTCATTACCATCTTTCTAAATTCCATATATATGCGTTAGTATACTGTATTGTTGTTTTTCCTTCTGGCTTACTTCACTCTGGATAATAGGCTCCAGTTCCGTCCACCTGAGTAGAACTGATTCAAATGAATTTTTTTTAATGCTGAGTAATATTCCATTGTGTGTATGTACCACAGCTTTCTTTTCCATTCAGATGGGCATCTAGGTTGCTTCCATGTCCTGGCTATTGTAAACAATGCAGCGATGAACATTGGGGTACACGTGTCTCTTTCAATTCTGGTTTCCTCAGTGTGTATGCCCAGCAGTGGGATTGGTGGGTCATATGGCAGGTCTATTTGCAGTTTTTTAAGGAATCTCCACAGTTTTCCATAGTGGCTGTACTAGTTTGCATTCCCACCAACAGTGTAAGAGGGTTCCCTTTTCTCCACATCCTCTCCAGCATTTATTGCTTGTAGACTTTTGGATGGCAGCCATTCTGACTGGTGTAAAGTGGTACCTCATTGTGATTTTGATTTGCATTTCTCTGATAATGAGTGATGTTGAGCATCTTTTCATGTGTTTGTTAGCCATTTTTATATCTTCTTTGGAGAAATGTCTGTTAAGTTCTTTGGTCCACTTTTTGATTGGGTCGTTTATTTTTCTAGCACGGAGCTGCAGGAGTTGCTTGTATATTTTTGAGATTGTTTGTCCGTTGCTTCACTGGCTATTATTTTTATGTATTTTTATTAACATATAAAATTAAATGTTAAATAATTTTATAATTGCTTTATAGTGTTGTATAACTTTTTACTGTACAGTGAAGTAAATCAGCTATATGTATATATCCCCTCCTTTCTGGATTTCCTTCCTAGTGAGATCATCACAGAGTATGGAGTAGAGTTCCCTGTGCTATACAGTTGGTTCTTGTTAGTTACCTCTTTTCTACATAGTGTCAATAGTATGTATATATCAACCCCAATCTCCCAATTCATCCCAGCCCCCTTTTCCCCTTTGCATCCATACATTTGTTCTCTATGTCTGTGTCTCTATTTCTGCTTTGTAACTAAGATCATCTATACTAGTTTTTTTTAGATTTCATAAATATGCATTAATATATATGTTTTTCTTATTTACTTCATTCTGAGTATCTGATTTATTTTATAAGCAGATAAAGCTTAAAATGTTTACATATAAATTGCATGAGTTGCATACGTAATAAAGTAATGGAATCAGGATTCAAATCTACCTAGCTTGGCTTAAAAATCTGAATTGACCAGTAGAATACCTGTGATTCTCAAACTGTGAGCTGATATACTCTGGGGTACTTAGCTAATGCATCAAGTTACCTTAATTTTTCTAGAGATTTTTCTCTTTGGTATGATGTAGATTAGTATACTGGAGTGGGTTGCCACACCGGAAGGAGTATTGGAATGGTTTGCCATTTCGTCCTCCAGGGGATCTTCCTGACCGAAGGATAAACTGTCCTCTCTTCTGTCTCCTGTATTGGGAGGCAGATTCTTTACCACTGTGGTAAAGACATGCCAGTTTGATCCCTGGATCGAGAGCAAGGAATGCCTCTACTATACAAGTTTATATTTGGAAAATATTCTCAAATTCCTCAAGAAAGTTCTGGTATTAAAATTAGTTTTCTAGTACAGGTCTTCCGTTCCTCCTCCCCAAAAATGTACTGATAATTCTTAACCAGTGTAGTTACAGAGATAGTTCAGGTCAGGACTGAAAGTTTTCTCTACATTTTTAGAATCTACTGTGATAGTTGACTTTGTCTTGTACAATACCCATTTCTTGTTTCAGGACACATTATATGTCACTAAAACATTCTTAATCTTTGCTTATGCATTTAGTTAAGGCTTGTATTGAATTCCTCATATTGATTGACCATGTTCTTTGGAAGGCTTTCTTTTATATGATACTGTCTGCCAATTCCTATTTTAGAAAATGACAAGACAAAGCATTATTTTTCTGTTTCTCTCACCTGACAACTCTGGGCTTTCTTTTTCTCTGGAATAATAAATTTTAGGAAGCCTGTGCAATGAGAGGCACATTTAAAACAATTTTAGGTGAGATCGCTCTCTTTGATTGGTACCTGTCAATCAAATGGATTCTCCTTTCCTCTGCCAACAGAGGTCTGTGTAGTCAAAGCCATGGTTTTTCCAGTAGTCATGTATGGATGTGAGAGTTGGACCATAAAGAAGGCTGAGTGCTGAAGAATCGACGCTTTTGAAATGTGGTGCTAGAAAAGACTCTTGAGAGTCCCTTGGACATTAAGGAGATCAGCCCAGTCAATCCTAAAGGAAATCAACCCTGAATATTCATTGGAAGGACTGATGCTGAAGCTGAAACTCCAATACTTTGGCCACTTGATTCAAAGAGCTGACTCATTTGAAAAGACCCTGATGCTGGGAAAGATTGAAGGCAGGAAAAGGCGATGACAGAGGATGAGATGGTTGGATGGCATCACCAACTCGATGGACATGAGTTTGAGCAAACTCTGGGAGACAGTGAAGGACAGGGAAGCCTGGCATCTATGAGGTTGCAGAGAGTCAGACAGGACTCAGCAACTGAACAACAACAATAGTAGATCCTCAGAAACATGGCTTGACTTGCCTAAAGCCATTAAATATGAAGCCTTACCTCACTCTCCACTGAGTAGCAGTAGCTAGAATTTTCCTGTCCAGGACTCTGTCTAGATCTGGGTGTCTTGGTTGACATACAATAGCCTATATGCTGAACATTTGTGTCTCCACCAAATTCAAATGTAGAAGCCCTAACTACCAAGGTGCTCATTCAGAAATGACACTATTAGGTCATAGAGCTGGGGCCCTAGTGATGGGATTAGCGCCGTTACAGGAAGAGAAACCAGAGCACCCTTCACCAAAACTTACCCCAGCCAGAAAGCAGTCATCTGCAAGCTAGGAAGAGAATTCTTATCAGAACCTAATTAGACTGGACTCTGATCTCAGACTTCCAGATTCCTGAACTGGGAGAAAATAAATTCCTGTTAAGTTTACCCAGTCCTGTTTCATTATAGTAAATTTAGCTGAGCAGTAAAAGTAAGTACTCAAAATTTTTGGTTACTTGTTTGATTGATGGTCAGTGTCATTTTTTGTTGTTGTTGTTGAACTTTAAACTTTTTAATTTCATATCGGGGTATATTCAGTTAGCAATGTTGTGACAGTTACAGGTGAACAAAGGGACTGATCCATATACATACACATATCCATTATCCCCCTAGCCTCCCATCCAGGCTGGCACATAAAACACTGAGTAGAGTTCCCTGAGCTATACAGTGGGCCCTTGGTGGTTATCCATGTTTAATATAGCAGTGTATACAGATGGTCAACATTTTAATACCTTGTCAGTTAGTTTCTTTTAATTGCAAGCTGTGGACACCATGAATTTGATGAAATAAGGTCATAAGTCTTTAGTAAAGCATCAGCCAACTTTTGGCTGAAGCAGACAGATCCTGCCATCTTGTTTTCAATGGTCCAATGAAAGAGAAGGGACTCAGTCACAAATTGACTAAATCTTAGAATGAATTCACAAAAGATGTGCAGACAAATTGTGTAGACTTCTGTTGTTCAAGAAATGGACCACATTTGCTGCCAGAGCTCATAACTCAGCCCAGAGTGAAATGCAGCTGCTCTATGATGACCTAGGTAAAGTTTAGACATTGCTTCAAATGTCAGAACATGTCTGAATCATGCTAATGATTGAGACAACAAGAACTGTAAACAAGTACTGTAAACAAGTACAATGCTATTAGGCCTGAAAAGCAGAGTGTTCTGGCACTACAGATGATTCATGGCATTTTATGCTGAAATGAATATAATTTTAGTAATTTGGGGGAATGACTATATGAGTGAAAATTTCTGATTTTTTTTTTTGACTTGTTGAAAACTTTTCTGAAAGATGAGCTTGTTTGTAGTAAGTTTGGTGAACATTCACTGAGAATTAGAGGCACATCTCAGCATGCCAGTAATCCTGACTTTTCGTTACAAAGTGGGGAAATAAGCACTGTGGTTTATTTCATACTCTTCTGTGCTTGTGAACTGAGATAGATTAGCACCCAAATACTGATAAAACTTCTGCATGTGATAGCACTATTGGGAGCTTACCCTTAAGAATTTCCTTACTGCATCCACATAAACAAAATCTTCATTAAAATGAGATGGCTGATTTTGATCTTGTAAAATATATCAAGTTGTTAATTTCATATTTTCCATTGTCACCATTTTGATAGATCTTTCTGACTTTGGTCCTCATGCATGTTCTGCTCTGCTCTCTACTCAGTCTCTCAGTTGTGTCTGACTCTCTGCAACCCCATGGACTATGGCCTGCCAGGCTCCCCTGTCCATGGGATTTCCCAGGCAAGGATTCTGGGATGGGTTGCCATTTCCTTCTCTAGGGGATCTTTCTGACCCAGGGACTGAATTGGTGTCTCTTGCATTGACAGGCTTTACCACTTCCCTAGTGGTTCTTTACCACTGAGCCACCAGGGAAGCCCGATATAAGTATCTAAGATCCAGAAATGTTGATCTTGTAGTTCTGGGATATGATCCAAGAATCCACCTATATATATATTTTTTAATTTACTTATTTTAATTGAAGGCTAATTACTTTACAATATTTTGCTGATTTTCCATCTATATATTTTTAGAAAACTCCCCATTTCATCTTGATGTGCAACCAAGAATAAGGATTGCTGAAGTGGAGATGGTATAGCTGAGACCTATCCTGCCTGTGATGACCAACTGCACATTTGACATTGTAGAGTGCTTGTCCTGTCAAACAAAGTTGAATTCCTCTACAAAGTATGTAGTTTTCAATAAGGACTATCTCCTCTTGGCCTGAGAGTCTTAATTTCTAGAATAAAACATTTGCACTCTCTCTCACAATTGATGAACTTGTAATGCAAACTGTTGTTTGGAAAAACAGACTGGTTCTAAATAGGAAAAGAAGTATGTCAAGGCTGTATACTGTTACCCTGGTTATTTAACAGAGTACATCATGAGAAATGCTGGGCTGGAAGAAGCACAAGCTGGAATCAAGACTGCTGGGAGAAATATCAATAACCTCAGTTATGCAGACAGCACCACCCTTATGGCAGAAAGTGAAGAGGAACTAAAAAGCCTCTTGATGAAAGTGAAAGAGGAGAGTGAAAAAGTTGGCTTGAAGCTCAATGTTCAGAAAACTAAGATCATGGCATCTGGTCCCATCACTTCATGGGAAATAGATGGGGAAACAGTGGAAACAGTGTCAGATTTTATTTTTTGGGGGGCTCCAAAATCACTGCATATGGTGATTACAGCCATGAAATTAAAAGATGCTTACTCCTTGGAAGGAAAGTTATGACCAACCTAGATAGCATATTTAAAAGCAGATACATTACTTGGTCAACAAAGGTCCATCTAGTCAAGGCTACATTTTTTCCAGTAGTCATGTATGATTATGAGAGTTGGATGGTGCGGAAAGCTGAGCACTGAAGAATTGATGCTTTTGAACTGTGGTGTTGGAGAAGACTCTTGAGAGTCCCTTGGACTGCAAGGAGATCCAAACAGTCCATCCTAAAGGAGATCAGTCCTGGGTGTTCATTGGAAGGACTGATGTTGAAGCTGAACTCCAGTACTTTGGCCACCTCATGTGAAGAGTTGACTCATTTGTAAAGACCCTAATGCTGGGAAGGACTGGGGGCAGGAGGGGAAGGGGATGACAGAGGATGGGATGGCTGGATGGCATCATCGACTCGATGGACATGGGTTTGGGTGGACTCCGGGAGTTGGTGATGGACAGGGAAGCCTGGCCTGCTGCAATTCATGGGGTTGCAAAGAGTCGGACATGACTGACCGACAGAACTGAACTGAATCCTAAGCTGATCTTGACTTTGCATTAGAAATGTGCAGGGATAAAATGGGAACTGTCCTAATTCAGAGAAGTCTGGCATGCTGCACTCCATGGGGTCACAATGACTCGGACATGACTGAGTGACTGAGCAAACCACCAACAGTATATGAAACCATTTAATGCTATAACATCTCTTATTAGGAGCAAATAAGCTAATGAGTTCTGAGTACTTTTTATATGCCAGGCACTGAGAAGGCAAGGAGATAATGAAAATCAGTTTCATTGGAAAGATAAAGGCTTCCCAGGTGGCACTAGTCTTAAAGAATCCTCCTGCCAATGCAGGAGATGTAAGAGATATGGGATAGATCCCTGCTTCGGGAAGATCCCCTGAAGGGGAGTATGGCAACCCACTCCAATATTCTTGCCTGGATAATCTCCTGGACAGAGGAGCCTAGGGTGCTATGGTCCATAGGATTGCAGAGTCAGACATGACTGAAGTGACTAGCACACAGGAAAGGTAAATCCTCCACCTCATTTCATCATTTTGCTGCAGCAATAAAGACTTGGCAGCAACTATGAAAGTATATAGGAAGGGTACTAAAATTGGATCTACAGAAGAGTGCCTTTGTTGGAAGTGACACTTGGGCATTTTCTTGAAATGTTAAGTAAGAATTAGCCAGGAGTGGTGAACCAAAGGAAGTTCTAGGTTGGAGAAGCAACATGCGAAAGTCCTGGAGGTTAGGAGTTATATATGGTGTGTTCATTTTTTTTTCTTCAGATTTTGATATGGACCATTTTTAAAGTCCTTTTTGAATTTTTTGCAACATTACTTCTGTTGTTTATGTTCTGTATTTTTTTTGGCCATGAGGCATGTGTGATCTTAGCTCCCCATTCAGGGCTCAAACTCACACCCCCTGCATTGGAAGGTGAAATCTCAACCACCGGGCCACCAAAGAAGTCCGATGGTATGTTTCTTGAGACTGAAAATGCTGTAGTTTGCTTGCATGTCTAGTATGAACAGGGAGAAAATGAATTCTGCTTGCTTGTGAATTTAGAATTAGACAGTGAGGCACAGTGACACAGAGAGCTTCTAAAAGAAATGCCTGGTCCAGGTGGAACAAAGATGCAGAATCAGGATTTCAAACGTAGCCCAACTGACTTCAAAGTTGAGATTTTGCGAGTAGACGTTACATGACATTAGTTATAATAATTCAAGAACATCTACCCACTTTGTGGGGGGATGACATGTGTGATGTCGGTGTGGGTAAATATTGTTATCATTTGATTCTGTCAGTTCTTCCATAATAAACCCTTACATGTCTGATTATAAGTTAGGAGATACTGTGAAGCTGATGAAGGTAAAATAGTTACATTCCATAAAAATTTCTCTTGAGTAGGCAAGCCTATAATGAATGCTGTCTTATTTCTGTCTCTCTGATGACTTGCCCAGTGCTAGGATATGATAATGACTTAGTTCATGTTATTTGGATGAATGGGATGAGCAGGATGCAAGAGCTGCGTTAAGATAAGGTGCTGATGTTATGTTCAGTTGTGCCCGACTCTTCACGACCCCCTGGACTGTAGCCCACCAGGCTCCTCTGTCCATGGGATTCTCTAGGCAAGAAAGCTGGAGTGGGTTGCCTTTTCCTCCTCCAGGGGATCTTCCCGACCCAAGGATCAAACCCAAGTCTCTTGCATTAGGAGGCGAATTCTTTATCACTGAGCCACCTGACAAGCCCAAAGTCTGCTTACCTCTCACTAGTCTCTATTTTTATTAGATTTTTTTTGAGAATATATATTATAGGAGAAATTTGTAAAAGCAAGAAGGTGATTAATAATCCAAACCAACTGAAATTACAATGCAGCGCCATTCGTGCTGTTGTGGGGAGACCAACAATTTCAAATGCCAATGGTCTTGCCTGACTGCGCTGGAAAATTAAAACCAAACCTTAGATACTTCAAAATGGTCTGATTAGAGACAGGTGAAAGTGTTTGGTTATTCTCAATGCTTTGCGGGTTTCAGGTCAAGTCTGATGGCCAGGGCATGTTCAGACAGCATATTTCAGGCTGCTGTGAGGGCCAAGTCTGTGCTTCATCTGAGCGGAGACATGGCTTCAGATGTTGGGAATGAAGTGTAAGGTCATACAGTGTGCTCTCCAAGTGCAAAGATGCTAATTTGGTTACAGATTCCTGACAGTTCCGTGGATTTGCTTCATTGTGCTCAGAAGCAAGACAGGGACAATTAAAATGATAGTCTCTCATTATGTTTGCACCATCTATCTCTCCCCCCCCCCTTTTTTTTTTGCTGGCTAGAAGGCTGACTTTCATTCTATACCATTTCTTCAGTTTGTATAATAAGTTTAAAATATTTTATAGGTTCTTTTCCCATACAGGTTATTACAGAATATTGAGTAGAGTTCCCTGTGCTATACAGCACGCCTGGGTTGCCTATCTATTTTATATATAGTATGCACGCATACGACCGAACCACTTTCTGCATACCTGAAACTAACACAACATTGTAAATCAGCTACACTCCAATATAAAATAAAAATTAAAAAAATTTAGGATACACTACAGTTTAAAATTGTATTTAGTTGCACAGTTCTTTAGACACAAGCTACCTAGTCTACAATATCTAATTTCCATCAAAATAAAATGAAATTAGAAGTTCTTCGAAAGCAAATGAGTTTCATTGCTATGGTGGCTGTGGGGTTGAAGAAATCCACAGGGTCTCTGAAAGGAACACAGACTTTTATGATTTTTTTTTTTTTAATGTGGACTATTTTCTGTTTTGGCTTTTTGGCCAGGAGGCATGGGGAATCTTAGTTCCCTGACCAGGGATTGAACCCTCGCTCCCTGCCTTGAAGGTCGAAGTCTTAATCACTGGACCATCAGGGAAGTCCCTGGGTGCACACTTTTAATGCAGACAGGCAGCTGGGAAATAGAGTTTGCAGGTTACACTCACTCTTGTCCCAGAACTTTCTTGGGCTTTTCAACAAAGTGTTTGGTTGTTGCTTTCCTTGGATATGCTCACGTCTTCATCATCACCCACATGTTTCTTCAGTTAGATCCATGAAAATAATGAGAAGTGATTTATTCCACGTCACCAGAACTCATAGTGATACTCAACACACTGGGATGCCCCCATATTTTCATTCTGCTTAAAATCCAACTTTCTTTGGAATAATTCAGTCCACAATGGAAAGGTGATACTCGTTTGAACACTTCTCACAAGCTGGTCAGAAAGAATACCATGGGAATTTAGGAGTGAGCTATTTATGTTTTGCTGGATCTCCTCAGTCTATCAGTCTGTCACCTGAGACATTTTCTGAGACTTTAGTGATCCACAGGCTTTTGCTTGTGATGACCTCATGGTCAAGTCTGCTGAAATTCAAAGAGTGTGTGAACCCACTGAAGGAAAGTATCCACAGCCTCACTTTCCATTCCTACCCATTCTCCTTGATTTGTTTACACTCTTGTGATTACCATCATTTGATTGTCCAACTACATCCCCCAACAACTATTCATGTTGCAATGATTATGAAGAGAACAGGAAAGGAACAGAGTGTACTCAGTTCTGTCTACCATCAGGACTATAATCTTGTGGCCGCCTTTGGAGACTATAGCAGAAGCCTAAGATGCACTTCTGAGTTTGCCTGGGGGCGGATGTTTAGATGGGAAAATATCTTCAAATTTCACCGACATCCACCTTTCACCTTTTAAAAAAATATTAAGTTGGAGAAAAGGTAGTTGGCAGATGCAGAAAAAATTTAACTTCACATGTAATCACCCTTTTACACTGTTAACCAGACCAAAACACAAGACTAGCTTTTAAAATTCTTTTTCAATTGTAGTATAGTTGCTTTACAACTTTGTGTTACTCTCTGCTGTATAGCAAAGTGAATCAGCATCTTTTAAAAGTTAAGCATATGTAAGAATCATCTACTGCTGTACTAGAAATTTGAAAATTCCTTGATGAATCAGTAGAGGTGAATGACATGACTGTATGCATTCCTGCTAAATCCCTTCAGTCCTCTCTCTTTGTGATCCCATGGACTATAGCCTGCCAGGCTTCTCTGTCCATGGGATTCTCCAGGCAAGAATATTGGAGTGGGTTGCCATGCCCTCCTTCAGGGAATCTTCCCGACCCAGGGACTGAACCCACATCTCGTCTCCTGCATTGGCAGGGTGTTCTTTGCCACTAGCACCACCTGGAAAACCCTGGATAACATGGCTATTGAATATTTAAGCAAAGTTTTCATAGTGATGTCTGAGTTTGGTGATAAAAAAAGATGAAGGAACATTGATTTCATCACTGGGGACCTGTCTTCATGGATGGTTTTGATGTGCTGTTTCTAGGACACAGCTAATAATTTTCTATGTTGATACCCTTCCTCTCTTCTGTGTCTCAGCTAACTTACTGATGTTTATAAGGAGCTGGGTTGACAGGGAGCAGTAAAGGATGGATGCCATGTGTCCCGCTGGGAAGACCAACAGCAAATATATTCTGAGCCCTTTTCATGCCTTAAGCTGACATAAAAGCCTTTACCTAAAGGGACTTTGTGCACATGTGCGTGCTAAGTTGTTTCAGTCGTGTCTGACTCTTTGCGACCATATATACTGTAGCCAGCCAGGCCCCTCCACCCATGGGATTCTCCATACAAGAATACTGGTCTGGGTTGCCATGCCCTCCTCCAGAGTAATCTTCCTGACCTAGGGATCAAACCTACCTCTCTTACGTCTCCTGCTTTGGCAGGCAGTTTCTTTACCACTAGCGCCACCTTGGAAGCCCAAAGGGACTTTGTAGCATGTTTGAAACATGTCTGCTGCTCAAGGTAAGATGTGCTCATTCATAGAAGCATTGGGAGGCCCAGGGAGTCTTGATTCAATTAGGGCTGATGGACATCAGGCTTCTGAAGTGAAAAGTTGGTCATCCTGCCTGGGATATTTCATTCTCATACTCTTTATGAAATCAGGATTTCCAAGAAACGTCTCCTCTTGCAGTCCACATCCGCCTTCTCATCTGGCTCCCAGAGTGAGATGTTCCACACAGTGACAGTCCCATTTATCCACTGCACTGAGCCATCTTTTAGGCATCCGTTCAAAGGAGTGACATACCAACTCAGAGACACCAGATCAGAAACACATCCGTGGTGTGTTTCCCATCATTTCTGAACGTACCCATTCCGAGTGGACTACAGGAGTGCAGGAGAGATGTGCGTGAGAATTTCTTCTCCCTGCAAGCACAGTGCCTACACATGTTCCCACAGAGATACTGGGCATTCTTCCAGGGATTTGTGGAATAACTTGCCCTTTCTGCACTTTCCCTGAAGTGAAAGGAAAACAGTAGCCTCCTTCTCGTACGTTCTGCCTGCAGATACCATATCAAGGGAGGGAACCCAAAGGCCTTTGGAGGGTCCTGCACTTCTGTAGGTGGGGTCTTGGGTGGACCCCATCATGCCTCTTTCAAAACTTTACCAAAGGAACTTAAAAAGCTCAGCATTTTTTTTAGTGCATTTGCAATTTCTTTATATTCTTTCTCTTCTTCAATTGCACACAATAGTTTCAGTCCAACATTTTGTTGGTAGCCTTCTTTTGCAAAGACCCCATCCAGGTTCCTCCATGTGAGGGAATCTGAATCACAGGTTAATCCCTTTGTTAATGGCAAATAAAGCTGGAAAATCATTTGCATGTCTTCCTATATGCAGTATATCAATGCTCCTGAAATCTCCATAAGTTCAACTTAAAACAGATTTTAGAGGGGGAAAAAAAAACAAGGGAATTTTATCTTAAAGTTGTGATTTATTGAAAGTGTATGTATATGTGTGCTAACTTGCTTCAGTCATGTCCAACTCTTTGCAACCTCGTGGACTGGAGCCTGCCAGGATCCTCTGTCCCTGGGATTTTCCAGGCAAGAATACTGGAGTGGGTTGCCATTTCCTCCTCCAGAGGATCTTCCCAATCTAGGGATCGAACTGGTGTCTTCTGCGTCTCCTGCACTGTAATAGAATTTTTTCCCACTAGCGCCACCTGGGAAGTTCACTGAAAGTATAGTGCATTGTAAGTTTTTGGATCTCACAGGCAATCCATGGCCCTACACAATACGACTAATACTATTAAAAGCAGCATGTTAAGGTTTCACAAGAGTTTTTCTTCACGAAACACTTAAAGAACTCTGAAACAATGTCAACAGAGTCGGGTGAGTTGGAGAAGACATTTTCTGTTATTTAAAGTGGTTCAAGAACTGGGTGGCTTTACGGTTCTAAAGCATCCTTCAGCTAAGAACACCGAAATATCCACACGGGTCCTTTACGGGACCTGCTGCTGCATAAAACCCAAGTCTGAGTCATCTGTGGGAACCTGAACTTTCTCTGGGAGTCCACCAATGTCTAATTTCTGTATATGGATACGTTAAGAGAATAATTATATTTAGTTCTTGTTTCATCTTGTTTCCTTCTTTTCCACACTTCCTAAATTCCTGCAATCAAAGTACCATACTTTTCAATCTGTTTATGGTTTGTTCTTATCTTCTTCAATAGCTGAGGGTATATTTTTTGCTCTAAGAGATTTTCACAACATTTTTTTTCCATGCCCAGGATTCACTTTTTTTTTTTTTTAAACTGGCAGCCTGCCGGCTTTGTGCCAAAGCAGAATCCGGGCACAGCTGAATCTGAGCAGTCTGACTCACTATCAGAGGATGGCCTTTCTATTGAGTTTTCTCCTACTAACCTTTGAGTATATGTGAAAAGTAAAATGGGTACATAATGTTTTCTTTGCCTCATTTAGTAATTAGCTTCCTGCTCCTTACATACTATCATCAGTTGGTCACAGAGAAATCTCACTTCTACCAAGGTCATGGTTATTTTATAGAAAATATTGACTGTTTGTTTTGGGCTGCACTGCAAGACTTGTGGGATCTCAGTTCCCTGACCAGGGATTAAACTCAGGCCATAGCAGTGAAAACACCAAGTTCTAACCCCTGGACCACCAGAGAACTCCCAGAAAACTCCCAGGAAATACAGATTTTTTTTATCAACTCTGTTCCTAAGTGTATTCTCTTCCCCTATGAGATAGTTTATGAAGTCACTTAGAATTAGTAACTGGAACATAAGTTTAGATGTAACCACATTATTGAATCTGTGTGGTCTTCCTGGGGGCTTTCCTGGTGGCTTAGTGGGAGAGAACCCACTTGCCACTGCAGGAGGCTCGGACTCGAAGATCCCCTGGAGAAGGAAATGGCAACCACTCCAGTATTCTTGCCTGGAGAACCCCATGGACAGAGGAGCCTGGTAGGCTACAGTCCATGGGGTCACAAAGAGTCGGACACGACTGAGTGACTAACACTTTTCATGTGTCAGGTGAATCCCTTATTATGTTCATTTTTTTATGAATAAATATCCCTCCTCCTTTGAAATACCAAACACTTGATTTAGCGATTTCTCCTGTTTTTGATTTCAAGTCAGTGGGACCTCTGGTGACTGAAGCTCTACTGGCCATTTATCGTGAGGTGTTAGTGATTTGTATCCATGCTTCATTTTCTTA
The DNA here is from genome assembly GCA_007570785.1 of Antilocapra americana. Classification (NCBI taxonomy): domain Eukaryota; kingdom Metazoa; phylum Chordata; class Mammalia; order Artiodactyla; family Antilocapridae; genus Antilocapra; species Antilocapra americana. Next base: position 2,215,994 of record ML663574.1, read on the forward strand.
ATAAATTATTAGAATCCGCCTCCATACCCTTCTTCTCTCCCCAGTGTTATTGGTAATAACAGCTAATGTATACAGGACAGCCTCTGTGGGGCTTGCCTGTTTCTATCACTGATCTCATTTCATCCTCATACAAACCCTAATAAGACAGCATCAGTGTCCTTGTTTCCTTGATGAGGATATAGAAGCCTCGGGAAGTTCGCTGAGGTCATACCTACTAGTTGTAGATCGAGGACGCGATTCAAGACAGTTCAGTTGCTGTGGCTTTATCATTAACCACTTCATCATTATTGCCAACCTAGAGCCCCCAGGTCAGACTGAGCACATGAACCTTCACGTGCGGTGCCCGCTTAGTCGCTCAGCCGCGTCCGATTCTTTGAGACCCTCTGGACTTCAGCCCCCAGGCTCCTCCGTCCACGGGAGTCTCCAGGCCAGAACACCGGGGTGGGCCGCCACGTCCTCCTCCAGGGGCTCTTCCTGACCCAGGGCTCAAGCCCGCGTCTCCTGCGTTGGCAGGCGGGTCCTTAACCGCGGTGCCACCCGAGGAAGCCCCGTGACTCCACACCTTTCTGACTCACCCCTCTGAGCGCTCATCCGTCGGTGGCTCTTGTGAGGAGCGGGCTGGACGCAGAGCGGGCTGGGCGCCGCTTCGAGGCCCAGAGCCGGCAGGACCGCGCCCGCGGGCTGTGGGGGGACCGGCGCGGCGTCCCCGGGAGCGGCTCCTCCGCCGCCGCAGGAAGCGCCAGGGCGGGGTCAGGCTTTCGTCGGGCCCTGCGTTGCCTCTGAAGCCGCGCCTTGCCTTTCCCCCGCATACACCTCAGTGCGTCCTCGTAAGCAAATCGTGCTTCATTAAACAACGTTTCTACCTCCTTTCTCTTACGTGGGGAGGAGGCGGCGGCCGCGAACACGACAGCCTCCCGGAGAACCGCCCTGCCCTGTGTGGCCTCGCCCGAGCGTGCGTGACGTGCGTGCGTAACGGACGTGCGTGCGTGACGGACGTGCGTGCGTGACGTGCGTGCGCCCGCGGCTTTGTCGCCCCGTCTGCCCCCAAACACCAGCGCAGGCGTCGCGTTTGCTCCGGAGGTGCCTCTTTAGCTCTTCGACGGTAAACCTTACGTTTTTATTCCTGGGTGTTTCAAAACTAGCACCTAAAAAATAGAAACAAAAAACATTAATAATAATAGTAATAAGGAATCATGGTTCCCGCCAGGGCTCCCCACAGAGCCTGCCCTTCTTGGTGGTCAGCATGGGGAAGTGAACCTCCTTTTCCTCAGCCCAGTCCCCCTCAGAGGATGTTGGCAACGAGGCGGTGTAACCACGGGGAAAGCAAGACTTACGACAAAGCTAAAAGGTGAAAATAGAATACACTTCCCAGCAGTGTGTTCTATAGAATGTATTGCATCTGCTTTTCATCACATGATCGCTCCATCACATGGCTAATCTGGTCTCGCAAACATCAAGGGAATTTCCAAGACACTTTTCGCAAACGGAATTGTAATGTTTGAATATGAAAAACTTAACTGCATTTGAGAAGTTATATATTTTCAGCTACACCTTGGGGCAGCTGTAGGGCTGCTTGTATTTGTCTCTCAAGCCTTATGCATTATGTTCTCTGCGCTGAGTTCCTGGGCTTCCTGAAGGTCTGGGTTCTAACCACTTCCTCTTAATATGTTCGTGAACACCTCTGCCCCATTTTGCATAGTTTATGGAATTAACAGAACTCCTAAAGATGCTAGGGCTTTGCCTTAGGCAGTGTTGTTACAGGTCATTTGTCTAAGTGAAATCTTAATCAGCAGTGTTAACACAATGATCTGAGACTAGAAAACAAACTCGTGGCTAGCAAAGGGGAAAGGGGAAGGGTAAATTAGGGCATGGGATTAACTGATACACAGTACTATGGATAGAGTAGGTAAACAACAAGGACCTACTGTATAGCGCAAGGAATTAGAAGTATCACCATAACTTATACTGGACTTCAGTTCAGTAGCTCAGTCGTGTCCGACTCTTTGCAACCCCATGGATCGCGCAGCAAGCCAGACCTCGATGTCCATCACCAACTCCTAAAGTTTACTCAAACTCATGTCCATTGAGTCAGTGATGCCATCCAACCATCTCATCCTCTGTCGTCCCCTCCTCTTTTCAGCTTCAATTTTTCCCAGCATCAGGGTCTTTTATTTATTTATTTATTTTTATTAGATTCTTTTTTATTTTTATTTTTTTGTTATTTATTATTATTTTTTACATCATGTTGGTTTTTCCATACATTGACATGAATCTGCCATGGGTACACATATGTTCCCCTTCCAGAACCCCTCTCCCACCTCCCTCCCGATTCCCTTTCTCTGGGTCATCCCGGTGCACCGGCCCTGAGCATCAAACCTGGGCTGGTGATTGATTTCACATATGATGATTAACATGTTTCGAAGCCGTTCTCCCATATCATCCCACCCTTGCCCTCTCCCATAGAGTTCAAAAGACTGTTCTATACATCTGCGTTTCTTTTGCGGTCTTGCATACAGGGATCTCATTGCCATCTTTCTAAATTCCATATATATGTGTTAGTATATTGTATTTTTGTTTTTCCTTCTGGCTTACTTCACTCTGTATAATAGGCTCCAGTTTTTTCCACCTGAGTAGAACTGATTCAAATGAATTCTTTTTAATGGCTGAGTAATATTCCATTGTGTATATGTACCACAGCTTTCTTATCCATTCATCTGTTAATGGACATCTAGGTTGCTTCCATGTCCTGGCTATTGTAAACAATGCAGCGATGAACATTGGGGTACATGTGTCTCTTTCAAGTCTGGTTTCCTCGGTGTGTATGCATCAGGGTCTTTTAAAATGAATCAGCTCTTCACATCAGGTGGCCAAAGAACTGGAGTTTCAGCTTCAACATCAGTCCTTCCAATGAATATTCAGGGTTGATTTCTTTTAGGATGGACTGGTTGGATCTCCTTGCAGTCCAAGGGACTTTCAGGAGTCTTCTTCAGCACCACAGTTCAAAAGCATCAATTCTTTGGCACTCAGCTTTCTTTATAGCTCAACTCTCACATCTGTACATGACTACTGGTAAAACCATAGCCTTGATGAGCTGGACCTTTGTTGGCAAAGTAATGTCTCTGCTTTTTAGTATGCTGTCTAGGTTGGTCATAGCTTTTCTTCCAAGGAGTAAGCATCTTTTAATTTCACGGCTGCAATCACCATCTGCAGTCATTTTGGAGCCCCCAGTATAGAGTCTGCCACAGTTTCCACATCTATTTGCCATGAACTGATTAGGGCCGGGTGCCATGATCTTAGTTTTCTGAATGTTGAGCTTTAGGCCAGCTTTTTCACTCTACTCTTTCCCTTTCATTAAGAGATTTTTAAGTTCTTCTTGGCTTTATGCCATAAGGATGGTGTCATCTGCATATCTGAGGTTATTGATATTTCTTCTGGCAATCTTGATTCCAGCTTGTTATAATGGAGTATAATCTCCAAAAATACTGAATCACTATGCTGTACACCAGAAACTAATATATGTGCATGCTCAGTCACTCATTTATGTCTTACTCTTTGCAACCCCATGGACTGTAGCCCACCAGGCTCCTCTGTCCATGGGATTCTCCAGGCAAGAATACTGGAGTGGGTTGCCATGCCCTCCTCCATGGAATCTTCCCACACAGGAATCAAATCCAAGTTTCTTGTGTCTCCTGCCATTGGCAGGTGGGTTCTTTAATCACTGAGCCATCTGGGAAGCCCACTTTAGGGTATATCATTACCTTATTTATGGTTGAGTCTCACTTAGATGATTCCTATTCTTTCACAGATCTCCACTAGTCCTGGGTAAAGATGAATTTATTTAAGATTTGATGTAATTTTTATCATCAGTGAGTTCACAAATTGGAAACAGGGAGGTAGATATGTGAACACATTCCTATAAACGTGAAAAGTGGTGGAATAGAGTATTTTGTGGAGGCAGGTAGGGTGGCGGGAGGGGCATCTTCCAGATAGAAGTAACAGGATGTACAGAGATACCAAAATGAATAAGGAATACAAAGGAACATGGAGGATGGAAGGCATGATCCTAAAGAGATGGAGAGAGGGTCCTGGTGATCTCAGAACATCTTTTGTTTTTCTTATTGTTGTTGTGTTGCTAAGTTGAGTCTGACTGTAAGCCCCGGACTGCAGCATGCCAGGACAGCTCTACTCTCTCCCGCAGTTTGATCAGATTCATGTCCATTAGGTCAGTGATGCCATCTAACCATCTCATTCTCTAATGTCTCCTTCTCTTTTTGCCTTCAGTCTTTCCCAGCATCAGAGTCTTTTCCAATGAGTTGGCTCTTCACATCAGGTGGCCAGTATTGAACTTCAACATTAGTCCTTTCAATGAATATTCAGGTTGATTTTCTTTAGGATGGACAGGTTGGATCTCCCTTGGACTCTCAAGAGTCTTCTCCAACACCACAATTAGAAAGCATCAATTCTTCGATGCTCAGCTTTCTTTAAGGTCCTACTCTCACATCTGTACATGACTACTGTAAAAACCGTAGCTTTGACTATATGGTCCCAATGGATAACCTGTCCTGGGCCTTATTAGAGATGAACTTGGCAGGGTTTCAGCCATCGAGAAATATCTACCCAAGTAGACATGAATAAAGCGTCTTTACTATTGGTGTGGGAGCCTGAGGGAGCATTCATTCAGTTTGAAGAACCACATAAAGATCCCTGGGGGAAGCCTCCCTCCCACTGGGTGCAGACTCGGCAGCTGGTCCATTGCACGGTAAAGTACTAGAACCTCAAGTTTCTCTTTGAGTTCCATCAACTGTATTGTATTAGGATCTATGGAAAACAAAGTCCTCGTATTTATCATATTTGGTTTGAGGGGATCTGGCTTTTTGCCCTTGTTATGAATTGTCCAGAGTTGGATGTGTTATGTTTTCTAAACTATTCTAAGAGTGGTTGGTGTTATGTAAGTGGAGATTTTTGAATCATCTAAGGCAACTTGAAAATATCGCATATTTGTAAAAAGTCAGCCCATTCCTAGACATCATGTTTATTTCTCAAGTGGTGGCACTATTTTTAGAGATAAAGGACTTCAAAACCTTCGTCCACATTTTTCATCCATTACACAGTGTGTTCTCCAAACATATGCAAACCAATGACATGGAGAAATCTTGAGATTGGGGGAGGGGAGGGGAACAGCAGCTCAATTTGAAAGTTTGCTAACACATATTATGATTTATTATTTAACAGTTGGCTTCATTTGGCATCTGGAGATTTTCTCAAATGCAAGCGCATGTAGTGTATTAAGATTTATTTGTGTATTAAGCAAGCATCTTTGGTTGAAATGTGGCTAGCATATTTGACTGAATAAGAAATGAGGAGATGACATAGCTCAGTGATTGATATTTAGGGAAATATTTACAAACATACATAATATTTTGTTGATTCTCCAGGCTTTTCTGTGCCTATTCCCATCTGTAATTTTTTTTAAATGAAGAAGATTCAAAATAATTACCCAGGTGTCTTTTCTTAAGATTCAGCATGGACCATATTTGTAATATTTCCGTTTTCAAATGCAGAAACCTCATTGGGCCAGTGTTAACCGCTTTCTCCTCCCACTCTTTTTGATTAGTTAATTTGACTTCGAATGCATTTTTTTCTAATGTATCATTTAACCCCTCCCCTATCAAGTGTAGAAAATTCCAGATTCTTGTCTCTTAAATGGATGTGTTGCTGAATGCACAGTTCGTAATGGAATAAATGTGGGATGTTTGTGGGGTGAACTCAACAAGTTTTGGATAAAATTTGAAGCACCTGTAGAATTTAATATTAGTAGAGTTTCTGAAGATAATAATGGGCTCAGACCTGCCAAGGACTGTGGTTGAATTTTCATCATTTACACATAGTGCATTTGTATACCTTCCTTAGGAATTCCTCCTTTTGTTTGTGATTGAATGAAACAAATTTACTGATATATGTGATGGCACAGTATTTCAAATAGTGAGAGGCATTAATTGGTCTCTTCTGAGACCTGATCTCAGCTCTTTTGGAGTCACGGAGGCTAAAGGGTTATATGAGGGTTTGAGTCACAGCTTCCTTGATTGGAGTCTGATGAATGCTTATCAAAGGCTCTCTCTCAGAAACAACCAGGAAAGAGTCATATTAACACTAGTCAAGAATTGAAGAGAGAACTTGGAAAGGACTGGAGGAGTATATCTCCGTGGCCCTTCAGGAAAGAGACACATTTTTAACGGTAGAACTGCGGGTTTCGTGCATAGGGCTGTTTCTTCAGCCTCTCCCAGCTCTTACTCACCAGTCGGCTTGATCTTCATTTGGTTTCCTGAGCAGACTCCTCTCCTACAAAGAGAATGTGTTGAAGAGCCAGCATGAGTATCAGTCTGCTTGGCAGTCAGAGCCTCATAAATTATTCTGTTGGTTCTTTGACACAAATCATTCTCATGTGAGTTTGAGTTGCATAAGCTGGATTATTTTTCTTTGTGCCTGATTACCACTGGCAAAGCTGCTTATTAAATATCTTCTCAAGATACATGAAAGCAAGAAGACCAAACCTCTGGAGTACAGAAGGATAACTGGAATATTTTCCCTAAGTACCCACCCATCCACCTCACCCCAATTATTAGAGTAGCATGGGCTAATTGTTTAAACTATTGTAGACATTCATGGTAGACATTGCAGAATATTATAGACAGGTTTAGGTATCATTTTTTCTAGTCTTTTTGATCTAAGCATAAGGTACAGGGTTACAGTGAACATAAATATAGCTTACATTTATTGAAGGCTTATGCAAAACACTGTTTAAGTGCCTGCTGTGCATCCATTCATTTTAATCCACAAAGCAATATCATGATGTGAGTAGCATCATCACCTCATTTTGTAGATGAGGATATAGAGGTGCTGTGATTTTAAGTAACCCATGTCACAGAGTAAGTGATGGAGCTCTGTTAAATCAAGATGGTCTCATTTTATAGCATAAGCTCTTTTAAAAAAAATTTTTACTTGGGTATAGTTGACTTACAGTGTTGTGTTAGTTTTTGGTATACAGCAAAGTGAGTCAGTTCTATATGTGTGTGTGTGTGTGTGTGTATATATATATATATATATATATCCACTCTTTATAGGATTTTTTCCCCATATAGGTCCTCATAGAGTACTGAGAAGAACTCTCTGTGCTTTACAGTCGGCCCTTATTAGTGACCTGTTTTATATACAGTAGTACAAATGTGTCAATCCCAACCTCCCAATTTATCCCTCCACCCCTTCCCAGTAATCATACATTTGTTTTCTATATCCATGAGTCTATTTCTGTTTTGTAAACAAGTTCATTTGTATCATTTTTTAAGATTCCACATATAAGCTATATCATATCATATTTGTCTTTCTCTGTATAGCATAAATTCTTGACAATCATTATGTTGTTATATTTTATTTATAATCTGCACCCTGCTATTCTGAATTCACATAGTGCCTTCTCTACAGAACAGTAAAGTTTTAGAAACCTTCTCAACTATCACCCAGTTGCTCATGACTACATAACTCTCAGTATGATTTTGTATTGAGAAGGCTCAATGTTAAATTTGCTCATCCATGTAATGACATATTAATACTTTCCTCCTAGTGGTAGCAAAACTAGGCTGTTTAAGAATCAAATGTAGGACATGTCCGTATGGTATCAAATCGAAATGTTCTGTCCTGGGTCCCCTTTAATATTCTTAAATTACAATGTGTTATATCAAATCTTTGAAATTTGACATGAGAGATAAAGTTCCAAACATTGTCTAACATCATTGGGTGGGTTGAAGATTAGTTCAGATTGTCCCGAGACAAGAGATGACAAACGCAGTCGTCTAATGAAAGGATAGGATATCATGACTGCTTTCTCTTTCTGAAAGTGTTAGAGTACAGATTAATGGACTGCATGTAATGTGCAAAATTCTCTCCATTCTAATCTATTTCTAACTGATGTAAATGTAAGCATGTCTTTGGTTCAACCAAAAGCCCTGAACTGGTGGTCTCTTTTAAGTGGTGATTTAGGATATCTACATGCCTGTGGACGATTTTTGTCTTTCTTTTGTCAGAAAGACTGCATTTGTTTAAATGCCCAAAGATGTAAATAAATTAAACAAGAATGCAAAAATTTGATAAAGTGTATGGCTCTGGAAACTTGATGCTGCGTGAAAAATTCAAACTTTCGGTTTGTCCTCTTTATTAAAAAAACCTGATTAATGAGCACTTAAAAAAAGAAAGTAGGAATTTTCAGAGGTTATCATGAGTTTACTAAGATTTGTTTTTCAAGCATGTTACATTTTCTTTCCTTCCTCCCTCCCATGGTCTCTGCCCTTTTTTCCAAGGAATACTATATTCATGGATTGAGCAAGTGCTTTCACTTAAAGTACTTTGCTTACATAAATTTTTTTGGCTAAGACCCTCATGATATCAAGAGAATTATGCCAAAATAAAGTTGCAAAATGAATCGCTTCCAACTCTTTGGGAAGGGGTATGTGGAGGCAGTCCTAATATGCCTAATAGTATTACAGACTATTAACTTACGCAGAAAGTTAGTAGCTTAATAATTTATAACAATTTGGTAATCATGCTGGAGGTTTTAGATAACCACAGCAATGTATAAGGAGTATGAAAATATGGTCAAGAAAAAATAGCTAATACTGACCTAAGCATTATAGGTGGAAGGTTGATATCTATAAGAAGAGGTGATAAATCTTTGTACTATCAGGAATATTGCACCTTTAGCTTACTTCTAGGGACCATCCTTTTGCAAGTACAATGATTTCTTTTTTTTTAATTTTTTATTTTTTTTACAATGATTTCTAGATTTGAGTGCTTTCAGAGAAAGCTATGAAGGTTAGCAAGTGGTGATAGCTGGACGCTATTTTTTTTTTTTTTTTTAAATTTTTGGCCACACCACTCAGTTTGTGGGATCTTAGTTCCTTGACCAGGAATTGGACCTGGGCTCTTGGCAGTGAGAGTGCAGAGTTCCCATCACTGGACCACCAGGGAATTCCCCACAGTGCAGAGTATTTAAACTTTCATGTGCATATAAATTAGCTGGTTACCTTGCTCAAGTTTTTAATTATGATTCAGTAGGTCTGAGATGGAACCCAAGAGTCTTCATTTCTATGAGCTTCTAGGTGATGCTGATATTATTGGTGTGTAGACAACACCGTGGCTATAGCAGGATGGCTGGATGGTGCTGTGGGTCTGTTCAAATGGAATGGTTTTATATTTATATTGGATTATGTTTACCCTGTTGTGTGAGTTTTTCTCCTCACCTTGCTTGTTTGCTTGGGAGAGGACAAGGAGAAAACAGTGAGTAAGAGTTTAAGATGGATACAGAAAGCCCTGAGGAGAGGAATGGATGGATATGGAAAAAAGCAGCAAGTCCAGAGAACTCAAGGTCCCAATGCAGTTGAAAAGCTGTCATCGTAGAAGCGGCTGGAAAAACAAGTTGGAAGACAGGAGCTTATGAATGAGGATTTTGAAAGTGAAAGAATTACAGATGATGACAAGATCCAGATGTAGCCCCGGGGGATCACAACTGGTGTTTGGGGTGGTGAGCGGCTTACAGTTCTATCGGTGAAGAGGGCTGCTCGAAGCTCTTGGGACACTTATCTTTTGATCTCTTGGGATTTCTCTTGGGATTAATTCATTCAAATGACAAATAGTTACTGAGTGTTTACTAGGAGTGAACTCTCTGCATGGCGTGATGGATACCATACTGAACCAGATGGCGCTTGTGCTCTGGAGATTTGCCTCTGGAGTCCTGGGTTCCATGTGGATGATGTGTCAAAAAGGGTCACAGAATGATGTATGTGGGAAGAGAATCTACAGAAGAGTGGGTGTATGTAACTATATAACTGATTCACTTTGCTGTACACCTGAAACTAACGCAATATTGTAAATCAGCTATACTCCAATGAAAATTAAAAAATAAAAAGGAAAAAAATATACCCCAAAGGATCATAGACCTGGTCCCTCAACCTTCCTCATCAAATTGGAAAAAAAGGGAAAAGAGACAGAAAACAAAAAAAGAGCAGAACAATAAAAATAAATTTAATAAAAATAAAATTAGAAAAAAAATTAGAATAAATAAAAAGTGAAACAGATAGAAAGTACCCGAGGTGAGATTAGATCACCTCTAGAGAATGAGGTTGTTCAGTCGTGTCCAACTCTGTGATCCCATGGACTGTAGCCTACCAAGTTCCTCCGTCCATGGGATTTTGCAGGCAAGAATACTGGAGTGGGTTGCCATTTCCTTCTTTAGGAAATCTTTCCCACCCAGGGACTGAACCCATGTCGCCTGCATTGTAGGCAGACACTTTACCATCTGAGCCACCAGGGAAATCCTGTACTATAGCCATTAAAGATGGTACAGCTGAGCCTGCTTGCAGGACAGGAGTAGAGATGTAGACATAGAGAATGAACTTGTAGATGCAGGGGGAAGGGGAGGATGGAATGAAATTGGAGACTAGGATTGGTGTATACTGCTGCCATGTGGATCATAGACAGCTCGCGGGAGCTGCTGGATAGCTCAGGGAGTGTACCTCGTGCTCGGTGATGACCTGAGTGGGGGCGGGCTGGGGATGGGAGAGAGAGCCAGGAGGAGGGGACCTACATCTGCAGATAGCTGCTCCTCTTTGTTGTACAGCAGAAACTGAGACAGCGTTTTAGACCAGTTATACTCCAATAAAAAAGAAAAAAAAAAGTCCAGCCCCATCTTTTTCATGGTATGAAACTTTGGCTTTAGTTTTCCTTATAATTAGAGTGAACAAAATTAGTTTGTGTGAAAAACAGCAAAGAAAGTCACTTTGGTCAGCTTTGAGAAACTTATCTGCTTTTGCCAAAACCAGAGGATTCCTTTTATCTCATGCTGCTGAGAGTAACCTGAATGTGGAGGTCAGGAATGTGTATGGAACAGAAGACCTATAAATCACAAAAGGTAGCAGCTGAAGATTACAGACTCCACGAGTTCTGAGAATGTGGAGCTGAGAGCATCGCCTACCATTGCAAGAGAAACATGAAAAGGTCAATTATGAATGCCCATCCTCCAGTTTTTCTGCCTTTTTCAGCTAAGTCGTTTCAATCATGTCTGACTCTTTGTGAACACATGGACTATAGCCCTGCAGGCTCCTCTGTCCATAGGGATTCTCCAGGCAAGAATACTGGAGTGGGTTGCCCTTCCCTTCTCCAGAGGATCTTTCCTACCCAGGGATCAAACCCAGGTCTCCTGTATTGCAGGCAGATTATTTACTGCCTGAATCACCAAGGAAGCCCAGCTTTAGTGACTAACCTAAGCTAAACCCATAAAATAAATGGATTCATAATAGATATTTTCATTTAATTTTCAGTCGCTATATCCAAGAAAGTCAGATAATTTAGCATCTCATGACCTGAGTTTGCTGACTGGTTGCTCCCTTGTTCTGTTACTATTTTTAGTATTTCTATCTATACAGTGATTTCTGTTCTGACTTTGTATTTTCCCCAAATCTGTCCTTGATGTGCTTTGAGCAAAAGCTGCTCACCTCAGCGATCAGGACTGCAGATCAGTTACATAAAATAAAAAGAAAGCTTCTTCTATTCTTCTGATAAATGTGGATTTGATTTTGGCATTTCTTCTGGGCACAGCTGTTCCTTTCTACTTTTGATGAATAGAAGACTGTACTCTTTACCTTTGAAATCTGGCTACAGAATCACACCACATTCCAAAACATTCATTTTCTTCTAACATTTCTGGAAACTTTTTGCCCAAAGCCTACTCTTTCCTTTCCTGGATCATTTCTGAGGCTAATCCTTTTTTCTTTAGTTTGTCCTTATCAGTGAGAGCAGTGATGCTAATGTGAGTGTTGAAAAGCAGATCAGCACCAGGCAGGTAGAACTGGAGTATGATGATAAATTACAAGGGAGAGGAAGCCAGCTCAGGAAGACAGAATTTCTGGTCTCATAGTTCAGTCCAGCCTTATGAGATAATAGATTTAGGAGTGTTCTTCAGCCTTCATTTATGCAAGCTGATGATAAACTGCAATTTTTCTGTTTCAAAGGGGAAAAGGACCACAAAGTGTCTTTGGCCACCAAAAAGCTCAGCTCTTACAAAATATTTTGATGAGCTAAGTGTAAATGAATCAGAAAACATACGGATTGAATTTCCACCATTATACTCATGGGAGGCTTTTTTTTTTCTTTAAATGGGAAAAAAGAATGCAGTTGACAAACAGGGCTTAGGTTTTTTCTGAATCAAATATTTAGAATCCAGTTTAAGAGATTTTCAAGAATCTGAATGAACAGAAGTTCCTTGATCCATTCTTCATTTGATCATTTATTTTGACTTCTTTAGCCTTTATGTGTTCTTGTGCCACAAAGAGAAAATAGGTAAATATTAGCAAGCCAACTTTAAAGGTAAGCATCATTTTTTTTTTGAGTTGCACTATAATTACGTTACAATGTTGTATTAGTTTATGCTGTAAAACAGCATAAATCAGCCATATGTATACATATACCCCTCCCTCTTGGGTCTTCCTCTTACCAGTCATAATGGCAGTCATCAAAAAACCTACAAACAAGGAATGCTGGAGAGAATGTGGATAAAAAGGAACCCTCTTACACTGTTAGTAAGAATGTAACTGATGCAGCCACTGTGGAGAACAGTATACAAGTTCCTTAAAAAGCTAAGCACAGAGCTACTATATGACCCAGCAATCCCACTACTGGGCGTATTTCTGGAGAAAACCGTAACTCTGTAAGCATCAGTTTTCATAGAAACTTCCTTAATAAAATTCGGCTGTTGCAGAGTTAGCTATATATTTATCTCAGAAGGACATTTTTTTTTCCCTCTAAGACTATCACTGGTGCTTCCTTCCATTTTAATGGCAATAGACAGTCAGATAGGTTTGACAGAAGACTGACTGCCTGTAGGGCTGTCTTTGAAGCAAATTTAGATGTAGGAGAGCTTTTTCTTTATTGCCTATTCACCTCTCAGTTTCAGCATTTCTTCATCCTTCTTTGCTGCCCTTGTCTACCTGATGTCCAGGGCTATGGGCTTTTCCACTTTGCCCACAGCCACATTATCAAAGCTTGTCCTTCTCCAGTGCCAGTTCTACACTGTCCAAAAAGTACTTGTTAATTATATACATTTCTCTGAACTAAATCCAAATCATTTTTTAGCTAGGGTAACTTTTAGTCTCTTGAGATCCCTTGGACTGCATGGAGATCAAACCAGTTCATCCTAAAGGAAATAAACCCTGAAAATTATTCATTGGGAGGACTGATGCTAAAGCTGAACCCCCAATACTCTGGCTACCTGATGTGAAGAGCCGACTCATTAGAAAAGACCCTGATGCTGGGAAAGATTGAAGGCAGGAGGAGAAGGGGATGACAGAGGATGAGATGGTTGGACAGCATCACCAACTCAATGGATGTGAGTTTGACCAAACTCTGGGAGACAGTGCAGGACAGAGGAGCCTGGTGTGCTGCAGTCCATGGGGTCACAAAGAGTTGGACACAACTTAGTGAGTGAACAACAATAACCACAAAAACCCTATAGTCACATTAAATCTTATCAATAGGTGCAAACCAATAAAATATATCAATGGTAAAACACAGGAGAGGGTTCCCAAAGATCCGACCAGTCATGTTCTCCTACTATGATAAATTGCATTTGTGACTTCAGTTCTCTTTTCTTTGAATCCCTGTACTTTGCCATGTTACTTTGAAGTTTCTCCTACTTAGGTAGGTAGAGTGTAGCTTTCTATAAACTTGGCTCTCAGTTTATCTTCATGCCTGCTTTGACCAGTGAAATATTAGAGGACATGAATTAACCAAAAGTTTAAAAAGCTCTTAAACAACTGGGCTTTCCTCCTTGTGTGTCATCTGCCATCACGAGAAGAACATGCCTAGGCTTGCCCAGGAGAAATATGAGACAGGAATGGAGCCGTGCCATTCACAACAGCCAAGACATGGGAGCAGCCACCATGTCCATCACAGACGAGTGGGTAAAGAAATATAGTATGGGGTTGGCTCAAAAGTCCGTTCAGGTTTTTCCATAACGCATACAGAAAAACCCAAATGAGTGTTTGGCCAACCCAGTATACACATACAGTGAAATGCTACTCGACCATGGGGCGTCCTGGGTGGCTCAGATGGTAAAGAGTCCACCTGCCAATGCAGAAGACCTGGGTTCATCTCTGGCTCGGGAGGAGCCCCTGGAGAAGGAAATGATGACCCCCTCCAGTCTTCTCGCCTGGAGAATCCCGTGGACAGAGGAGCCTGGCGGGCTGCAGTCCCTGGGGTCACAGAGTCGGACATGACTGAGCGCGCGTGCCATACCTGCAGAGCTCCGTGTCACCTTGTGTACCTCCTGCATGAACCGGGTAAGCCCACTTACTGAGTGCCTTTGAAGCGCTTGGCACTATTCTAAATGCTGTGTGTGTGTTAACTCATTTGCCTTCACGGCTGTGAAAATCCTATGTGAAAAGAGCCTCAGTCTTTCCCCCCATCGCAGGGAAATATCTCACTGTAGTCTGTTTTCTGTGTTTTTACTCCTCACACAGAACACTGTGCTCTGACCCTTCTGCTCACCACATGCTTGCAGGTTCCCCCTCATCGTGTGGGTCTCTGCGGCCCCAGCTGGGGGTCCTACCATCTAACTGGGTTCTAACACAGTCTACCTGGAGATGGCTTCAGACCCCACAGACCCCAGGGCCGGTCCCACAAGACTGCCTTCCCCCACCCCCACCCCCTACTTCAGACGCCAGTTACAAACTCAGGTTGTCCCCTGTGCTTCTGACCCACTGGTAGAGATGGAAGGTCCCCTCAACCCCTCCTTTGTCATTGCTTAGTCGCTCAGTCGTGTCTGACTCTCTGCAACTCCATGGATCCTAGGCTGCCTGGCTCCTCTGTCCATGGGACTTTCCAGGCAAGAATACAGGAGTGGGTTGCTGTTTCCTCCTCCAGGGGATCTTCCTGACCCAGGGATGGAACCCACATCTCTGAGAGGTGAGTTCTTTACCACTGAGTCACCAGGGAAACCCCTACCCCTCCTTGGGTTCAATTAATTTGCTAGAGCGGCTCACAGAACTCAGGGAAACACTTCCTTCCTTCTACTGTCAGATGGACAATGAAAGGTCAGATGGACAGTCGGATGACAATGCGTAGGACCAGGTCCGGGAGGGTCTTGGGTGCAGGAGCTTCTGTGTTCCCCAGGAGCTGGGGTGCGTCAGCCTCCTGATGTGGGCATGTTCTCGAAAACCTGGGAGCTGTTAGAGTTCCTGCACTTCTGAAATTTTTATGGAGACTTCATCACACAGGCATGATGGATCACTGACTCTGTCTCTTCTCCGGTCTCAAGAGGACGGGCCTGGGGTGGGGGCGGCTGTTTCAGCCTTCGAGTCACAGCTTGGTCTTTCTGGTGACTGGTCCTCACCGGAGCCATCCTGCAATCCACCCACTGTCGTCTCGTTAGAATGAGAAATGTTCTTCTCACCCTCAGGAGCTCAGCGTCAGGAAGAGAAGTCAGACACCAATATTAGAACAAGGGATGCTCCTGGTGTTCTTATCACTTAGGAGACTGCAAAAGTTTCAGGAGCTCTGTGCCAGGAACTTGGGGCAGAGACCAAGTCACACTTGTATTTTCTAGCATCTCACACTATGCGATAGAAAATGTTTATCATTTCCTCATTTCTTAATGCTAAAACTCATTTGAGCCTTATACCACCTCCATTATATGGATGTCAAATGTTATTATGCCCATTTTCTAGGTTTTTTCTATGGGCTGTGTTTTTTAACTCAAAAAAAAATGTTCATTGGAGGATAATTGCTTTGCAGTATTATGTTGGCTTCTGCCGTGCAACCTCGAGAATCAGCCGTACGTGTAAATATGTCCCCTTCCTCTTGAACCTGCCCCCAACCCCTGACCCCATGCCCCAGGGCAGGAGCAGAAATGGAGGCGCGGGGAATGGGCTTGTGGATACAGTAGGGGAAGGAGAGGGTGGGATGAGCTGAGGGAGTAGCTGTACACACATACATTTCCTGTAAGACAGAAGGCTAGTGGGAGGTTCCTGTGTAACACAGGGAGCTCAGCGAGGTGCTCTGTCTAACTCATATCCTGTTGACGTATAGCTGATTAACAGCGTTGTGTTAGTGTAAGGTGTACAGCAAAGTGGTTCAGTTGTCCATGTGCATGTATCTACTCTTTATCAAATTCTTTCCCCAATTAGGTTGTTACAAAATATTGAGCAGAGTCCCTTGTACTATACCACGTGTGTGGACTTTACCTATTCTTACCTCCTTTAATTTTTTCATCAATTATATGGACTAGTAACTCTGTATGATCATCCCCATTTTAAAGATGGGAAAACTGAGCACCAACAATG
This sequence comes from Antilocapra americana, assembly GCA_007570785.1. NCBI lineage: Eukaryota > Metazoa > Chordata > Mammalia > Artiodactyla > Antilocapridae > Antilocapra > Antilocapra americana. The sequence goes on from ML663574.1 coordinate 2,232,376, forward strand.
TCAAGGGTTTTGCCCAAGTTCGCACACCTAGTGAAGCCATGCTGATGCATAACCCAGTCACTGCCCAGACTGCGCTCTGAGCTGCAGCTGTGGGCTCAGAGGTTCCAGGCACCATGAGCTGCGGGCTCAGTGGTCATCCACAGTGGGCTCATAGGAGCTGGGTCTGATTTGCTTCCTGTGTGACACCCAGGGAAACAAGATTTGGAGCCAGTCCATTGATCCGAAAGGGCCTTAAAGCTGGCCGTCTAGGCCTCTGGCTCACTATTTCTGCAACGGTTCCTTAGAGAAGTGAGACTGACTCCAAAATCCTGTTCTGCAGCCATTGTCTCATTGACAGTGGGCCCAGGTGTCCTCTCAGAAAGACCTTCATAATACCTACTAATAACACTACTCAATAACAAGCTCATCTCAAAAGTTAACTATAATTCACTAGGAGCCACATTCTCCCACCAAGCCGGGGGAACTAAGGATAAAGAAAATTTAGTTTTGGACTTACCTGATGGCACAGTGGGTAGGAATCTACCTGGCAATGCAGGGGACACAGGTTCCATCCCTGGCTTGGGAAGATACCCACATACTGTGGAGCAGCTAAGCCCACACACCACAATTACTGAAGCCTGCGGGCCCTCGAGCTCCCACTCTGCAGCGAGAGAAGCCGGAGCACCGCAGCTGGAGAGCAGCCCCCACAGCAACCAAGGCTAGCACAGCCAAAAATGAATACAGTTTAGAAAAGAAAATTTAACTTTCTTCTTTCTCCTTAGCCATTCTACCTGAAGAGTTTTCTGCTCTCCCTTCCCAAGTTACAGTATTAAGTTTCTTGCTTGTGGGATTGGTTATTGAGGTGAACATCCCACATTTCCTTTCCTTTTTTTCCAGTCGCCCAAGTAGATCTGTGATATAAACTCAGAAATAGTTGTTGGAACATGATACAGGCTTCCTGAAATGCTCTTGCTTGTTCCCGAGGGCCAGAGTTGAAGTTTCTTATAAGTCAAGTGTTTAATAAATAATTTAGCTGGTGCCCTTGATGTAAGAAGAAGGTGTGAACTAGGCAGCCAAGATTTTGAGTAGAAGGATGATGTAGAACGTGAGGACTGATACAAAAAAAAGGCAAATTAGGAAGTACAAGTGTAAAATTCATTGGTTCATTCCAGTTAGCTTTGTTAAGATAACTGAATGTGGTAATCATGTACATATATGAGAGGTCTTTTTTAAAATATGTAATCAAAAGTGTACTATCTCTTTAAAATCTATTGAAATACAGAATTTCGAATGCCGCCAACAGTTTTGGTTGGGCACCCAGGTTTGAGTATGGGGCCTGCTGCAGAAAGCATAATGCTGTCAGCTGTTTGCCGTCTCAGCAGAGTGCTGAGCTGTGCTTAGTCGCTCAGTCGTGTCTGGCTCTGCGACCCCATGGACTGTGGCCTGCCAGGCTCCTCCGTCCATGGGATTCTCCAGGCATGAAGACTGGAGTGGGTTGCCATCCCCTCCTTCAGGGAGTCTTCCCAACCCAGGGATCAAACCCAGATCTCCTGCATTGCAGGTGGAATCTTTACAGTCTGAGTCACCAGGGAACCCTGGTTCATCAAAAAAAAAAAAAAAATATATATATATATATATATATATATATATATATATAAACTATTAAAGAAAAATATAAGCAATAAAAGAAAATATCCCACCTGTTTAAATTTAAATTTGGCAGTTATTTTAAATAAGACTAAAAACAATGAGACAGACTCCGTGACATAACATTTTATAAGTATTATATTTTAGAAGCATTTTCTCCAAAAGTGAGCACATTGGCGGCAGCCGGTAGCACGTGGCGTGTTTTGGCTCCAGTCTCCTTGCTGTGAGCCTGCTTTGGGCGTCATGCTGTCTGTGTCAGCTTACTCTGGGGCCGTTCATTCCAGTCGAAGCATCCTCTTTTTCAGTGCTTCCTTACGTAATATTTTCGTAAGCTGTTTTTAAAATTTGAGTAGTCATCTATTGTTGGGAATATACTTTCTAAGTTACATCTCAGTTATTGGTTCAAAAGTATATTTCATTATTGAAGTACAATTTGTCGAGTACATGCTTAGTTAAGATCCGTTAGTAGTGTTTTTTTTTCCCCCTATAGTAAATCTCTCTAAGAGTAATCTCGTATTTCTCCTCAATTTCTTCTAATCTTCAGCAAAGTTTCTCTGTGTGTAGCAAAATAATTTTTTGATGAAAATGCTTCCCATGTATCAGTTTTAACTTGTTTTACTCTGTTAGAAACAGTACTTATATTCCTATAAAATATGACTGTTTGATTATTTGCCATTAAGTGAAAAAGGGCTTTCCAGGTGGTGCTAGACACAAGAGATGCAGGTTTGATCCCTGGGTCGGGAAGATCCCCTGGAAGAGGGCATGGCAACCCACTCCAGTATTCATGCCTGGAGAATCCCATGGAAGAGGAGCCTGGTGGGCTACAGTCCATAAGGTTGCACAGAGTCGGACACAACTGAGGTGACTTAATGCCGTGCAATTAACTGAAAGGTCCAGATGGGGCCTCTGAACATTTATCATGAAGTTTAATGAGATTTTGGTGGAGTCTGGGTTGTGTATTGTATGATTTTATAAACACAAAAAATTGAAGGTTTGCCTTATTCCAAATGCTTGATGTTTCTTTCCATATGTATATTATCTATCATGTAATTGCATTTAATAATATAATATAAATATATTAAATTATATATATTATATTATAATTATAATTTATATAATATATAATTAATATATAATACAATATAATATATAATATATAAAATATATTATATATAATAATATATATTATATTATTATATAAATATAATAATATATGATCTTATGGTGGCTCAGCGGCAAAGAATCTGCCTGCTAATGCAGAAGACATGGGTTTGATCCTTGGTTCAGAAAAAGAACCAATTTCCCAGTATTCTTGCCTGGGAAATCCATAGACAGAGGAGCCTGGCGGGCTACAGTCCATGGAGTCGCAAGAGAGTCAGACGTGATTTAGCAACTGAATGACAACAGCAAGTATAATTATTACAGTGTGCGTGTACTATTAGTGGTGTCACATGGCTCAAACTTAGAGGTTTATCTTTTATTGTTGTTTTTTTTTTTATTCTTGTTATTATTTCATTATGGTTAATGAGAGTGTCTTGCTAATTTCCTGTGATCAAATCTGATTAGATCATCAGTGATAGATGCTATTTTTTTAAAAGCATTAACTGCAGGATTTGCTCATTTAATTTGCCCAACACACCCACTGCTGTAGGGATGACAGTTTCTTATTATCACGTATGTGACAGGAAGAGCCTGACACACAGCGCGGTGAAGTCACTGCCCCAAACTCACCGGCTCAGTACGTGGCAGTGTCGGGAGTCTGCCTTCAGAAGTTAGTCAAGCTGGCTTGAAACTCAGCATTCAAAACACTGGGGTCATGGCATCCAGTCCCATCTCTTCAAGGCAAATAAAAGGAAAAGCGCAAGCAGTGACAGAGTTTCTTTTCTTGGCTCCAAGATCACTGCAGACGGTGACTGCAGCCATGAAATGAAAAGATGCTTTCCCCTTGAAGGAAAGCTATGACCAACCTAGACAGCGTGTTAAAACGTGGAGATATCCTTTTGCTGACAAAAGTCCATATAGTCAAAGCTAAGGTTTTTTCCAGTAGTCATGTTCAGTTGTGAGAGTTGGATCATAAAGAAGGTTGAGCGCTGAAGAACTGATGCTTTCAATTTGTGGTGTTAGAGAGGCTCTTGAGAGTCCCTTGGCCTGCCATCCTAAAGGAGATCAGTCCTGGGTGTTCATTGGAAGGTCCGATGTTGAAGCTGAAGCTCCAGTACTTTGGCCTCCTAATGCCAAGAGCTGATTCACTGGAGAAGCACCTGATGCTGGGAAGGACTGAGGGCAGGAAGAGAAGGGGATGACAGAAGATGAGATGGTTGGATGGCATCACTGACTCAATGGATGTGGATCTGAACAAACTCTGGGAGATGGTGAAGGACAGGGAAGCCTGGCGTGCTGCAGTCCATGGGGTCACAAAGAGCCAGGCACGACTGAGCGACGGAACAACCACAGCTGTACTGCGTCTCTGCTGCTGGTCCCTGCTCCGTGCTTGCGGTTCCAAACCATGGCTGCTTTGTATGAATCCTCTAAGCCCTTTGTCCATTTTGTGGAAATTAGTTAAAACTAGCTAATGGAATCGGCAATTCCGGTGAACTGCGTGCACGTGAGCAGTGCTAGGATACCGTGAGATGGAAGCACATGGAGAGGAGGCCGTCTGTGTCCTCCTCCATTGCTGGGAGAGCCTCCTCTTTCACTGGTAATCCTCAGTTTCCTCGCTGAGCTCAGCGCTTTCTGATACAAGGGCATCAGGATAGTACCAACACCCCTTCTGTACTCTGACTGCTGCTAAAGCTTGTTTCCTTCTTATTCTTAGATTGAAAATAAATCTACATTACAAGCTCTAATAGTTTCTTTCCTTACTCACTACGAATTCTCTTGGACACCTTCTGGAGTAGAAGTAGCTCACTGGGGAGACCACTGAAGTACTGCGAGATGAAAATTTAAGCGAGAGTAGAGAACAGCTGATCACTTAACTCTGGGCTGAATTTTTAGGGAAAGAGTCAACCTTTTGAAACACGAAAGAGGTCAGCGAGGATTAACACCTTAAAATCTTCTCTGCGTCTCCATAGAAACAGCAGATCCAGGCAAGCGGTTCAGCTCTCCGAGAGTTCTGAAGGATAAAACGTCTCTAAATGTCAAAATCTATTATCAGGCTTAACTGGAATTGGCCTCTGAGCCTCTGCCTGTGGTTATGCAGTGCTCATCCTTCAGCTAACCCTTTCGGTGAGTGGCAGCTGACACTTGAGCCCATGAGGGCCCCAGCGTGCCGTGTCCTGACTGCTGGAAATGCTGGAAATGCCACATTTGCTGTTGATGGCAGGCTTGCGCGTGGAACAATGTGCAGCCAAATTGTTTATTAAAAAAGTTCACGGTTAACCTCTACGTTTTTCCACTGGTAAACCTTTCCTGCTTTTTGGATATGGAAATAGCTGATAATTTTATTGACCTGAACATTTACTCTCATCTTATATTAAACAGCCAAGAGATTTAAGGGGTGTTTGGAGAATTACAGTGTCTCAGTGTAATGCATGTCTTATGTTACTGGGTCTGAGCCAATATACCCACTACCTTATAATCTTTTTCCCCCTGATTGCTTTCCTCGAGGCCCTTTGTGTGCTGCTAACAACAACTGGATTTCACTGCTTGCTCCAGTGGGATGTTTCAGAAATTCCTGGAGGCCATTTTGGCTTACTCTCTCAAGTAAATCTCCCCTTTCATAATTTATAACTGTCTGTAGAACTTCTGGTCTTACTGATGACCCACCAATGTGTCCTTACCAGGGAATCAGGTTCTAACGACCAGCTAGAGACTAGCTGGAGAGACACTCAGTGGTGTTTGGACACCCTTCTCAGGGCAGCCCTTGGTAAGTCTAATTGACTTTTCCATTCCTTTCCATCAGAACTTTCATTACTAATTAACTCCGTTTGGAACTGTGAAACCTTTTTTTTTTTTCCTTCTTCCCTCTCACTCTTGAACATCCACAGTGTCAGCAGCCCGTGGAACTCAGCTCTGTGAGGTTTTATTTTGATTTAGTTTTCACTGTTTTTTCATGGACAAGTGGTAATACTCCTGGGCTATGTACTGGTGTCAGCAGAGTCACAGGAAAGTGATTGCAATCCAGAGCCGCCCTTTTGAGAAAGTCTACAGTCACAGAATAATGAGATAGATTTTCATGATTTTACACAAAACTTTAGCTTTGATCCCCTCTAAGAACAGCTCATAAATCTTGGAGCAAGTGAAAGACATGGAGAGTTTGAAAGAGAGTTGGGTTTAGACACACACATTCTGTGGGTCGTATATATTCAAAGTTCATACATTCCTGGTGTTGTCAACAAAGAGCCCGAGCATTTTCCCCACGAGTATTTTTTTTTTGTGATAAGAAATTTAAGGTTTTATTTTCTCAACAACTTTCAAATATACCATACAGCAACTACCCACGAGTATTTTAATTGGATGAAGACTCAAGGGTCTGGAGTAAACTCAACCCCAACCTGAAAGAAGCAGAGTCTTTGCTGTGAAGATGAAATGATAATAATGTAATTTTGAATTGTTAGAATGTATTTGTTGCTGGGTGTTTCAAAGTCTTCTATCTTGGGATCCGGATGAAACTAATAATATAACCATGCTATAGTGCCTATGACTTTGTTAGTACATAAGATACTCAGTAAGTAATTTGGAGGCATTATCTGGTTCAACCCTCCTGACTATCTGAGGAAACTGATGCTGTCATGTCTCCATGTCAAAGAAAAGAAGAATTAAGTCACTCATTGCAATGTTATTATTGTTGTTCAGTTGCTAAGTCGTGTCTCACTCTTTGCCACCCCATGGACTGCAGAATGCCAGGCTTGCCTGTCTTTCACTATCTCCCGGAGTTTGCTCAGATTCATGCCCATTGAGTCAGCGATGCCATCCAACCATCTCATCCTCTGTCGCCCCCTTCTCCTCCCGCCTTCAATCTTTCCAAGCATCAGTGTCTTTTCCAGTGAGTCCGCTCTTCACATCAGGTGGCCAAGGTATTGGAGCTTCAGCTTCAACATCAGTCCTTCCAATGTATTCAGGGTTGGTTTTCTTTAGGATGGACTGGTTGTATCTCCTTGCGGTCCAAGGGACTCTCAAGAGTCTTCTCCAACACCACAGTTCAAAAGCATCGATGCTTCAGCCCTCAGCCTTCTTCTGTCTCAGCTGCATGGAAAACTGGTGGAGGAGTTTTAAAACAAGATCACAGGGGGCTTCCCCAGTGGTCCAGTGGTTGAGAATCCGCCTTGCAATGCAGGATTCACCAGTTCGAGTCCTGGTCTGCAAAGATTCCACCTGCCATGGGCAACTAAGCCCACGCATCGTAACTACCGAAGCCCTAGAGCCTGTGCTCGGCAACAGGAGAGCCATCGCGATGAGAAACCCACACACAGCGGTGAAGAGTGACTCCCACTCACCACGACTAGAGAAAGTTGGACCGCAGCAACAGAGACCCACAGGCAAAAAGTTAAATAAACAAGTCTTCAAAGCCCCCAAGCCAAAGTTACTAACTCCAAAGCCCCGATCTTACCACTCTCCCCTTCTGCCTCTTCTTCCTGGTGGGCTTCTGACAGGAGATCAGCAAGTGCTGTTTGCTTTCTCTTAATGGGGAAACAAGTGATTTGTTCCAAATCACAATATATGAAGAGCTCATGTTGACATGCAGTTAACAGTAAGCCCTCTTGAGAGTCCTGTGGACTGCAAGGAGAGCAAACCAGTCCATCCTAAAGGAAATCAGTCCCAAATATTCATTGGAAGGACTGATGCTGAAGCTGAAACTCCAATAATTTGGCCACCTCATGTGAAGGACTGACTCATTGGAAAAGACCCTGATGCTGGGAAAGAGTGAAGGCAGGAGAAGGGGACGAGAGGATGAGATGATTGGATGGCATCATCAGCTTGATGGACATGAGTTGGTGATGGATGGGGAGGCCTGGTGTGCTGCAGTCCATGGGGTTGCAAAGAGTTGGACATAACTGAGTGACTGAGCTGACTGACGAGACAGTAAGCCTAAACCAATGGAGTTTAGAAGGCAAGAATTTTCTGTGGGTTCTTGTGTAGGAGGAATTGTCACTCACATGTTCACAGCGGGGACCATCTATTGGGTACTGTGTTACATACCTTCCTGTTTAACCCTTAATCCACACAACAACCCAGTGATGGAAGTATTGTTATCAAGCCCATTTTATAGGCAAGAAAACTGAGGCAGAGCGAGAAGTAACTTCCCCAAGACCACCCTGCTTGGAAGGAGACTTCACATCCAGGTAGTCCTACTCCAGAGGCTGTGCTCCACTGTACCTGATTCTCTCACCTCCCCCGAGCACGCAGGTAGCTGAGTTCCATACACCTTGCAGAAACTCCAAGGACTTTAATTGAAGTCCCTTATCTTTTGAGTAATACAGACCAAATAAATAATGCGTGAGATCAGCTAATAAGAGATCATGGAAATACTGAGCAGCAGACAAAACTGAGGACAAAATTAGTAATTTTATCATGAGAATATGACCTAATCTGGAGCTACATATGGTTCAGATTGAATCCAAACTCATGGAATTTCAACAAATTCCTCCCCCCCACCCCCTCTTTTTTTTTTTTTCTTTCCTTGTGAAGTCTAAGTTGGCGAGACGAGTATTACTCACTTTGTGTGCATCTGTTTGATGCCATTCCCTGCCTTCAGTCCTTTCATGCCAAATTCATAATAGAATACTGCAGGTACTCAGGCAGTTTCCTGAGTAACTCTGTGGCTGACATGCTTCTGTGTGGTCGGATTTGGAATTTTAAATTAAGAGTATGGAAAAGACCACCGTATGTTCATCGTGATTACAAAAAAAAGAAAAAGACTGTTTAACAACCTTGGATCTCGTGTACGCTGCAGACACTGGGTGGCGGGGACTCTGCGATGGACCTGGCTGGCGTAGCGATAACAAGGCGGGTCATAGCCCCATGCTCTCCGACTTCTGGGGTGACTCACTTTGTCCGCATGGCTGTCCAGCTGACCCAGCCCCGTGTGGTGACAGGGCCACCCTCCTCCCCCTGCACTGCGGCGTTGGCCTTGTTCTTTAGCATTTATTTCTGTTTGTTGATTTGGCTGGGCTGAGTGTTAGTCGCAACATGCGGAATCTAGTTCCCTGGCTAGGGACTGAACCCGGGCCCCTGCACTGGGAGCACAGAGTCTTCGCCGCTGGACCACCAGGGAAGTTCCGGCTTTGTTTTAATCACAGAGCATGTATGTGTGGGTCTGTGTCAGTACCCTTCTGTACTTATGCCTATCCTATCTGGTGTTAATAGCTGTGATTTTATAATAATTATTTCAAACATTTCCTTTCTCATTTTCTTGAAGTAGACAAAACCACTCTTTCAATATTGACTATAAATAGTGAAGTTATTATTTCATTTTTCCTAATGGGGAAGATTCTCCATATTTACCATTGAATATAATATTTGGTTTTTGTGTGTGGAGTTTTATCCATTCAAATAAGCTTTCTTCTATTTCTAGTTTTTAAAATTATAAAAATTATAAAAATTTGCGTTAAATTTTGTCAGATATGTTTTTCTGCATCTACTTGTTTTTTCTGCTCAGTGTAGTGGATTTGATTGCATCAGGTTTTGGACGGTAACATGCTCTTGCCTATCTAGACAAAACCTCACTTGGACTTAGTGCACTATTCATTTTCTAGTTATTGATTCAATTTGGTAATAGTTCCTTATTGTTTTATCTCTGAATGTTTGGATAAATTAACTAGTGAAATGCTCTGGTCCTGGATTCTTCTTGTGGGAAGGATTTATAATTGCACATTTAATTCAGATTTTCTGTTTGTTCCTTTTATAGGCTTGATAGGTTGTGATTGGACTTCCAGGTGACGCCAGTGGTAAAGAACCCTCCTGCCGATACAGGACACATAAGAGATGAGGGTTTGATCCCTGGGTCAGGAGGATCCCCTGGAGAAGGGAATGGCAACCCACTCCAGTGTTCTTGCCTGAAGAATCCCGAGGAAGAGGAGCCTGGTGGGCTGCAGTCCATGGGATCATGAAGAATAGGACACAACTGACGTACTTAAGACACACACACACAAGTTGTGATTTAATGAAGTTTTGAAATTTTACTTTATTGCTAATTTCATTGGCACGAAGTCGTTCACGGTCATCCTCTTGCTGTTATCGTCAGTACCTATAAGGCCTGTAGCGGTGCCCTTTTTTCATTTTTGATGTTAGTAGCTTGTGCTTTCTATTTTTCCCCCCTTGATCAGTCTTGTAACTGTTTTATCTTTTTTATTAACATTTTCAAGGGAAAAACTTTTAGCTTTGTTGATTTTCCCTCTAGTATGATTGTTTTCTATTTAATCAATTTCTGCTTTTATTTTTGTTATTCTCTTTCTTCCACTATCTTTGTATTTATTAGGCTATTCTTTTCCTAGCTTCATCGTATTTCAGATCGTTAATTTTGCTTTGTTTTCTTCTCTGATATATTTATTTGAAGGCACTAAATTCTCTCTTAGGACTGATTTTGCTTCATCTCATAAGTGTTGATATGTCATATTTTCATTATCATTTGATTATTTTCTAATTTTCATTGTTACTTGTTCTTTAAGTTATGAGTTATTTAGAATTGTGCTGCTTATTTTCACATACTTGGGAGATTTTCAAACATTTTCAGAACATTTCTCTGTTATTAATTTTTATCTTACTTTCACCGTTTTGAGATGTTCTGCTTGATTGTTAATCCTTTGACATTTGTTGAGACTTGCTTCAGTGCTCAAAGCTTGATCTATCACCTTAAATGTTCTATTTGTACCTAAAAGAGAACTTGTAACTCTGCAGTTTCCAAATGTAGTTTTTTACATGTCAACTACATTAAATTGGTCAATTTTTAGTGATTATTCTAGAGTTAAAACGTGCACCCTTGCCTTCATGGCACTTTTTCTTGATTTATCGTTTTACCACTTTCCAACCGGTCTGGGAGCGCCCTCTCCTACTCTCTTCTGTCTGTTGAGCTGCATCATCACAGCTGACTTCTGTGTGCACTCATGGCGCAACTCGCAAGACAGCGGCGCAGTGGGTTCGGGCAGCCCGTGCTCCTTTGCGCTCGCCTGCAGTCAGCCTTCCTGCGCTGCTCACCCTCCCTTGCTCTTCTGTGCTGTCATCTTGAACCATTTCCCTTGGTTTCAAGAACTTATTTCAGAGGGTCTTATACTGTGGGTTGCTTTTAATACATTATTTCAGCTGTTGCTTTTCTGAAAAAGTCTGTATTTTGTATTTTTACTTTGTATGAAATTCTAGGCTGGCATCTTTGGTTTTATTTATTTTTTCCAAAACATTTGTAAATATCTTACATTATTCTCTAGCATTTTTTGTATTTTGTTGAAGATAATTTTTCTCCTTCTTCGGTAATGTTTCTTATTTCTCTGGATTTTTTAAACTTCCTTTTGTTTTTGACTTTTAACTGAAGTTTGCCATACTGGTGTGTGTGTGTGTGTGTGTGTGTGTGTGTGTGTGTGTGTGTGAGGGAGAGAGAGACTGCTTATCTCATTTTGGTGTTTTCAGATGTTTGAATCTGTCATTTAATCCCTTTCATCAGTTTCAAAATTGTTTGGCATTATTTTTTCAAATTGGTCCTCATTCCATCTCCACTCTACTCACCGTGGAAACTAAAATACAGTATCCTACAGTTTGAATGTTTCTGTGTGCATTTTCTGCTCTTTTACGTTACTTCCTTTTTTTCCTCTTCTTCAGTTTGGGTAATTACTTTTTTTTTTTTGCATTGTCTAGACTGCCCTAATGAGTTATTCCAGATGTTGTAGTTTTTGACTCTATAAGGTGTTTTTGATTCCTTTTTTTCAGATTTAAATGATTAAATTCTCTATCTTTTTATCCATCCATCTTTTGGTCCTCTTTTCCTCTATTTTTTTTTTTAGTATATTTAAAATAGTTATCTTAATGTTCTAATGTATGAAGCCCAGTATCTGCATACTCTGAGGGTTTACTTATGTTGCTTAATTGTTTTCTTGGTTATCAGACAAATTCCTTCTTTGTTTTTTAAATTCTAACTTTATGCCAGTCTTTTTGTAAAAAAAGGAATTATAGATATTGAATATAATGCTGTTTTCCCACCCAGCTGAGAGAAAGTTCATCTAATTGTAATGGTAATTGTACTTGGTGAGAGCTTGGCTAACCTTTTAGTTAGAAGGAGGTCTATTCACTGCGGCATCACTTCATCCTCTTACTGAGATCTTGGTAGATGTCTGTCCTGTGGTTGTTGTTTTCAGTCACTAGGTTGTGGCCAACTCTGCAATCCCATGGACTGCAGCACGCCAGGCCCCTCTGTCCTTCACAATCTCTGGGAGTATTTTAAAACTCATGTCTGTTGAGTCAGTGATGCCATCCAACCATCTCATCCTCTGTCGTCCCCTTCTCTCAATCTTTCCCAGCATCAGGGTCTTTTCCAGTGAATCAGCGTTTTGCATCAGTTGGCTTGACTCCAATGAATCAATACTTTGCATCAGTATTGGAGCTACAGCTTCAGCATCTGTCCTTACAATTAATATTCAAGGTTGATTTCCTTTAGTCTGTCTCCTTAGTCCTTAAATATACCAACTCAGTCAATCTGAGGTGTAAGTTCTGTTTAGCCTCCAGCTCCAGACAGCGTATGCATCTGGCATGTGTAGCGAGGAGATGAGCCGTGGTTTGACGCAGGATGTTTTATCCTGAGTAGCATGTAGTGGTTGTGGGGGCTTTCTTGGTGGCTCCTTCGGTAAAGAACCTGCCCGCCAACACAGGAGACCCAGGTTTGATCCCTGGATCGGGAAGATGTCCTGGAGAAGGAATGGCAGCCCACTGCAGTAGTCTTGCCTGGAGAATCCCAAGGACAGAGGAACCTGGCGGCTGCAGTCCACAGGGCCACAAACAGTGGGACATGACTGAAATGACTTAGCATGAGTACATGCAAGGACGTGGTCCGGGCTCGAATCTCCTGCTCGTGTAGCCGAGTCGGAGTTCAGAAACTGCGTGCCTGAGGCCACCTTTCCCAGCATGTATGAGGGGTATGGATAGGGTCCTGGAATTATGGTTGTGGTTGTGGAAATGGAGAGTAGATAATGACTTTGTGGTTGTTGTTTAGTTGCTAAGTCATGTCCAACTCTTTTGTGACCCCATGAACTGTAGCCCGCCAGTCTCCGCTGTCCATGGGATTCTCCAAGCAAGAATACTGGAGTGGGTTGTCTTGCCCTCCTTCAGGGGATCTTCCCGACCCAGGGACTGAACCTGTGTCTCCTGTGTCTCCTGCCGTGGCAGGTAGATTCTTTACCACTGAGCCACCTGGGAAGCCACTGGATGATGACTTTAAAAGCACGCGTTTTCAAAGCACGGCATGGGGCACACCTCTGCAGCGAGTATCGGCTTGGAGCGATGGCTCCGCCTGGGGCTTCCAGCAGCTCCCCTGGAGTTTCAGGAGCTCCAGGCCGCCGTGGGCACCCGGGCTCCTGGTGCACCCGGGTGTGGCCATCCCCTTGCAGAGGGTGGCAGTTCCCCTTGAGCGGGCCTGAGGAGACCAGGGCTGGGCAGCGGAGGGGTCAGGGGCCAAGACTCCTGCTGCAGCCAGGAGGCCTGACTCGCGGGCTGGACTAACGCTGGCCCTCCCAGCTCGGAGCTCTGGCTCCGGCGGCTCTCCAGCAAGCCCTTGGATGCAGGAATTGTAATTTCCTAGGACACAATGTGAGGTGAAATGGTTCATTGTATCACCAAGAATGACACAGTAATTTAAGCCTGGGAATGCAATGTATCCAAACGCCTCATTTCCTAAATGAGATGGAATTATAACAGTCCTTTAAAGGACAGAGTTTTAGACATGCTGAGAAATGTTGATTCTGTCTTTTTTTTTTTTTATTGTGAGGGGGACATGATGGTGGTGGCCACGGGAAGGAGGCGGAGGACCCTTTCCAGAGCTGTGACTTCAGATGACCGCAGTGGGAATCAGGGCCAGGAAACGCGAGCTCCCTTGATGATGGATCCAAAGGGTTCCTCTGTGCTTCGCAGACACATCCAAGCCTGCCTATTCTTGGGTCCTTTCTCTTTCTCTCTCTCTCTCTCTTTTGCTCTTTCTTCCTCCTTCTTTCTCTTTTCCTTCCTTGCCTCCCTCCCTTTCTTTCTTTTTCTACCTCTCTAGTCGGCACTGTTTGTAAAATCTAGAACATTTTCCAGGCTCACTTTGAGATCCATTAACCATCTTGAACTATTTTCCAAATGTTTTCGGTTCGAAAAAACCCAAACCACACTGGGCCAGCCACTTTTTTTTTTTTTTTTTTCTTTTTCACTGTTAAACCTATGTGTATTTTAAGGGAAATGTGAGCCATATGTTTCTGATTCCTTTACACTTAACTCATCAAGCAGGATTTGTTAAAGCTATTTCATGTCCTGGATGCCTTTTGAGCCATTTCCTTGTGACTTTCAAAGCCTTTTATTCTCTAGAAATAGGAAGTTGCATTTTATGAAATGTAAAGGAGGTTGAACCCCCAAAGGTCTGATCTGGGTCAGAATTCTGAGTAACTGGAATTAGTCACAAGCATGCTCTCTCGCACTCTTTCAGAAGAATTCCAACTCAAGTAATAGATACTAGATTTTTCATTAAATTTCATAAGATTGGATAAACCTTAATTAGAATAGACTTGGGAGAAAAAAAGGCAAAAAGTACTTTATAGCAAAAACATATATTATAAATGAGAGTGGATAAATATTTCTGATTAAATAAGAACTACCTCAGCTAAATTAACCTTAAAATGAAATGCAATAAAACAATGAAATGAATCTCTGACAGTAATTAAATTTGATCCTATAAGTAAACTGGCTTTTATTTCATGGCCCCAAAGTGAATCTCAGCTAAATATATGAATTTTTCCCAGTACTTCCCATCAGGACATTCAAGAGGATTCTCCAGAAACAAAGCTGTTTTCATTTCTTAGAGAAATATCCTGTTCTCTTGGACCTTCTTTTCCAGAAGACTTCAATTGAAATAAATACATCATCTAAAGGTATACCCTCACCTCTGTTTCTGGGAAGAAACTCCAGGTTGAGTGTGATGGAATAAACAGCTTCCGTTCTGAGTCTCTGCAAGGGCTCCTCCTTCTGGGATCATCTCGCCCAGGGTCACTGTGAGTCTGACTCAACCGTCACCTCCTCCCAGGGGCTGGCCCTCACCACCACCCCTCAGGAACTCTCTGCTCTGTCTCTCTCTTCTATACTTTTTGTTGGAATTAGCACTGACTGCAGACTGTTTATGCCTTTTATGCACTTAATGTTTCCTTTCACCACTGGAAATCTAAACTCATCTGTTTATCTCAACACCTAGGATGCCAGTGGCAAATAGCAAGCACTCAGCCGGTGCTTGACTGAACTTAATTGCAATCATTGGATCAACCAATTGACAAACACCACCTACTGACATTCATTTAATCTCAGAAGAGATCAGTTTGTATCTATCAAATTATATCTAGTGGCTTTCATGAATGTATTCTTAGGCAGACTTGGTCTAAACCTCTCCCCCAACACACATACCCCTCATATGAATTTTAGGATTAAATTTCTACAAAACTGAGATTTTCATAGGGATTGAGCTTCATCTGTAAGTTGATTTAGGGAGTACTGGCCTCTTAAAAACATGAAGTCTGTCTTTCCGTTTATTTAGTTGTGAGTTAATTTCTTTCAATAGTGTTTTGTAATTTCTACATGAAATGGAAGGGAGGGACCCAGAATAGTCAAAGAATCTTGAAAAAGAAGCACAAAATTTCAGGACTCTAACTTTCCAATTTAAAAACGTATTACAAACTATACTCAAGATAATATGATACTAACATTGGATAGAGATAGAGATCAGTGAAATAGAACTGAGGCATCAGAAATAATATCTTGCATTCATGATCAACTGATTTTTGAGAAGAGATCCAGGACAATTCAATAGGGAAGGAATGATATTTTTAAATAGTGCTGAAACAATAGAATATGAGGTTCGATTCGACCTCATGCCATCTATAAAAATTAACTTGAATTAAAGGATTAATTATAAGGACTAAAACTATAAAATTCTTACAAAAAAACTCAAGCATAAATCATTTTGACCTTGGATCAGACAGTTCTTCCTTAGATATAATACCAAAAGGACAGGCAAATAAAAAAAATAAATAAATAAATTGGACTTCATTAAATTAAGATTTTTATATTTTAGAAGATACCATCAAAAAAAGTAAAAAGGCAGCCTATAAAGTAGGAGAAAATACTTTCAAATCATATATCTGATAAGGGGTATGTATCCAGACTAGAGAACTATATCAGTTTAACAATAAAATAACAAAAAACTAAATTTTCAAAATGGACGAAGGATTTGGATAGACATTTCTACAAAAAAACTGTATGAATAGCTAGTAAGTAGATGAAAAAATGCTCAGTATTATTAGTCATAAGGGAAATGCAAATCAAAACCAAAATGAGATACCACTTCAAACCCACTAGGACTATAACAACAATAATTTTAAAAAACCAGAGTAACAGTCACTGATAAGGATGTGGAGAAACTGGAACACTTGTATACTGCTGGTTGGGATGTAAAATGATACAGCTGATGTGGAAAACACTTTAGTGTTTCCTCAAAAACTTGAAACATGGAGTTACCCAAAGACCCGCCAGTGTCCTTTCTAGGTATATACCCAGGAGAATTGAAAACATATGTCTGCACAAAACTTGTACATGAATGGTTAATGGTTAGTGGTACCAGCATTAGCCATGATAACCCAAAATGGAAACAACCCAAATGTCCATCAGTAGAAGTTTGGAATAAACAAAAACCAAAATGTAACAGCACACGGTACTGCGTGGATGGTCCTTGAAAATGATATGTAAAGTGAAAGAGCGTGGACACAAAAGCCTACATGTTGTATGATTCCACTGGTATGAAATGTCCAGAATGAAGCCAGCATTGAGACAGAAAGTAGCTTAGGATTTGGAAAAGTGCTCGGGATGGTGGGGAATGGTTCGCTGCTCACGGGCACAGCATTTCTTTTGGGGGTGATGAAAACATTCTGGAATTAGATATTGGTGGTGGTTATACAGTGTAGCGAGTATACTAAAAGCCACAAAACAGTGTGCCCTAAAAGGTGAAGTTTGTGGAATGTGGATGGTGTCTGTAAATAGTAACTAGTTTCACAGTTGCTCAGTCCTTTTGTTCCTGTCTCAATCCCGTGGGAGAGATGGGAAAGGAAGAATGATGTGTTCCATCGGAGAACTAATCCTGCTCATTGTTCATTGTCTTCTTCCTGGGCTTTCTCAGTGCTCAGGCATGAAAGCTGGAGAATTGTCCAGGAGCAGTGCTTCCTTCCAGTGGAGAGGTGTTAGAGCAGCGTGCTATCCCAGCCTCTGGGTGAGCTCCTTGCCAGACTCACCCTAGCTGTGCCGTGAAGGGGCAGCAGGCTGATGTCTCGGGAAGAAAGCATACAGATAGCTTTTTCTTTTGTTTTTGCTATGTTAGCAGCAACTTGTATTTTTGGAACTGGAAATCCATAGGTTGGTGTGTGATACTGTTAATTTGGGATCATGATGGATGATGAGCTACTGGGAAGAGAAGGCTTTCCTATCAACTCACTGGCAGACTAGGCCACTCTCAGCCAGCAAAGGTGAAAGTTTAGAATTCTGAAAAAAAAAAAGGAAGAGAGTAAGTATGACATCATCAGAGCCAGACCAGACAGCGGCCATTCTGATCTATGTTTTCAAAGTACAAATATGTGAAAATAATCCATAAAGAAGGCTGAGCACCAAATAATTGATGCTTTCAAACTATGGTGCTGGAGAAGACTCTTGAGAGTCCCTTGGACCACAAGATCAAACCAGTCCATCCTTAAGGAAATCAACTCTGAATATTCAGTGGAAGGACTGATGCTGAAGCTCCAAAACTTTGGCCACCTGATGTGAAGAGCTGACTCACTGGAAAAAATCCTGATGTTCGAAAGATTGAAGGCAGGAGAAAAAGGGGGCAAGGTAGTAGAGGATGAGATGGTTGGATGGCATCACCAGCTCAATGGACGTGAATTTGAGTAAACTCCAGAAGACAGTGAAGGACAGGAAAGCCTGGCAAAGATTTTCTTTATGAATTGTGTTTTCTCATGGTTATAAAGCATGAGGCCACACCTTCTAATGTTGGAATACTGGTGGGATATTTATGAGATGATTCTAGCAACAGCAGAAAAGTGACTGTGCTTAATTTCTATTTACTGGTGGCATGATAATGATGATGATACATAATAATTAAAGGGCAAATTAAACGATGATGAATTCCATTTTCATGTCATGGTGGAACTTGTTTACATTTATGTGTTAATTCATCTGGTTTGTATCTGCTTATAAATAGACCCCATGGACTGTAGCCCACCAGGCTCCTCTGTCCATGGGATTCTCCAGGCAAGAATACTGGAGTGCGTTGTCATTTCCTCTTCCCAACCCAGGAGATCGTCCTGACCCAGGGGATCATCCTGACCCAGGGATCAAATCTGCATCTCTTACATCTCCTGCACTGGCAGGCGGGTCTTATCCTGGGACTAGAAGCATTAATTCTGGCCGTCCTGGACTTACTGGGGTGTGTGGTGACCCTATTTATAGAGCATTGCAATAGAATTATCTGGTAGATAACTTAGGAGGAAAGATAGTAGTCTGAACCATGATAAAACAGTTCTTAGAGAAAAAGAGTTAGATAAATATAAGGGTCATTTTGAACAAAGAACATGAAAAGGTGGTGACTGAACGTCAGAGGGGAGAGAGAAGAGTTCATGTCTAGCAGGCATCTGGTTTGAAAAACCGAATGGATATTGGAGACATTCACTGAGAGGAGGGATGTTGGAGGAGCCTTGGTGGGAAGGGGACGGTTTCAGACGAGGACGTGAGCCCTTAGGCACCAGAGAGACCTGGCAAGAAGACCCACGCCGGCCTCTTGACTGCGTTCACTAGGTTGCCCAAGACTCTCAGCTGGCCTGAAGCCACGGTGTGGACCACAGGGCACTAGCCCTGGCCATGTCTTTCTAGCGTGTTAATGATTCTAGAAATATCAAGTACTCTATTCTCATACCATCGCAATTTATCCCGATGGTTTCGCAGAGCTTAGAAATGTAGTCTAATCCTGACTTTTATACTGATTCATCTGGAGAAATGCCTTCAGAACTTTCTGTCTCA
Organism: Antilocapra americana; assembly: GCA_007570785.1. NCBI lineage: Eukaryota > Metazoa > Chordata > Mammalia > Artiodactyla > Antilocapridae > Antilocapra > Antilocapra americana. Next base: position 2,251,216 of record ML663574.1, read on the forward strand.
GGCAAGCTGTTGGAAGATGCTTGGTGTGATGGGTGGTGGAAAAAAAATGTATCTGCTGCCTTTTTAGGGTCTGGTGGTCTTGGTAAATTAAGGTGGAGTGTGCTTGAGAATTTCCCAGGTGACTCAGATGGTAAAGAATCAGCCTGCGATGCAGGAGATGCAGGTTTGACCCCTGAGTTGGGAACGCCCAAAATGATTGGATCTGACACCAGTGGAAAGTATATTTTCCCTGGATGAAACCCAAGTCTGCGATAAAACCTGTAATGCTTCCTGGTTTATAGAGAAATGATTGAAAGTTCAATACAGGATGCAAAATAAAAACTGAACAATATGGACTAAAAAATAGATGCCTCCATGCACATGTGTGCGTATATTGGGAGAGAGTGGAAATTTCTTTTATTTATGTACAGATTGGCCCCCAAAGAAGCCACATCACTATATATTTTTCTCACTTATTCTAAGTAAACTTCATTCCTGAATCTTTTAACTAAAGATCGTCTTGTATTTTTAAATGAAAGGTGGACTCAACTCATTTACACACATAGAGGTTATATACTTAGATGATTATGTGAAATACATGAAGAACAGTAAGTGTGCTTTCCTTGAGAGATACTCAGTTTTGTTTTGTTTTTCATTCCTCATTTCTTATTGGAGCATCATTGCTTTATAATATTGTATTAGTTTCTGCCGTACAGCGATGTGAGCCAGGTGTACATACACATAGATCCCCTGCCTCCTTCCACCCCGCCTCACCCCATCCAAGCCCTCTAGGTCATCACAGAGCACTGAGCTGAATTGCTAGCTCTCTGTTTTACATGTGGTAGTGTATGTACTCGGAGAAGGCAATGGCACCCCACCCCAGTACTCTTGCCTGGAGAATCCCAGGGATGGCAGAGCCTGTTGGGCTGCCATCTGTGGGGTTGCCCAGAGTCGGACACGACTGAAGCGACTTAGCAGCAGTGGCGGCAGTGTATATTATGGATGTGTTGAGGCGTTCAGTCGTGTCTGGCTTTTTGTGACCACGTGGACTGCAGTCCGTGAGTCTCCTCCGCCAGTGGGAATTCCCAGGCAAGAATACTGGAGTTGGTAGCCATTTCCTTCTCCAGGCAGTCTTCCCGACCCAGGGATTGAACCTGTGTCTCCTGCGGCTCCAGCTGTGGCAGGTGGATTCTCTATCACTGGCTCACCTGGGAAGCCAGCTCCCAGGCACAGATGGCTAAGGCTGAGGGCCCGTCCGTGTGCCAGGACGTTTGGAACACAACTGCCCTTACATGTGTGTGAGACCACTACGAGATGCTGAGTCGGGGAAAAATTCCCCAGCTTTTCAGAATCAGATCTGTCTTCTGTTACTTTGCTTCAAGTGTGGAGCTGTTCAGGAGAATTAGTGTTGCTTCCTTTCACTTTAATAGCAGAAAAGTTAGCTTTTTGCTGTATTTAATTGCAATGTCAGTCTGCTTTAGAGTACTAGGAATCTTTGCCATCCCCTTTTCATGGAAAAAAAAATCATGTACGATTACTTCTAAGCTTCTCAAACAAAATTTTCCTAGTTTGTTTCACTATGACTTAAATTTCATTGTTCTAAAAGACTATAGGATAATTGACTCGGTGCCCTACTAAAATGTCCGTCTCTTCAACAGTTTATGGAAGTTGAATATCTGTTATATAATCTCTAACGTGAAGATACTTTCCAAGTTCCTTCCAGCTTTGGAAAAGTCTAACAAAATTCTAATTCTTGGGATAAACCTTTACTAGGATTTCACCAAATAAGATTACTGGAAGCCTGTGAAGAAGCAGACTCCTGTTTCTCCCTTTTTTCAAATTAATTATTTTACTGGTAGTGTTGCTTGCTAGAAATAGGGTATTTTTGTTCTATTAGTCTTTCAGAGTGCAAAGTTTTCAAATAATGAAGCTGTTGCTTCATAAAGAGGACCTCCGAGTGACCTAGTCTGGGAAACTGTCAGCGGTTAATTGGAAATTGGAAGGTGCTATGATCGGTCACTTGTCATTGGTCACAGCCAGTGAAGCCGATGAAAAAAGAATCTGGCTTCATAGTCATGGTATTTCATTCATAAAAAGAAATTGTGCCCTGAGATTTAATTGAGTGGTTCCAGGGCCATGCCAGCAGAAAATCAGCTGGTTGGGCTCCTATATAAACATGATGACATGTTGAGGGCAGTGTTTACTTTTATCTAATTAAAGCAAATTAGAAATTCCATTATATTTCTGCAGCACATTCCGACAGCAGCATGCCCTGGGAATTGCTCACGGTCCTTCTAGAGTAAGGCTCTCCCCTTCATTCAGTTTTCATTTGTTCCCTTAAGTTTTAAATTTGTTCCAGGCGCTAAGTGTTTACACCGGCTCTGAGACCTCGGTCTTTTAGGATCATTTCAAAACAAGGCTGGAGGATGCAGTGGAATTCAGACCAACCGCTCTTGATGACATTACGTGTTTTCGGTCTTGACGCTGGTTCTCGGTAGGCAGCAGCTCTGCTTTCTTCTCCTCTTCCAGTTCTATCAGTTTTCATAATGCCAAGACAAACCACCAATGGACTCCCCGGTTTGGCAGCAAGAGATCATCTGTAGGGACTCACACTATTAAGAGAAATAACTAAGACGCCAACGGAAGCATAGCAACTGTACAACAAAGATAGGTATTTTTCTCACACGATTAAAGGTTTGAGTTTAATTTGACACAGGGTTACAAAACTTATGAGGATTTTGTTTTTCATTTAATGATACCCTTATCATCTTTTAAACCAGAAACCAGGTATGTCTGAGTTTTGATATTTAAAAAAAGTAATGGCCATCATGCATTTATATCATAGCTTTAACTTTTCAAATCCCAGTGCCACTTCATTATAATCCTGTTTAATGAGCAGTATGTTGAAAGAAAGATTTAATATATGGAGCTCACTAAAACATTGTTCATTTCTGAAACCATGGCTACATTTTATCATCTTGACTTTTTCCTGACTTATGATTTCAAGACTAAGCTTTAGATGCCAGCAACCTTCCTGCAAGGAAAGTTACGCTTAGGAGCTCTCTCCCCCAGTGTTACAAATGAGAAGTTCAAGTAAAGACACAAGGTTTGGATCAAGTCACCGTGGGGTTTAGAAAGGCGTTCCTATTTTCAACATTCCTCCGAATCGATCCTGAACGCTAGGTCTTAATGAGCTTGTTTCTGGGGTGGTTGTTAAGTTCATGAGGGGGAATGAAGGGCACCTCTAATGAGTGAACATCCCACAAGGCATTCTGAGGCTCTTTAAGTATAAAGAAAAGAAGTGAACGAGTCTGTGATTATAGCAAGACTGTCATTGTTCTGGTTGTTGTTTAGAACCTAAGTCGTGTCCGACTCTGCGACCCCATGGACTATAGCCCACCAGGCTCCCTGTCGGTAGGATTATCCAGGCAAGAACACGAATGGATAGCCTTTCCCTTCTCCAGCATTGTTCTGGCAATCATGGTATATCGAGGAAGTGGAAGGCAAGCGTTTCTCTGATATTTGTAACTGCCAGCATCTCCCAGAACCTTTAAACCACAAATCATATACTAAAAATGAAAATAGAATGTCCACTCTGGGTTAATATGTGTAGGAGTGTTTCTAAGACCCTCTCTCTCTTCTATTGGACCAGCTTGTGCATTGGGGAGGGAAGAAGGCATAATAACAGGAGCAGCAATGTTGCCCAATCAGACATGTCAATGTCGCTGGAGTCATCCTCCGTGGGTGACAGCAGAGAGGGGGACTGGCTGGAGTTGTGAGGACATTGGTTTCTTCTTGGATTTTGCCCTCCACATCAGATGCAGTCAAGAATTGGCTGTAAATAAAATTCAAGTCTCAAGGAGAGAGCTCCCACCCCTCGCCCAAGTCCCCAGTCCACCTGCTCATGCGGTCATGGAATTTCTCCTTTGCTATATACAGTCGAAATGAGCTATATACAGTCGAATATCTCATAAAATGGGGGTGGGGAGGGTGGACTAACAAGAGCAAGCATTGAAAGGCTCTGACTTCAAGCTCTGGGCCCAGATGAGTTTATGCAGTTGGGGTCAGTTAAGCCTCCCCCTGACACCCAACATTAGTAATATTTTCCATGCACCAAGTACAACAATGGAAATTTCAACACATCTGCCGCAGCCTCCAATACCTGTGCGGCCTGTAATGGTTTGTGAAATCTTGATATGAAACAGCACCATGGCACAGTCGGCGATGGACTGTTTGCAAGCGAAGAAGGCGTGCTTGTTCCAAAACAATGAACCCCTGCTTATTCCTCTTCCCCGCAGATGCTCCCCTCTGGTTCGTATTGCTAGATTATTTCATCCTGGTCCAAAGGGAACTGGGGGTCATTTTCCTCCCCTCTTTCTTCTCCTATCTTTACAGCCATCAGCAGCAAGCCTCCAGAAAAACCATTGTATGTCTCTCGCGGGCACTGCCTTTTCCCGTTGAAAAGTTGCGGTTGGCTGGATGACTTTCTTTGAAGGTACAGAAAAGAGCCTTCAAGGCTGATGATTCTGAGAAGCATCTACTGCCTTAAAAGTCTTCTTCTCGCCCCACATTTTCTGTACGTACTTCAGAGGTTTACAAAGAGGACATGGAGTATACCTGGAGGTCCTGGAAGCACATCCTTGATGTTAACACTGAATGAAGATGGTATAAAAATCCCAAAGTACCCATTGGCCCCTTTGAATACAATCAGTAAATAAACTGCTGATAGGCGATAGGAGATCGAAGAGGCAGGGTCCATGCCTTCTTCGTTCACTTTCGGCATCTCCTCACTCAGCAGGCCTGGCAGGACAATCAGTACATCTTTGATGCCTGAGAGGGTTACCGAAGTTTTCTTACTCTGAAAACAACTGCGTTTGCAGGTTTTTATATTAACTGAGTCAGTGTACATCACACTCGTCAATGGGAAGGGTACAGAGTAAGAAGATCATATTAACTGAGTCAGTGTACATCACACTTGTCAACAGGCAGGGTACAGGGTAAGAAGACCTAGTGCTGATTCTAGATTAGTGATCATTACAAGAAACCAGTCCATCCTAAAGGAGATCAACCCCGGATATTCATTGAAAGGACTGATGCTGAAGCTGAAGCTCCGACACTTTGGCCACCTGATGCCAAATGCTGACTCACTGTAAAAGACTCTGATGCTGGGAAAGATTGAGAGCAAGAGGAGAAGGGGATGGCAGAGGATGAGACAGTTGGATGTCATCACTGACTCAGTGGGACATGAATTTAAGCAGACTCTGGGAAACAGTGAGGGACAGGGAAGCCTGGCGTGCTGCAGTCCACTGGGGTTGCAAAGAGTCAGACACGACTTAGTGACTGAACAACAACAATAAACCTCTGTTGGAAAGATGCCCTGTTCCAGGCTCTGTTCTGATCCTTTTACACATGTTCACTTGTTTTGTGTTCATGATACCATTGTAAATACAAACATACAGACAGACACGCCTTACCAAAAGCAGCTTCTCTCTCTCCGTGTGTGTGTGTGTGTGTGTGTGTGTGTGTGTGTGTGTGTAGAAGTCATGTGTTTTGAATAGGAATCTGGAGATTAAACTAAAGGTAACAACTAGAAATTCACTTCCATTGTGAGTGTCCTTTTGTTCTGACTGACTTTCAAGTCTTTTTGTTTTCAAAGACTTATGTTACCTTTGATGCCAGCGAATAGGTCTTCCCAGAGCTTACCTTTAACATCAAGGTCCCTTAGTGTATCATGACCACATACAAGCTTAATAAAAATACGAACGGTGTCTCTTGGAGTTGGGAGGAATGTGGCAAAGAGAGAGGGGGCCCTGGGCTGGGAATCAAGGGTGTCGTCCTACTTTGCAGGTCTGCATGTGTTTCTACAGGTCTTATGACCATTTTCATCCTTGGGAAAATCAGGCGACAAGGAGCTCTGCCCGACAGTGGCTTTTAGTTTTCGTTACGTCTGTGTCTATATCCTAATGCAACAAGTCTGAGCATGAGGTCTTTAGTTCCCCGTAGGCCCCACTGCATCCATCTGCGTGAGGCGGGTTGACATCTGTGAGGTGGAGGCATGCCCACACGTGAGCAGATACAGCATCCACTGAGATAAGCCTAGGAACAGGCAAGCTGAGCATGGTTAGGCTTCTGCAGATAGACAATTCTGCCACTTCTCAGTCTTGTTTGATCATTAATTTCATAATTGTATGGTTCTCATACTTCCCAGAAGTTTGTCATGAGGCTCAGGGTACTGAGAAGTGCACGTTCTATTAGTTAGACTCACAAACATTTTTTAGCTTGTTTTATTGGTGTGCAGTTGATTCACAATATAGGGTTGGTTTCTGGTGTACAGCATCATGATTCAGTCATATATACGCATATGTTCTGTTCCATATTCCTTTCCAGTATGATTGACTAAGGATGTTGATAGACTTCCCTATGGTACACAGTTGGACCTTGTTTATCCGTTCTGTGGATAAGTATTGGCATCTGCCCATCCCGAGCTCCCAGCCCCTCCCTGCCCCATGCCCTCCCCTTTGGCAGCCAGAAATCTGTTTTCTCTGTGAGTCCTTTCCTGTTTCATAGATAAGTTCATTTGTGTTGCATTTCAGATCCCACATATAAGTGATATCAGAATGGCATTTGTCTTTTTCCATCTGGCTTACTTCACTTAGGGTGATAATTTCTAGGTCCAATCACATTGCTGCGAATGGCATTCTGTCCTTCTTTTCATGGCTGAGTAATATTCCCTGTGTGTGTGTGTGTGTGTGTGTGTGTGTGTGTGTGTGTGTGTGTGGACCGCGGCTTCTTTATCCCTCCCTCTGTTGACGGGCGTTGAGGTTGCTTCTGAGTCTCGGGTATTGGAAGCAGTGCTGCAGTGAACACTGGGGTGCCTGTTCTGTTTGAACTACTAGACTCACAAATATTTACTGAGCATTGATTAAACGGAGATCTAAAATGTGAAAAATTAAATGCTTCAGAGGTCATTGATTAATATAAATACAGGGTCCCTCGAACTGGCAATTTCTTTGAGGTAGGGCTACATGAACGTTAGTGAAAAGTGAAAGTCATTCAGTCCTGTGTAACTCTTTGTGATCCCATGGACTGGATAGTCCCTAGAATTCTCCAGGCCAGAATACTGGAGTAGGCAGCCTTTCCCTTCTCCAGGGGATCTTCCCAACCCAGGGATCGAACCCAGGTCTCCCGCATTGAAGGCGGATTATTTACCAGCTGAGCCACGAGGGAAGGCTGAGAATGCTGGAGTGTGTAGCATTCTACACAGAATACTACACAAGAAGGGAATACTGTCCCTTCTCCAGCAGATCTTCTCAACCTAGGAATCGAACCAGGGTCTCCTGCAGTTAGAATAATAAGTGCTAATAATATATGAATACTTGAAATACAAAACCATGCAGGAGGGAAGTGACAGCTGGCTAGAGGAGGGACAAAGATGGGTTAGAAGCAGGTGCCATACAAACCGACACCACCTTCTTCAGAGATGGGAGATTTCATCCTGAACTGCAGTGACCCAGGATGGGCAGCATCTGATGTGGAGCTGGACAGTCTGCGGGTGTATATTTTAAATTTTTATTTAAAGTGGAATTGATTTACAATGTTGTGTTAGTGTCTTCTGCACAGCGAAGTGAATCAGTTATACATATATCCACTCTTTTTAGCTTCTTTTCCCATATAGGTCATTACAGAGTTTTGAGTAGCGTTCCTTGTGCCATACAGGAGGGCCTTATTGTTGTTTTTTAGTCATTAAGTTGTGTTCAACTCTTTGCAACCCCATGGACTCTCTCAGAGTTTGCTCAAACTCATGTCCTTTGAGTCGGTGATGCTATCTAAAAATCTCATCCTCTGCCACCCTGTTCTCCTTCAATCTCTCCCAGCATCATGGTCTTTTCCAATGAGTGGTTCTTCACATCAGGTGACCAAAGTATTAGACTATCAGCTTCAGAATCAGTCCAGGCAGGGAATATTCAGGGTTGATTTCCTTTAGGATTGATTGCTTTGATCTCCTTGCAGTCCAAGAGTCTTCTCCAGCACCACAGGTTTTGTTAGTTCGCCTCAGAAAAGATGGGCCACCATTTCTGCCCTATTCATTTGTTAGATGTGGGTCAGTTGGTCCAGCCCAGACTCCAGGGCAGGGAATTACGCAAGGACCAGAATCCTGGGAGGGAAGCTCACTGGGCACCTTTCTAGAGACTGTCAACCACAACAGACAGGATGCGATGGCAGAGGAAGAAACCCTCTGCTCTCTTGTTATCTCAACAGCAGCCCATGGACTAGTGCCGTCGGACCACCAGAGGGCTGGATAGAAACCCAGGATCTCAGGTCCCACCCCAGGCAGACCTGCTGAATCAGAATCTTCATGTCACAGGGTCCAGAGTGTCTCAGCGTGCATCTCGGAGATGGAGGACTTCTGGCCTCCAGGATCCCTACTTATCACCTTAACCAACTTTAAAGTGATCGCCCATGAGCATCCCTGTCTCGGAGCAGACGTTGATAAGGCAATGAGATCCCAAGTTCTGTGTTCTCCAGAGAAAGGCCTGGGCAGCCTAATCCGGGGTCTTAAAATGCACACACAGTCACTGTTTAATGGCTTAAAGATGAGGGCTGAACTCTTGTTGGCTATCAGACATAACAATGACCACATGGACCGTCTCCTATTCCTGTGTGGCATTTATAGGAAAAACCAGATCCTTTGAACTCATGAAAAAACCCCAAACCCATCATCCAAGCATCTTTCATTCCTGGAGATTATCAGAGTTTTCATTACAGGTTAAATTCTTTGTAACTTTTTCATGTGGAAACTATCCAGTTACCTCCTGTTCGCTCTCCTCCTGCTGAGTGCAAATGGAGTCTACATTCTGCTTCCTACAGCTGCTTCGGATTTTGTTACATTTTCCAGGTTTTGAAAAAAAAAAAAATGTGCTGACAGGACATGGCTTCATCTACAACTCTCAACTGATTTTAAGAGTATAAACAGAAATATGTTTCCTGATTGTATGTACTAGTGAAATCAAAATATTATCCCTACATTCAAAGATCTACTCGCCACTTTATTTTTAGAAACTGGGCACTAAAGAGAAAAAATAAGTTGGGAAAAGGTCATTACGAGATAAAGACAGCAAATATGGCTAGACCAAAAAAAAAAAAAAAAAGCATGCTGTTTGGTTTGTGCTATTTTCAATGATATTTGCTTTTTAGATGGAAAGAAAAAACTTTCCATTCGCATCTGGGCAGAAAGTCAGGATCAAATAGATATAATTTGAAAAGCTAACTAAATGATGGACTTATGTTACATTTTCCCCTCAAATGATCCTTTTTGTTTTATTTTACATAATGGAGCAAAATCCTCTTAGATAAATATATCTGAAAGCAAAACGTTCAAAAGTCACATTTTATTGCAACAAGATGAAGCAAATAAAAACTTAAATGTGAGCCACCAAGAAGGAAACAGTTCTGCTTGGTCTGCGCAATTATTCTCGGTAAGAAGGGCACGTCTTCCACTTGGGTTTTCAGGTATGAGATTGTGTCATAAAAACACAAGCAATTCTGTTGCAAAAATTCTCAAGATGTATCTTGTCAGCCCGAGTAGGCTGAAGATTTGGGGGTCCAGTAAGAAGGGCCTGGGGGACAGTACGTGTTGGATTTTAGACGGCAAGGGGCTGTAAGAACCAGGTGCAATCGTGTGCAGGCTCAGCCGCTCCAGTCGTGTCCGACTCTCTGTGATCCCACGGACTGTCGCCCGCCAGGCTCCTCTGTCCATGGGACTCTCCAGGCAGGACTGGAGCAGGCCGCCATGCCCTCCTCCAGGGATCTTCCCCACCCAGGGACTGAACCTGCGTCTCCTGTGTCTCATGCACTGGAGGTGGATTCTTTACTGCTGAGCCCCTGGGGAAGTCCTAAGAACCAGGTCACGACCTACTGACTGAGAAAGGGCAGATAAGCAGGGCTAAAGAATTGCTGGGTAAATTGATCCTGGCAGTGACAGCTGGGCAGCCCAGGGCTGTGCTTCAGAGGGCAAAGAGACTGAGTCACAGTCCAGCAAGTCACAGCAGAGACTCCACTCTGAATGTCGGAGCACAGCACTGGGCGGGCTGGGTAGGTGGCAGGTATTGCCCTTGGGTGTCCTTGAAGACTTCTGTCTCATGTCCGGGCACTGACAGGTCCAGGCCGTGCAGGAGGCCCTGGCTGTCGGAGTCAGGATTAGGACTGCAACCCTCCGCCTCAAAGAGCAGATCGTGTACTTGATTCCATGAATACAGACCCACAAATTGTGGTGCCAGAGAAGACTCTTGGACTGCAAGGAGAACAAACCAGTCCATCCTAAAGGAAATCAACCCTGACCATTCATTGGAAGGACTGATGCTGAAGCTGAAGCTCCGATACTTTGGCCATCTGATGAGGAGAGCTGACTCATTGGAAAAGACCCTGATGCTGGAAAGATCGAGGGCAGGAGGAGAAGGGGTGATAAAGGATGAGATGATTAGACAGCATCACTGACTTAATGGACATGAATTTGAGCAAACTCCTGGAGAGAGTGGAGGACAGGGGGCCTGGCATGCTGCAGTCTGTGGAGTCACGAAGAGTTGGATGCGACTTAGTGACAGAATAGCAGCAAGAAGCCAGGAGCTCAGCACCACAGCTTGAACCAGGAGAGGTGGGGAATTTTATGAGTTGGGAAAACTTTCAAAGAGTCCTGGCTTTTCTTTCGGCACAGAGGGTAGAGGTTTGATTGATAAAGGAAACTCAAGGTAGGGACTGGAGACCTGACAAACACAGGAGTCTAGCTGGCCATCTATTCTGTGGCTGAGAACGTTGTGTTGATTGACTTTGCTCTCCACTGCTGGAGACAATTGGGTGCCTCTTGCTGAGCTGACAAGATGCCATGTGAGTCCATCTGGATCCATCCAGCTTGGACGGAGGTGACATGGAGGAAGATGGAGATGACGCTGACGTCAGGGCCCTTCCCTCCGGTTGGTCATCCTCCTTCCTCTTGAAACCGGCTTCCAGTTCTGCTTGGAAGCCGTGTGTGCTTGGCTGGGCCAGGGCGATGAGCCGGAGACCCGGTACTTACAGGTTCCTGTTGTTTCATTTTATGTGGTTTCTCATGAGCAAGAGAGAAAATGCTGATCCTTGTAGCCCTGTAATCAAGAGGACGCACTTATTAGATCCCATTCTGGTAAAAAGGGATGGTATCTGATTTCCTTTGGAAGCGAGGCGGTCGTGGAGAAAGGGTATACCACCATGAAAGGCAATCTCGCCTGGAAACGATGTGTCCAAGTAGTGAACTTTGGGTCACACTGAGTTTTTCCCAGCAATGATATTCGAATACATAATTACTCTGCTCTTCCTGTGGTGTCGGTAGTGCAAAGAGCAAGTGTGTGCTTCGTGTTTATTTTCCAGATTTCCCATTTATTGTTTCCCAAGCTGAATGACGGGGCAAGTTTTATTCCAGCGCGTTGAAAGAGAGCTGCTCTTGGCTTCAGGAAGCTTTTTAATTCCTTTCCTTTTATTCCTTTCTGAGCTTTTTTTTCTTTCCTTTTATCCTTTGGTGGACGATGAGGGACCTCCTGGTGGACCATCTTGTTCCAGTGGCGCAGCTGCCATCAGCAGTCGTATCCCGGTCTAGACATTAACAACCTCTGTGGCTTAGGTACCCATCCCCTGGAATGGACCTGGGCTATGTTTCCTAGCAGAAAGCTAGGGGTCCACTGTGGGATCATGGTAAGATCAAGGGAGCCTGAAGGGCAGAAAGCAGCAGGCGGTGTTCGGGGCAGCAGCTCATTTACCAAGTGGCGTCGAATCATTTAGGTGGCTCAGTTTTGCGTACACGCGGACCGGTGCTCACTGGCCAACCGGCAGGATTGATGCTGAGGAGTCAGGGTGGCAGAGTAGCAGGACGTGCGGGTCACCTCCTCCCACACATACGGCAAAGATCCATCAGCACAGGACACGATTCTCACAGGACATCTGCTGAGCGCTGGCAGGAGACCTCAGGCTTCTGAAAAGGGATGGTGCCAGTCTGGGGGACAGCGCTGCGATAGCCTTGTGTTCTAAACTACAGGCAAACTCTGTTAACAGCACCTCCTTGGGAGAAGGAAAGCGGTAGAGGGACAGGTCATTCGAACCCTGGTGAAGTCGGGGGGTCACTTTGTGCACGAGGGAGGCTTCAGCGGCTGAGACTCCAGGCTCTCAATTTGGGGGTCCCAGAGTCTGACCCCTGGTCAGGGGACTAGAGCCCACATGCCACAACTAAGACCTGGCCCAGCCAAATAAATAAGTGAATTAGAAAGTGTTTTGCACGATAGGAAGCCGCTGGTGGCTGGGATCTGAGTCGTGTTTGAAGACTTACTCAGGCCGATGTGTTGAGAAGGTGTTCCGGGAGACACAGGTAGAAACCTGGAGGACCATTCAGTTTGTTTTATTATATGTATTCTGAGATCAGGTGAGAGGTGGTTAGGGGGGCTGATGGGGGCCCTAGGACACTTGCATGGCTGCTTTCAACTCACAGGGTGCAGGCTGGGTCCCCCTTTCCACGGGTCCGGACGCCTTGGTCACTGTTAGCTGCATGTAAGTTGTTGAGTGAGTGCGGTGCTTTCTCCCAGAGCGCCTGTAACCTCCCCAAACCTCTCAGAGCTATCCCTTAAGCTGGGAAAATTCTAACATTGGATGGAGGATCACAAAATTGATAGGGCAGGTAAACGCCAGGGTGCTTAAAAGAATAAGCCTGGTTCTTATTTGATTTCAGCTCCAAAGTAACATTTTCATCTATTTTTAAGAATACTGTGAGTCACTGATGAGTCAGTCTTAGAGCACAGCGTGGATGGAGCCCCTCAGAGGCAACAAACAGTCGGGACGAGGTAGTTTTTCCCCCCGAAGGAGCCCAGACCAGACCGTCAGAGGGCAGCTCCCGGCTCCACAGGGTCGCTATGAGGTTCTAACGTCTGCTGCTCCAGGAGGTCTGCCATCCCCGCGTGATGAATCGTGGTTTTTGTAAACCTTGCCGTATTTATTTTCGGCTGTGCTGGACCCTCTAGCTGTGGCGGCTGGAGCCGGCCTTCTCACTCGGTGGCGTCTCTTGCTGCGGGGCGTGGGCTCCGGGGCGTGTGGGCCCCGGAGCTGCGGGCCCTGGAGCACAGGCCCAGCGGTTGCGGCACACGGGCTCAGCTGCTCCATGGCCCGTGGGGTCTTCTCGGATCAGGGATTGAACCCGCGTCCCATCACTGACAAGCAGATTCTCAACCTCTGAGCCATCAGGGAAGCCCCTTTCTTTCTACAGATCTTTACCTTTCAACAGAAGTGTGCCTTCTACCTCTAAATTCCTAATGTGTGTGCTTAGTCACTCAGTCACGTCCAACTCCTTGTGACCCCATGGGCTGTAGCCCACCAGGCTCCTCTGTCTGTGGCATTCTCCAGGCCAGAATACTGGAGTGGGTAGCCATTCCCTTCTTCAGGGGATCTTTCCAACCCAGGGACTGAACCCAGGTCTCCCACATTACAGGCAGATTCTTTACCGCTGAGTCACCAGGGAAGCTCTCTAAATGCCCAACACCTGACACCTAAGGGGGCTCATCACCTGTGTGGACACGCCTCAGTCGTGCCCTGCACAGTTGTTGTTCGGTCACGAAGTCGTGTCTGACTCTCTGCATGGACTGCAGCATGCCAGGCTGCTCTGTCCACCACCGTCTCCCGGAGCTTGCTCACATTCACGCCCACTGAGTCAGTGATGCCATCCAGCCATCTCATCCTCTGTCGCCCCCTTCTCCTCCTGCCCTCAGTCTTTCCCAACTTCAGGGTCTTTTCTGGTGAGTTGGCTCTTCTGGTTGCCAGTAAACCACCTGCACCCCTCAGGTTGGTTTGGCCTTTGAAGTGTTTTTGCAAATTTGAGTATGTTTCATTGTGTTCATTTTTGTTGCTGTCTGAGGAACTACTATACACTCAGAAGCTTAAGACTATGCAAATTTATTATCTCACAGTTTCCGGGGAGTCAGGAGTTGGGTGTGGCTTAGCAGAGTCCTCTGCTGAGGGTCTTATCAGGCTGCAGGCGTCCATGGGAAGGAGCCATTTCCAAGGTCTCCAGGTCGCTGGAGGGGCTCCTGTCCTCGCACCTGTGTGACCTGGAACCCACGAGCCTGAGCTCCTGGCTCCGTGGGCTCCTCCAGCATGGCTGCTGCTTCTGTTCAGCCCGCAAAGAGAATCTCTGCTCAGTGAGAGGCCAGTCTGCATCCCAAGGCTTTTCACTCGATTCCGTCAAGCCAGCCCACCGTCATTCGCTTTTCCATCAGCTCAGAATTGGCTGGTTTGGCGCTTGAATTTCAGCTGGAAAAGCACCTCACCCTTGTCACACTCTGCTGGGTGGGGCTGGGCCACAGGTCCTCCACGCAGGAGGGGCTGCCGTGGCTGCCGGCAGGATCAGCTGTCCGCATCTGCACGGTGACGTAAGAGGACACAGAATCCGGCTTTATAGCGTCTTTGGAAAAAAAATCAAAATACCTGTAGCCCTGGAGCCACCCTCCCATCTGGGAATACCCAGAGCACCTTGCATTCAGGACACGCCCAGCTGAACTTCAACTCTTCTATTGTCTACCTCTGACTTCCTTACTCGCCTGTGCTGCCTGCTTGGCTTCCTGCCAGTGCAGGACACGTGAGAGCCTCCAGTTCGATCTCTGGGTCGGGAAGATCCCCTGGAGGAGGAAATGGCAGCCCACTCCAGTGTTCTGGCCTGGAGAGTCCCATGGACAGAGGAGCCTGGAGGGCTACACACGGGGTCACAAAGAGTTGGACCGACGGAAGTGAAGGAGCGCACACACACGATTGCCCCCCGCTGTGCCCCGACAGCCACGGTGCTTGCCGGTCCCCACAGTGGACCTGTGCTGAAGTAGCTCAGTGCGACCCTTTTATTTACATTCCTGTTGCTTCTGCCTGTGCTTTAGGGAAGTCATAATACCAATTCAGGTGAAAGAGCGAGTGGAGATGGCTAAACTTCTTTTACAGAATAGGGATAAAAAATGTCTGAAATGTCTCTTTGGGAGAGCAAGAATGAAGAAGAAAAAGCATAAGAAACACTGTTTTAGAGGAGATGGAGCAGACCGTCTCCATAATTTGCTGGGCCCAGTGCAAAATGAAAATGTGGGACTCCCTTGTTCAGAAAGTATTAAGGGGGGTTTCCCTGGTCATCCAGTGGATAAGAATCCACTTGCCGATTCATCGATCCCTGGTCCGGGAAGATCCCACCTGCCTTGGAGTGACTCAGCCCCCATGCCACAGTGCTGAGCCCACGCTCCTCAACAAGAGGAGGCCCCACAACAAGAAGCCCCAGCAGGGAGCAACCCTGCTCACTGCGACCAGAGGAAGGGCCTCACAGCAGCAAAGGCCCAGCACAACCGAAAAAAAAAAAAAAAAGCAAGCTTTAATAATGTCTCAGTTCAGTTCAGTTGCTCAGTCGTGTCCGACTCTTTGTGACCCCATGGACTGCAGCACGCCAGGCCTCCCTGTCCATCACCAGCTTCCTGAGTTTACTCAAACTCATGTCCATCAAGTCAGTGATGCCATCCAACCATCTCATCCTCTGTCGTCCCCTTTTCCTCCTGCCTTCAATCTTTCCCAGCATCAGGGTCTTTATATCAGGTGGCCAAAGTATTGGAATTTCAGCTTCAGCATCAGTCCTTCCAATGAACACCCAGGACTGATCTCCTTTAGGATGGACTGTTTGGATCTCCTTGCAGTCCAAGGGACTCTCAAGAGTCTTCTCCAACACCACAGTTCAAAAGCATCAATTCTTCTGCATTCAGCTTTCTTCACCATCCAACCCTCGCATCCATACATGATCACTGGAAAAACCATAGCTTTGATTAGATGGACCTTTGTTGGCAAAGTAATGTCTCTGCTTTTTAATATGCTGTTTAGGTTGGTCATAACTTTTCTTCCAATAATGTCTAGCAAAAAAAAAAAATGAAAGAGGTAGAGAAACTCAGCATCTCAGTAGTTTCGATGCCTCCATTTCATCTCTTAATTTGGCTTCTGTGTTATCCTTCCCCAAAGCCTGTGAGTTGTTTTGAAGTTTCATATCAGATCCTTTGAGATCAAAGTAGATGAAGCGAGGGACAGAGTCATCTCTGGGGGAAATGAGGGCATGAGCTTCCTCCATGTCCACCCCAGCCTGGAGCTCCTGGTGCCCTCTGAGCAGAGACCTGGGGAGGAAATGACCCCAGGGTGCCCCTGGCCGGCGCAGAGGCCGCTTCGCACAGCCCAGCAGTGTGGACAGAGGACTCCGTGCTCCCCCCTCCCCTGCCAGCTCCCAAAATAACCCAGTGGGAACAGCCCAGCAGCTCGTCCCTCAAGGCCTGCAAACCAAAGCCCCGATTGGGTCATAGGACGGGAGACGTGGCTGCAGAGCTGCCCCAGAGGCTCGGGTGCCCAGGGCGTGGAAACCACCCTGTTCCCCCTGGTGCTGGGACAGAGCCACGAGGCCCACTGCACTCGGGGCAGCTCAGCCCACCTCTCCGCGCCCTTGAACTTGCCGGGGAGCCGCGGGGCCTGCTGGGATTCCAGAAGCTCGGGGGTGGACACGGTCCAACCTCTACGTGTAACACGTCTGACCAAGGAGAGCCCCCTGGCTCCCCCGGGAAGTCGCACCCACCAGCCCTGCCCTGCGTTCTTGGACATCAGACCACAGGAGAAGCTGCCTCTGCATTTCTGACAGGGACAGTAGAGCAGCAACTCGTAGCTACCGTGCCCTGGGGAGCTGAGACTCACGCAGGGCTGAGACCTGTTGTTGTTGCTGTTGAGTTGCCCAGCCGTGTCCGACTCTTTGCGACCGCACGGACTGCAGCGCGCCAGGCTCCTCTGTCCTCCACTACCTCCCTGAGTTTGCTCAGACCCATGTCCATCGAGTCGGTTATGCCATCCAACCATCTCATCCTCTGCCACCCCCTTCTTCTGCCTTCAGTCTTTCCCAGCATCAGAGTCTTCGAATGAGGTGGCCAAAGTACTGGAGCTTCAGCTTCAGCATCAGTCCTTCCAATGAACACCCAGGACTGATCTTTAGAATGGACTGGTTGGATCTCCTTGCAGTCCAAGGGACTCTCAAGTCTCCTCCAACTCTACAGTTCAAAAGCATCAGTTCTATGGCACTCAGCCTTCCTGATGGTCCAACTTTCACATCGTAGATGACTACTGGAAAAACCATAGCTTTGACTCTATGGACCTTCATCAGCAAAGTCTCTGCTTGCTAATACATGGACTGGGTTTGTCACGGCTTTTGACGGACAGGGAAAGGAAGCTAAAGCTGCCAGGCCCACTTGGATCATCAGTGACAAGGCTGGGTGTGAACCCACGTCTGTCTGACTCCATGGACCCCTTTCCAGCGCCCTGCATGGCCCCGAGGCTAACTTCCCATTGGCTTGTTAGTCTGAATCACTGGTAGAAAAATCAGGTGTCTTCAAGAGCGGAGCAGGTGTGGATGGAAGACCACTGCTTTCCAGAAAGAGAGAGAGAGCGCTGTGTGTGGCTGAGCTGGAAAGGACCAGCCCTCCTGAAAGACATTCAAACAGGACTTGTTTTTCTGAAGCATCGAGGGCCGGACCAAACATGGCAGTGAGCCTTCTGAGGCCAGCAGGTCCCTGGTTTGTGACCTCGGACGGAGCAGCTGTCAGACTGGGCAGGAGCAGCCGCGGAGTGCAGGATGGAAGCCGGGCAGTGTCTGGCTCCCTCTCTGCCTGGCTTGCGCGCTCAGAACCATCCCAGACGGCTATGAGGAGGATCACCGGCCTGCGGGCCTGCTTCTCCATCGCGACTCTGAGCGTCTCACCTGTTATTTATGTGCGCACTGTGCAGTGGGGATAATCACTCCATTTTACAGATGGGGAAGCTGAGGCACAGCCTGGCTGAGTAACCCGCCCAAGCTTCCCACTCAGGAAAGAAACGGAGCTGAGACACGAGAAGGACAAGGGATTCCTGAAGAGGCTGATGGTACTTGCCCTTAGGGAGTAATTCTTTAACAAAAATAGAACTGTGTTAATTTTGAATGATAGGTTTCCAGTGAGATTTTTGGCGAGGCGCTGACAGCCCCATTCAGTGAATAAGCCTGAGTTGTTTCTATTCTGCTGAGAAACAGGGCTGACCTTGAGAACCGGGGATATGGTTTACTTTCATTTTTTTTATTTTTTTACTTTTTTTTTTTATTATTGTTTTTGCCATACATTGTCATGATATCACCATGGGTTTACATATGCTTCCCCTCCGGATCCCCCCTCCCTCCTCCCTCCCCCCCGGGAAATCTCGCTGCACCAGTCCCGAGCATCAATCCTGGGCTGGCGATTGATTAGACACATGACAATCATTTTTTTTTTTTTTAAATTGGAGTATAATTGCTTGGAGCTTCCCTGGATGGCACAGTGGTAAAGAATCCACCCGCCAGTGCAGCAGATGTAGGAGACAGGGGTTCAATCCCTGAGTCGGGAAGGTCCCCTAGAGAAGGAAATGGCAACCCACTCCAGGATTCTTGCCTGGAGAATCCCAGGACAGAGGAGCCTGGTGGGCTACATACAGTCCACGTGGCCGGAGAGTGGGACAGACCGAGGGGCCGAGCGCCCACGCGTGCTCACTGACAGTGCTGTGTCAGCTTCTGCCGGGCGCCGGCGCCGACCGCCTCTGGGCACCTACGCCCCCTCCCTTAGGCCGCCGCGGAGCACCGAGCTGCGCTCCCTGGGCTGCAGAGCCGCTGCCCACTGGCTGCCCTTCACACGCGGTGGGGTAAGCGAGTCCGCGCCAGTCCCCCGGTGCGCCCCACGCCTGCCCTCACGCCTGCGCCGCTAGCCCTGCCTGCAAGGTTCATCTGCACCATTTCTCGAGATTGCACACGTGTGTGTTAACGCGTGTTTGTTCTTCTCTTTCTGACTTCACTCTTGTGACAGGACGCCAGGTGTGGAGGGTATGGTGCTCTAGGCGGGCTCTGACCTGGCCCCCGGCACCGCCCTGGTGAGCTGGGTGATGGGCTGGATTTCCAAGGACAAGTCAGTCCCCCTGCTCCAGAAACGCCGCGGCTCATTAGAACCTGGCTGGCGGCTGGAAAGAGGTGCGTGTGAGAAGGGCCTCGGAGGGCTCCCGTCAGAGTCAGCCCTGCCCCGGGGTTCCGGGTGCGCAGCCGCGGAGGCGGCGGATGCTCGCTCTTCATCATAGCTGACCCCCGCAGCGAGCAGGTACCGCGTCCACACCCCTTGCTCTATCAGACACACGTGCTGCTGACATTCGAGAAGGAAAATCTCTCATGTGCGTTTGTTTATCTGCGGCATCAACTGACAAGAGTGTGGCTGCTTTTGTAGTCTCTGAGGAGCTTAAAAAAAAATATCGGAAATCTGACTTTATGAAGTTAGGTTTTCCACCACCGAGACTTCACGTTAGGTTTGTTTACAAGGAATTGCTGTTTCCACTTGCTACAGCACCTCTTAAATATTTTTCTAAAGTTTTTTTTTTCCCCCTGACCACTAAGTGGATCTAATCAGTAAGTGTTTCTGAAGTTGGTTTCTCAGCTCCCTGGCCGCTCTGAACTTCTGCAGGGATGAGACGGAAGGTCGCTGCCTCCACTCAGACAGCGGCATGCGAGAGCATTGTGTTTGGAAGAGTTTTTTTTTTTAGTGGCTCATTGTGCAATATTTATATTTCATTCACATCAGGGCAGGACGCTGCTGACAGAGTTCCTTGGGCTGTTGGCTGCTCTCTCCCTGACTCAGTCCCTGCCACCCACCCAAGCCCGCCTCCCGGGGCTGAACCAGCAGCCGGGACAGGGGTAAGTGCCCACGGCGTGCCCTCCTTGGGGAAGCGGAGACACAGACCAAGTGGAGCGATTCAAGCGTCCAGGGGTCTACTTGAAAGGAGAGACGAGCAGATAGGTTCTCACAGCCGCAGACACTTAGGGGCATGGATGGATCCCTCTAAGGAAGAAAACATGAGGTATGCTGTTGTTGTTCAGTCACTTAGCCGTGTCCGACTGGCAGCGATCCTGTGGACTGCAGCACGCCCAGCTTCCTTGTCCTTCACTGTCTCCCAGAGTTTGCTCAGATTCATGTCCATCGAGTTGGTGATGCCATCCAATCATCTCATCCTCAGATATCCCCTTCTCCTGACTTTAGTCTGCCAGCATGAGGGTCATTTTCAATGAGTCAGCTCTTCGAATGAAGTGTCCAAAGGATTAGAGTTTAGTGAAGTATGCTGTGGTTCTGTATAAAAATATGCATCTCACACTTTGTTCCGATCGCCACGACCAGGTATTCCCAGAGACCTTCTCACATGGTGTCCCCTCGACACGAACGGGAATCAGGAATCACAGGAGTCCTTGTGGATAAAAGGGCATTTGCAGACCAGACCGCCCGTCTCCCTTAGGCTGAGCGCCTTCTGTTGGACTCTGTTATTTAAATGCATACTAAGGACTGGTCTCCAGGGAGCAAGAAAAATTTATTCTCACTTTCTCCCTGCTCTGCTCTGCCCCACACACACATGCGTGCAAGCACACACACACACACACACACACACACACATACACACACACACACACACACACACACACACATTCACTCACATGCATAAAGACTCTTCTCTTTTGTCAGCTTTCAGCCACACTCTTTCCCAAATTCACAGCCAGCTCCTGCTGGCAAAAGTACAGTGAGAAATATTCCCATATCATTATCAACAAAAAACAAATGTCCCTCAAATTCCATTGCCACTTTGTCTTGAGTTTTAAATTCTGCTTAGCTCTGTGTATTTAGGGGAGAGAGAGAGAGATGAATAAATGAAGCAGTGACTTTGTGGACACTTCTTGCAGGGTTCTCTGAAATCAAGGTCAGCATTCAAGCGGCAGTTTGTGCGTGTCTCCCATGAGACTAACCTAGATTCTCGTGGCTTCTGTTTCGTCTTGATCTCTTGAAGCGGTGACAAAGTGGTGGGAAACCCCGAGTGTAGGACAGACGCTATCAGATTGTTTCAATGGTTGGAAGGTCACCTTGGCCGTAGGACACCAGCTCCACTCCAGGTTGGCCTACGGTTTTCTGGCTCAGCTGAACGATCACAACTTAGAGATGAAGAAAGAGAGGTCCATTGTTTTCTGAGACCCTGCTCAGCCACCTTCCTCCCCAGCACGCTCTCCATAGCTTGCATATTCCTCGTTCAGCCCTTGTCCCAGGAGGGATATAAATTTAGAAGGGAAGCCTGTAGGTAATTAACAGTCCGGCGTGTCTGTCATTCCTTTGATAAAATGTGCTGGGTGTGGTGTCTCTACATGCAGTATTGATAAAAGCACTGGTGGAGTTCCATTTCATTTGACTTTCCATTAGGGTTTTTTTTTTTCCAATGAGAATGTCTTAATGGCCAGCTTCTGTTTTCAATCATTGGAGACATTTCTATGGATTTATTTATTTAATTTCTTTTTTTTTCCTTTTCCAATGAGAAACATATTCTGATCCTTTACAGGTTAGCAGTGAGTAGACTCTTGGAGTTGGTGATGGACAGGGAGGCCTGGCGTGCTGCAGTTCACGGGGTCGCAAAGAGTTGGACACGACTGAGCGACTGAACTGAACTGAATTGAACTGGTGGCAGGCTGGGTGCTGCTCTGAAGACCAGCTTCCCTGCTGGCTTAAATGAGCCAGAGCGTTTGTGCCTCTGTGCGTGCAAGGAGCGTGTGCACGGGAGGGCATGTGTGCTGTCTGAGCTGAGTCCTAGCTTAGGGACAGAAACCCTGCTGACCCCCTCGTTTCTTTAGTTACTTCACAACCCGAATAACCTATGCCCGGAGCAAGAATACCTCCCTTTGTTGGTCTGCTTGGCTCTAATTTCACACTAGTCCAAAATGCAGAAAACACTTTTTGTGTGTGGGGGGTGGGGGGGTGCTTTGAGCATGGAATTGCAACTAGCAGAACCAAAGACATTTGTGTGCTTGGGGTTTCTATAGAATTGAGCTGGCGAGCGTGCAAATGGAAAGACCATGGGAGCAATTTCCAGCTCACAGCTTTGAAAAGCTGAGTCATCTGGATAAATCACTCAGCTTTTTAGCCCACAGAAGCCTCAGCGAATAAATATGTGTGACGGGCCTTGAGTGTGGACTGTGATGAGTCCCCGGGGAGAAGGCCATTCTCCGTCTCAGCCCGGGTCTGCCATCACTGGTTCTTGGCCGGCTGGAGCGAGTGTCACAGAACTCCAGGTGTACATGACCACGGCAGCCTACGTGTGTTTGAACTTGAAATGCTGTCCCTGTTCCCAGTTCTCTTTCCCTTCCTTCCTCCTGTCCAACAAGGATCCATGACTTGGACCTGTGTCTCCTGCTCTGGCCAGTTTAGATTTCTCAGCTTAAGCCTTTTGACGATCACCCATAAGCTGTCTCTGTAAATTCATAAATTCTGATGCTCATTGCATCTTTCACCCTGGGTACCGTTTAGGGCCCGTTGCCCTGGCAGTGGGTGTAGGCCTCATCTGTGATGCATGTCCCGAAGACTACAGTAGCTGGGTGTGCCCCATGGGATGCATTTCTGGGTCTGCCCGTTACCAGGCCCTCCCCACGCTGGGAGAGCCTGGCTCCTCCACCCGGAGACAGAATGAAACTGGCTGATACTGAAAGGCAAGTCTCACTTTCATGAATTCCCAAACTGGAACCAGAATTCTGATCTGTTTCTCTTGAACTGCAGACTCCGTGACTTGGAAGAGAGACTTCCGTTTACAAGTGGCATCACGGTCCCCGGTTGCTATGACTGTGGTCCAGGTTGCAGAAGACCTCCGCCGGCAGCTGCTGACACTGGGCACGGGGTGCTGGGGGGCAGACCTCTTTAGTCAGCTGTTGTTACCACTACGGCTTCTTGTTTGTGAGCAGGACCCCGCATTTCACTGCTGCCCCACTGATGAGCCGAGTCCCAGGGGGTGAGTCATTATTTTGTCAGCCAATCAGAGTCCCCTGAATCATTTTGCTCCCTCTTTATTTTCTAAGCCTCCCTTGCAGCCTTACAGCCACAGGGAGTTGTTGTCCTATAAGGGAAATATGCTGGGAGTACTTAGAAAGTGCCTTATTGGCTCCAAGAGAAGCAGATTCGTGAGGGGATCTCGCTTGTAGGAAGGTGCCTGGGAGAGAGCCCAGGCACCAAAGTGCAGAAGTGGATGCCGGAGCCCCACTGCCCGGTCTGGATTCCAGCTCTCCTGCTCCTGGGTAATTTATTTCTTTATGCCTCAGTTTTCCCACGTATGAAATGGGAGTAATGGTAACAGCGTCTGTCTTATAAGGTTGTTAAAAAATTAAAGGAATAGCTATTAAGTACTTATAACAGTGCCTGGCACACAGTCAAATTCGGAAGCCATTTGCTAAATATATGAACACAGGCATTTTTCAAGGTGAATTTTATTTAATAAACACTAAACATAACATTTCTCTTCCACGAAACTGACAACAACAGGAATGAACGAGGTTCAACACTGACTGGGTTATAAGGCAATGGCTCCTCTCCTGCTGTGATTTGGAGAGGATAAATCATATACCTTCTGAGCCCAAAATTCCTTTTCCAGAAATACAAAGACTATTCTAGGATGGACTAGGAGACCAGCTGCAGTAAGCATGCACACCCATATTTTTTGACATGAAAAATGTTCAGGGCTAATGAGAAAATCAGGTAGCAGAATATCTTCTATACAACTGTGACATTTATAAAAAAATTTCTATTTAATGTATAAATGTGCATCAAAAATATCAGGGGAAAGATGTATGGGAATATCTAGATGATTTAATCATTGGGGAACTCGATGGTTTATTAATAAAACATTTTCCTTCTCGTTTACTCAAGTTTTCTGAAAGAAGTTGATAGATTATGATTCCATTTTTGTAAAACAGATATAGTGACCTAGAGCAATGAGCAGGGCTTCCCAGGTGGCACTGGTTTTAAAGAACCCACCTGCCAGTGCAGGAGAGGCAAGAGATGTGGGTTCGATCCCTGGAGGAGGGCATGCATACCTACCCCAATGTTCTTACCTGGAGAACCCCATGGACCAAGGATCCTGGTGGGCTACAGTCCATGGGGTCGCAAAGAGTTGGACACAACTGAAGTGCCTTAGCACACGCAGAGCAGTAAACAGCACGCCTGACTGCAGATAAAGCTTTCTGGTGGAAAGGTAGGTGCCAAGATGTCGCTGGTTGTCGTCCCTGCGTTAACAGAACTACAGGTTGCTTTCTGTTGTTTTCCTTTGATATTTATCCTTCCAGATTTTACTGGACTCATCATGTAACACTTCGGTTTTTCACACACACACACTCACGAAGAGCTAAGCAGTGTATCCTTTCGGTACCCATGGTCCTGCTGATTTTGTCCCTCTCTCGATGGCCAAGTTGAAAAATCCTACATGTGCCAGAGATTTGTGCTAATAAAGATTCCAAGGGAATCTTCCTTCCCTCCCTGCCCCCACTACCCCACACACATTAGTCTGGAGATATTTCTATTTTCTGCCAAATATCTTCCCCAATTCATTCTGTATTGCTGATATTTTGTTAGATTAATAGTTCCCAAGTGACGTGAATTTGTTGATTTTATGGCAGACCTCCAGAAAGGGCTTTTTACAGATAAAAATGGATTTGATGAATTATGTTTCTTGAGATCCTGATGTTTGTGTCTCAAGGTTTCTGTAGGTACTCAGGCCTCTATGAACGGCGTCTTCAGACCGCTTTAAGATCCTCCCCTGTGTTCCTTTCCTGCCTTGAGAGCAGTGTCGGGGGAGTCTGGGGTGGGCACTTTTGCTCCTGCCTTGCGGTTTGTGGATTCCTTGGCCCACCTGTGAATGTAAACTATTCTCTTCTGATTCGAGTTCATCTGTCAGTCCAGGAAAATGCTTTTCCTTCTCAGAGGACCTGGATTGATTGGTTGGAAATAGAATTTAGTTCCTGTGTTTGTACTGGATCAGAGATCAGAAAGCTGTTTCAGACTGTGCTGGCTAGCGGGCTTTACTTCAGTGGCGAAGTTCAGAAGTGCAGCGCGAGACAGGAAAATCAGAGCTGTTTGTGCAGCCTCTTTCCTTTCTTTCTTTGAGGGTTTTAAAGAGGAAGACTGGTCCTCCCAACTTCTAGAGTAGGCAGCAGTGCCGTGGCATGCTCTCAATGCTCGTTTCTCTACGGAGTCTCCTGTCAGTTGGAAGAGAAGAGACAGCGGGTGGGAGGAAGCCTAAGTGGAGAGGCCCTTCCTCTGGATGTCCAGCCTTGTAGCAGACACGGCTCCACCTCTCCTGCATGTATCATCTCACTCAGCCTTCTCATTTTTCAGGAAGAAATGATGGCATGAGAGAGGGTCAAGTGTACTCAGAGACACATAGACAGAGGACAGACGTGGGTTCCAGGGCCAAAGCTGCCTTCTCTGAACTGGGGCTGTTTGCACGGTGGCTCCCGTGGAATGAGCCCGTGGCTTCCAGGTCCGGGTGAACCACTCACTGCCTCCGCCTCCTCAGCATCGCTCCTGTAGAACAAGGATTACATGATGAAAATGAGGAGGGGGGTGATGGAGGTGATGATGCTTCTTAGCTCGGTGTTGCCATGGTGACCGCAAGGGCTCATGGGAGTGCAGCCCTGTATGCATACCATTGCTAGGGTGCGACCCCTCCCTCCTCCCTACTGGCCAGGGTTGCCCAGGGAGGGGGCGGTGTGTCCGATTCAGCCTTGTATTTCCATGCAAACTGACAGGAAAGGATGCTTTTCCCATTTCTTCCCGACGGGTGTCCTGCCCAGCACTTCCCCCAGTGCAGAGCACAGGTACAAGCAAGCTTACATCTTTGCCCACAGACTTCATCCTGACCCAGGCGACCATGAAACACACCCTGAGGATAATGGCATTGACAGCCCTCGGCAGGTTCTGAAAGTGTCTGCTTGAAACAGCTGCCGGCCCAGTGGCCCTTCGATCTGTTGACTCAGAAAGTGTTGCTGACGAGTTGCTCGCATCATAACCAGACCAGGATCCAGAAGAAAGAACCAGACAGCAAGCGCAAACATTCTTTTCCTGGAGAGCTTTGTTTCCACAGTGCACGAGACCTGGGTTCGATCCCTGGGTTGGGAAGATCCCCTGGAGAAGGGAAAGGCTACCTACTCCAGTATTCTGGCCTGGACAATTCCATGGACTGTACAGTCCGTGGGGTCGCAAAGAGTCGGACCCGACTGAATGACTTTGACTTTCTTCATTTTTCAGTCTCACCCGGAGCCTGAGTTTCAGACCAGCAGCGCCTTCCACAGGCGCTCTTCCAGCCTCTGGTTATTTTTTTCAGGTTCTGTGTATCAGTCTTAGCCTATGATTTGCCCTCTGTCTCAAACTCTAAGACCCTCTGATTCTTCTGAATTCTACTCTTGAAACTCGGTTCAGGGTGGGAAGACGGGTAAGGGCACGTAGTTTGGGGTGGGAGCAGGTGGGCACGGCTGTTTGCACTCACCTCCGTGGCCACTTTTAAAAGCACCTTTGCCGCGCGGATGCCTGGAGTGGGCGGCAGGTGTGTAAGGGAAGCGCTCGCGTGCCATGCGGAACCTCTGCGCCTGGCACGGCGTCGGGTGCTCGCCTTTGTTTCACACCGTTTACCTTTTCACTCTCACATGGAAGCTGGATATTTATCTTTTACTGGAAATAGGTTCAGAGACAAGACGATTTCCCCAAACTCCAGCTGTCTCAAAGGCAGCGCCCCAAGATTAGCATCTTTGTATTGTGGTCCAAAGCTCAGGTTAAAACAGAGAAAAACAAACAAAACTCGTGGAACAATGTATGACTCCTTCAAGGGCTCCAGGCACACCCAAACCCAAGGATATTCACAAAACAGGGCTTAAAAAACAGCGTGTAAAGCAAGCGTATTTGTAACACTCTCAGCAGGTGAAAATTATTGAGGGAGTGAGCAGCTCATATTATGATGTGTGTGTTGACATGCTCATTCGTGTCCATCTCTTTGCGACCCTGTGGACTGTAGCCCTCCAGGCTCCTCTGTCCGTGAGATTCTCCAGGCAAGAACACTGGAGTGGGTTGCCATTTCCTCCTCCAGAGGTTCTTCCCAACCCAGGGATTGAACCCGGGTCTCCTGTGTCTCCTTCGTTGGCAGGCGGGTTCTTTACCATTAAGCCACCTGGGAAGCCGCTGTATTATGAGAGGTGGGTTCTTAAATTTTTATTTTTGTGAGCTCTTTGAACCATGGAGGATAACATGAAATAATGTTTGAGGGCTGCCAAGTTTTTGTGGGCTGTCTTTGATCACTTCATAAGAGATATTTGAAAAGGAATCATTTATATGCAAATTGTAGCCGCTGGGTTCTGGGGAATTTCTATATTTTTTCTTAAGTAGATTAAACTCCAGGCGTGTTAATAGAATTCACTTTCTTCAAAACTTCCTTCTTAGATAACAGAAAAGTGAATGTAAAAGCCCATCCCATCTCATTCAAATTATCACAGATTCCAAACAAGCCAGGTCTGAATTAATAAGATGTCATTGCTGTGTGGGATGAGTATATTTAAACAAAGTGAAGATGGAATGAAGGAGCCACCAAAGTCAGATGCAATTAAGGCGGGAAATACCCTAAGTTTAAAAATCCTTTGATTTTTCATGGATAAAATGGAAATTCTACCTTGGACACTTGATACTTTGTCCTAATCAAAATATGCTGTTAGCCTCCACAAAGAGTCAGGGAACATCAAGGTGATTTGAGGTTCTGCCTTAAATTTCAGCTTCAACCTGGACTCTGGCTTCAGCCAGACTGAGGGGCCGGGCCTGGCTTTGCAAATTATATATCTGGCCGGGTCAGTTACTTTAGAAAGCTCTTTGAGACTCTGTACAACCCTCTTTCAAATAGAGGGCGTACTGAAGAAATAGAGCAAATGTATGTAGAGTTGGTTCACTTTCCAGGATAAAGCAGTAAACAAGAAGCTAGTTACTGTTTTCTGTTGTTATTTTATCAGCACGCACGCAGAGTTATGTCCGACTCTTTGTGATTCCACGGACTGTAGCCTGTCAGGCTCCTCTGTCCATGGAATTTTTCAGGCAGGAATTTTGGAGAGGGTCACCACTTCTTCTCCAGGGTATTTTCCTGACCCAGGGATCTAACCTGCATGTCCTGTATTGCAGGAAGACCCTTTACCATCCTGAGCCACCTGGGAACCATTATTTTATCCAAGTAGGTTTTTCTTTTTTTAAATTTGTTTCATTGTGGTAAGATTGCAGCATGTGATCTACCCACTTGCCCAAATGTAAGCGTTCTTGGCTCTAGGTGCGATGTTGTCCCAGTGACCTCTGAAATTCATCTCCAAAAGTGCCAGAGTCATATCTGTTGATGAGCAACCTTCCCCCCCGACCCTGTGTTATCGAAGTGATTTAAACATGCAATGTGGTGAAGAGTCAGGTGTGTGCAGTGCTTTAAAATATCTCCCTGGGTGCTTTGGATGGATGATAACCAAATTCTGTGTAGTTTTCTTCTTAAAACACCCAGGTAAGGGAAGGCGAGGGGACTTCCTTGGTGGCTCACTGAAAAGGATCTACCTGAGAATGCAGGAGATGCAGGTTTGATTCCTGGGTCAAGAAGATCCCCAGAAGAAGGAAATGACTACCCGCTCCAGGATTCTTGCCTGGGAAATCCCACGGACAGGTGCTTGGAGGGCTACAGCCCATGCGGTTGCAGAGTCAGACACGAATTGGTGTGAAATGACAACAAAGGGGAGGCGTGAGAAGATGGGGAGAGACGGGTCTGCCGGGCCGTGGAGGGGCGGACGGGGCCCGAGGTTATCGCTCTTAGGCTCCGTGCAGTGACTGTGAGACAGAGAAGCCCTGGAAAGTTTTCAAGCCAGGGAGCGGGACAGAAACCTGGACAAGGCCCTGGTCCACGCAGAGTCCGGAATCAGCTCTCCTCTTGCAGAAGCTGACCATCGTCCATGGGTTCTTGTTTCATGCTAGCGCGGGGCAGTGAGTGGAACTTTCTGGCCTTGTAAACCCCTCAGTGCCATGGAGTGCAATTTCCACTTCCCCATGAGCAATTCGGATATTTCTTCCAACGATCATATAATGTCGTTACATTATTAGGGTATCCTTTTCTTTCATCTCCTTCTGCCTTGTTTGGAAAGAAATAATTTTGAATGAAAACAAAGCAGAAAAGCCACCAGCAACCCACAGTGATTTTCCAGGTTCTGCCAATATCAAAGTGCAGTAGTAAACAGACACCATCTATCTCTCACCGACATCTTCAGAAAGGTTGTGGAACATTTTCTTACTTGCATCCTATGACTGCTTGCAGAGGAAGCTGAGTGGAAGAAGGAACCAGGCAGAGAAATGCACCACGCGTCTGAAGGACTGTCATTCAGAAGGGTGCAGGCTACCTGTCGTCGATAATATTTATTCCTGGTTGAATTTCATGCCTCTGGCTCTTCTATCACGATGTATTCCATTTCTGAAAGTAGAAAGCAGAGAAGAAAATATCTCAGCTATAAAATGTCCAGTTGCTTTCCAAACTGGTTCCAGTTTCCAACCACATCAAGGAGGTTGTCTGTAAAGACAACCAGCTTTTGTGCTAACCAAATACATATACAATTATTTACTTTAAAAACATTTTCCTGGGGAATGTATCATCAAAGGAACGTTCGGGGTTATTCTGAGGCTATTTGCCTCTGATCTTTAACAAAGAAAAACTAGTTTTGTAGCTACAGTATATTTGTCCTTTTTTTTTTCTTAAAAAAATCTTGTAAATCAAATAAAGCCACAATTCAATTTATTTAGAAGAAAAAATACCAAGAGCTGGATATATTTTAACCGTTTTCTGGGAATAAGATGTTGGTGACTTCCCAACAACTTAAGGAGAGCAACTGAAGGAGAGATAATCAAAAACTTACTTCTTCCCCAAAAAGCTAGATGGGAGGAGGGTAAAACCTTGGTGAGATATAGTTCACTGAGCAGTATCAGTAACAGGCCTTTTGAAGGCTTGCTTGTTCATCTAGCCTCTTTCAGCTCCCGAGTCTTGGGGGATGAAGTCAGAGCTCTGCTTGCATCTTTCAGAACTCCATAAGGAGCTACTAATACATTATCTTTGGTACCTCAGAAAATTCAAAGGGTTTGAAAGATGTCATGGCTAGCAGATTGCCAATTAATCAGTGTTTTTGGATGAGCTGATTATAAATTTCAGTTGCGTATGTGCTGAGTCAGTCATGTCCAACTCTTTCTGACCCAAGGACTGTAGCCCACCATGGAGTATTTCTAACTTCGAGAATAGTTTTAAGTGAATGGGCTAGTGGTCTGTGTTTGGATTAAACAAGTATTTCTGGTCTTCCATTTTTTTGTCTCCTCTATTCAGTTGTTAGCTGTACTTCTTTGCTTTAGAATGCTATGCTTTTCTTTTCTTTTCCTTTTCCCTCACTGGGTTCCTTTTTCTTTCTTTCCTCCTTCCTTCCCTCCCTCCCTCCCTTCCTTCCTTCCTTTTTTTTTTTTTTCTTTCATGTTTGGCATCAGTTGGTAAAAACGAGACTGGGAGCTGACTATGGCTCAGATCATATACTCCTTATTGCAAAGTTCAGACTTAAATTGAAGAAAGTAGGGAAAATCACTAGACCATTCAAGTACAACTTAAATTGAATCCGTTACCATCATACAGTGGAAGTGGCAAATAGTCAAGGGATTAGATCTGCTAGACAGAGTACCTGAGGAACTATGGATGGAGGTTCATAGCACTGTACAGGAGG
This sequence comes from Antilocapra americana, assembly GCA_007570785.1. Taxonomy (NCBI): domain Eukaryota; kingdom Metazoa; phylum Chordata; class Mammalia; order Artiodactyla; family Antilocapridae; genus Antilocapra; species Antilocapra americana. Next base: position 2,281,874 of record ML663574.1, read on the forward strand.
GGATGATCAAAACCATCCCCAAGAAAAAGAAACACAAGAAGACAAAGTGGTTTTCTTAGGAAGCCTTACAAATAGCTGAGAAAAGAGAAGCGAAAGGCCAAGGAGAAAAGGAAAGATATTCCCATCTGAATGCAGAGTTCCAAGGAATAGGAAGGAGAGATAAGAAAGCCTTCCTCAGTGATTAATGGAAAGAAACAGAGGAAAACAATAGCATAGGAAAGACTATAGATCTCTTCAAGAAAATGAGAGATTCCACGGGAATTTTTCATGCAAAGATGGGCACAATAAAGGACAAAAACAGTATGGACTTCACAGAAGCAGAAAATATTAAGAAGAGGTGGCAAAAATACACAGAACTGTACAAAAAATATTTTTGTGACCCAGAAAACCAGGATGGTGTGATTCCATACCTAGAGCCAGACATCCTGGAGTGCAAAGTCAAGTGGACCTTAAGAAGCATCACTATGAACAAAGCTAGTGGAGGTGATGGAATTCCAGTTGAGCTATTTCAAATCCTAAAAGATGATGCGATTAAAGTGCTGCACTCATTATACCAGCAAATTTGGAAAATTCAGCAGTGGCTGCAGGACTGGAAATGGTCAGTTTTCATTCCAATCCCAAAGAAAGGCAATGCCAAAGAATGTTCAGACTACTGCACAATTGCCCTCACCTCACACACTAGCAAAGTGATGCTCAAAATTCTTGAAGCCAGGCTTCAGCAGTCCATGAACTGAGAGCTTCCAGATGTTTAAGATGGTTTTAGAAAAGGCAGAGGAACCAGAGATCAAATTTCCAACATCCATTGGATGATAGAAAAAGCAAGAGAGTTCCAGAAAAACATCTGCTTCTGCTTTATTGACTATGCCAAAGCCTTTGACTGTGTGGATCACAGTAAACTGTGCAAAATTCTGAAAGAGATGGGAATACCAGACCATCTGACCTGTCTCTTGAGAAACCTGTATGCAGGTCAGGAAGCAGCAGTTAGAACTGGACATGGAACAACAGACTGGTTCCAAATCAGGAAAGGAGTATGTCAAGGCTGTATATTGTCACCCTGCTTATTTAACTTCTATGCAGAGTACATCATGAGAAATGCTGGGCTGGAGGAAGCACAAGCTGGAGTCAAGATTGCCAGGTGAAATATCAATAACCTCAGATATGCAGGTGACATCACCCTTATGGCAGAAATTGAAGAAGGACTAAAGAGCCTCTGATGAAAGTGAAAGAGGAGAGTGAAAAGTTAGCTTAAAGCTCAACATTCAGAAAACTAAGGTCATGGCATCCAGTCCCATCACTGCATGGTAAATAAATGGGGAAACAATGACAGACTTTATTTTCTTGGGTTCCAAAATCACTGCAGATGGTGACTGCAGCCATGTAATTAAATGACGCTTACTCCTTGGAAGAATAATCTATGACAAATGTAGACGACATATTAAAAAGCAGAGATAATACTTTACTGACATACGGTCCATATTGTAAAAGCTGTGGTTTTTCCAGTAATCATGTATGGATGTGAGAGTTGGACCATAAAGAAAGCTGAGCACTGAAGAATTGATGCTTTTGAACTGTGGTGTTGGAGAAGACTCTTGAGGGTCCCTTGGACTGCAAGAAGATCAAACCAGTCCATCTTAAAGGATATCAGTCCTGAATATTCATTGGAAGGACTGATGCTGAAGCTGATGCTCCAATACTTTGGCCACCTGATGCAAAGAACTGACTTATTGCCCTGATGCTGGACAAAATTGAAGGTGGGAGGAGAAGGGGACAACAGAGGTGATGGTCAGATGGTATCACTGACTTGATGGACATGAGTTTGAGCAAGCTCTTGGGGTTGGTGATGGACAGGAGAGCCTGGCGTGTGCAGTCCATGGGGTCGCAAAGAATTGGACATGACTGAGTGACTGAACTGAACTGAACTAACATCAAACCACAATGAGCATAATTCATTAATCCTGATCTCTGTGAATTACCACTTCACTGTGTTGCCGTCTGCCTCACTTCTGTGCACTGAATTACTGCCATCATTCATTTCTTATTCACTTATTGAATTTACTTACTCACTGATGTTACTTAACTTACTTCACCCTGGTATAAATCCCACAGTACATTGCTGCTCGCTTTGCTTTACAACAGTCAGTTTTCTTTTAAAGAAATTTAAGAAAAATTATAATGTATTTTAGTACTTATCACCTGGTTACTATTTCCCGTGCCTGATTTTTCACAGGCATCATCTCCCCTTTGCCTTGAGAAACTCTTTCGACTGGTGAGAAGTTTGCTCAGGCTGTCTTCGAGTGAAGATGGCCCTCTCCCTCCTGTTCTTCCACTTTAAAGTCGCTGTTTCCGTTTCTCCTGCCCAGCTTTGTTTCTGAGGAGTATCGGCATTACGCTGTATGTGCCCCATAGATTTTCTCCTCGTCTGTGCCTCGTCTTCCCATTTTCTTAGCAATATCTTTCAAAAAGTCAGCCTAAGCTTGTCATGATGTCCGTTTACCAATTTGCTCCCTTATACATCATGCTTCTGGTGTTGAAACTAAGAAAGCTTGTCCTAACCTAAGGTCTCTGGTGCTTTTTTCCTCTGATAGTCTTCCAGTAGTTGTATAGTCTTGTGTTTTACATTTAAGTCTACTCATTTGTGAGGCGTTAATCTCGATGTTTTGGATCGGAGTTGTATGGGGGATTACTGAGTCAAGCTAATGCCTTTCCCACCCTTTCGGTCTCCCTCTGTGTATGACGTGAAAGTCCCGTACCCAAACACCTGTCTGCCCAGCACCCTTAGAAAAGCTCCTCCCAAGTGAGTTGCAGTTTTAGCCCTTACACGTGTCTGATTGGGAGATGTGTTCCCTCACATTCTCTCACTTAGTTAAAAAATGACAAAGATCTGAGTGGGCTGCTTTCCATCTCTTCACTCCAATAGCAATCTCACCTACTCAACTAGTGTAATTAACATTTGAATACCCAACAAAATGTCATGGAGGGGAAGGCTTGATTTTCTGTAAGAATTAAGATTTCTTGCATCTTCTGGATGTATAGAACAGACTCGTGGACTCTGTGGAAGAGGGCAAGGGTGGGATGATATGGGGGAATGGCATTGAAACATGTTAATTATCATATGTGAAATCAATCGCCAGCCCAGGGTTGATGCTCGGGGCTGGTGCACCGAGATGTCCCAGGGGTAGGGAATCGGGAGGGAGGAGGGAGGGGGGCTCTGGAGGGGGAGCATATGTAAACCCATGGCGGTTTCATGTCAATGTATGGCAAAACCAACACAATAAAGTAAAGAAAATTAAAAAAAAAGAATTAAGATTTCTTGCATCTTCTCTTTGCTTTCAAAGACAGTAAAGAAGACTAAAATAAAATGTCACATATTTAAAAGTTTGCCATGCATCCAAAAACCTCGAAAGAAAAATAGATGTGCCCTTGTAATTGACATTTCTCTGGGCTTCCCCAGTGGCTCAGTGGTAAAGAATCTGCCTGCAGTGCAGGAGACCCAGGAGATGCAGGTTCGATTCCTGGGTCGGGAAGATCCCCTGGGTCATGGCAACCCCCTCCAGTATTCATGCCTGGGGAATCCCATGGACAGAGGCTCCTGGCGGCTACAGTCCCTGGGGTTGCAATGAGTTGGACACGACTGAGCGACTGAGCACACACAGGAGATTATACATGCACCCACCATTTCACCCACAATCCCACTCCTCAGGAGCCATCACAAAGCTACCTTCACAAGCAAAAAATGTACGGGCACCAAGATGTACACTCAGGACTTTCTGTAGTGACAAAATGCTGGAAATAACTTCTGTGTCGACTGGAACTCTGAGTGAGCGAATAACCCATAGTGCATCCAGACGATGGAGATTTTGAAACTCACCAGCCTATGTAATCATCTCATCTTATTTCTTATAATCAATCTCTTTGTATGTACAATGCACACACATAGGATATATATATATATATATATATATATCCTATGTTCCTATATTCTGTATATATCCTAGATTCCAACACACACACACACGTATGTATATATCTTGCTATGTCTTGTAATCAATATTTTTGTATGTACAACACACATAGGTTGGGCTAAGAGTACTTAACTTTGTGGCCAATCTTATGTTTTTATATTCATATCTATACTCATACACACTATACATATACCCTACCAATGGGGTAGAGCTTCCCTGATATCTCAGTTGGTAAAGAATCCGCCTGAAGTGCAGGAAAACTCAGTTTGATTCCAGGGTAGGGAAGATCCGCTGAAGAAGGGATAGGGTATCTGCTCCAGTATTCTTGGGCTTCCCTGGTGGTTCAGCTGGGTAAAGAATCCACCTGCAATGTGGGAGACCTGGGTTCAATCCCTGGGTTGAGACGATCTCCTAGAGAAGGGAAAGGCTACCCACTCCAGTATTCTGGCCTGGAGAATTCCATGGACTGTATAGTCCATGAGGTCGAAAAGAGTCGAACACGACTGAGTGACTTTCACTTTCACCCACAGGGTATTCTGTTGTGCTTAAGAATACTGACTAATACAAACTTTATAGGATTCCTTGTTGTTTAGTTGCTAGGTTGTGTCCAATTCTTTGCGACCCCATGGACTACAGCACACCAGGCTTCCCTGTCCCTCACCATCTCCATGATCTCCACCATCACCATCTCACACAATCTTGCTCAAACTCATGTCCATCGAGTCGGTGATGCCATCCAGCCATCTCATCCTCTGTTGCCTGCTCCTCCTCCTGCCCTCAATCTTTCCCAGCATCATAGTCTTTTCCAATGAGACAATTCTTCACATCAGTGGCCACAGTACTGGAGCTTCAGCTTCAGCATCAGTCCTTCCAGTGAATATTCATGGTTAACCTTCATAAGCAAAAGTAGTATCTCCTGCATGAGTCTCATGGTATGAAAAATAGTGTTTCAGAATCCCTGCCATTCCCGCCATCCAGGTCAGAGCTCAGCACCCCACTCCTGCCAGCAATGGCCATTTCTAGAATCTGACATGACCGCCTGCAAGAGTGCTTACGGCTCTCCCGGGGCTACAGAAAGAGTCAGTCCACTCACTCACCCGGACTGTCTCCATCCCAAGGCCTCGTGGTTGGCTGTTAAAATGTTCACTGCCCTCGCTCTGGCAGAGATTTTGTTTCCCCAAGTCAGACCCAGATTCAGCTGCGGGCCCTGTACACAGCTCCACTCTTAAAAATAGCCAAGTAGCATCCCGCAAACTGTGCATGCTTCCTGGTGAACCAGACGGCCAAACCTGCGGCGGGCCCGGCCAAGGCGGTGGGTCCACACAGACTCTGCAGCTCCGCCACCACTCATGCCAGAGCATCTGGCAGGGCGAGGGGCATAAAATGTAGTCTAGACCTGGTCAAGCCTGCAGCTCCTCCAGGAAACCGAACTCGAAGGAAGGAATTTGGGCTTTTATTTTTCCCTAGTGGGAAAATACTTAGAGATTGTTCATCTGATACCAGATGATTATGTGTAAAAAAACAATGTTTTTGTTTTTCTCCTTTGAACTCTGAGCATCGCTTTCTCACTTTGGAACCCCCAATTCAGCTTTAGTTTTCTAAGTGCATTCATTCAGCAAGCACTGAGCAGCCCCTGAGTGTCTGCACCGTACAAGGTCCTCTTCCATCACCTCCAAGTTCATGTTGATCTGCATCTTCTTTGCTGGTTCCTCCTGCTGATGGTCTAAACTACATCCTCTGGGCACTTGACTGTCACCTTACTCAGCTCCTTTGCTTTTTTCTGGCCTGATGATGCGTCTCCTTTTCTCTCTCTGGTCCAAAGGCGCTTGACCTAATGTGGCAACTATTTGCCGTGCCTAATGATGGGTTGGGGAGGAAGGGGTGGGTTAACTTTCCCAGCAGTCAGCAACTGGAAGCAGTTACCTCCACCAATGTCAACTGGCTCTTCCCCTCAATCTTGATATTTTTTCAAGGATATGGCAACACGACAAGGTCTGTGTCTTTACTGTTTTTTTTTTTCAAGTAAATGAGAGGGATTCCTAATGAAGTCCTCCCATTTTCTCCATTTGTCTCGCAGGTGAGTTATGGAGCGCCTGCTTTCCTTGGTCATCTGCTGGAGAAAAGTCTGTTTCTCTTGCCGTTGGATTTGTGGCTAGTCAGAGGTCAGAAGATGAGATAATGTCATTTATTTAAGTGCTCTTCTGACAGGCAAGGCTCGGGACATAATGAACGATATGCTTTCCTCCAATAAAGTACATTTTTCATACACTCATTGTATCCCTGAAGCTGAGCAATTCAGATGCTGTTCGATACAGAAAAAGTATTTCTGGATTAATCAGTGGTCTACACTTGTGCCAAAGTCTAGCAGCAGCAGAGTCATTTTAGGACAAGGGCTGGCAGACCTTTGCTGTAATGGGCCAGAGAGTAACCGCTTTCGCTTTGCTTGGCCGTGCAGCCTCTGTGGCAGACCCTCGGCTCTGCAGGCATGAAAGCAGGTACAGACGATGCCCAGGAGTGGCCGTGTGCTAATAAAACTTTATTTGCCCAAACAGGTGCCTGGCTTATTTTGGCCCAAGGCCTCCTGTCTTAGGACAATACATTGAACACAATAAAATATAAAGCCAGAGATGTCCTTCAGTAACATATTTCTCAAAGGAACCAAAATAGAAATTATGTGAATTAAACAAACCTAGAATGAACTCTAGACATCCCTGGTGGCTCAGTGATAAAGAATCCACCTGCCAACGCTGGAGACGCAGGTTCGATCCCTGGATCGGGAAGATTCCCTGGGCGAAGGAAATGGCAACCCGTTTATTCTTGCCTGGAGAATTCCATGGACAGTGGAGCTGTGGAGGCTTCGGTCCGTGGGATTGCAAAAGAGTCAGACACAACTCAGCAGCTAAACAGCAACAAGAGGAGAACAAATGCTAGCAAGGCAGATTCGGGGCTGCAGCTCAGAGAGGCAGTTTCTGAGTCACTGGCAGACAGGACCCAGACATATGCATGTCCATCCCCATCCCAGAGGGTTGTTTTGCAAACAGCCTGACAACCGCAAGCTCTCCAGAGCCACACGGCTGCACAGGTTAGATCCCCCAGGACGTAGGCAGCCTAGGATGCTGCAGATCAAAGTGTGGTCAAGGAGCTCGGTTGTGTTTTCTTTTAATTCCAGATACAGCGAATCAGTTGGTTAAGAGAGTGGGTTTTTGAATCAGGTAAGTATGGCTTCAGATTCAGGAGACACCACTAACTGGGAAAATTTTGACACATGGTTTAATGTCAATTTCTTTGCTGTTGAAGCTTAGGTCATACTTCCCATATAAGGTCATTGTGGAATAAATGAAGTATTTAGCATCTTTCTGGATATTAGCAGTCACTTTCTTTCTTTTTAAACTTTTCACTTTTTTATTAAAGTATAAGCAGAGACATCACTTTGCCAACAAAGGTCCATATAGTCAAAGATGTGGTTTTCCAGTAATCATGTAGACATGTGAGAATTGGACCATAAAGAAGGCTGAGTGCCAAAGAACTGATGCTTTCAAATTGTGGTGCTGGGGAAGACTCTTGAGAGTCCCATGGACAGCAAGGAAATCAAACCAGTCCATCCTAAAGGAAATCAATCCTGAATATTCATTGGAAGGACTGATGCTGAAGCTGAAGCTCCAAATACTTTGGCCACATCATGTGAAGAGCCAACTCTTGGGAAAGACCAAGTCAGGAGGAGAAGTGGGTGACGGAGGATGAGATGACATCACCAACTCACCGGGCATGAATTTGAGCAAACCCTAGGAGATAGTGAAGGACAGGGAAGCCTGGCGTGCTGCAGTTCATGGGGCTGCAAAGAGTTGAACGTGACTTAGCAACTGAACAACAACAATAGCTGATTAAGAAGGTTGTGATAGTTTCAGGTGAGCAGCAAAAGGACCTAATCATCCATGTACATGTACCTACTCTCCCCCAAACTCCCCTCCCATTCAAACTGCCACACAACATTGAGCAGAGTTTCCTGTGCTGTCGGGTTTGTCTTCGTTGGTTATCCATTTTAAGTAAACATGTCCATTCCAAACTCCCTAACTATCCCTTCCCACATCCTTCCTCCCCAGCAACCATAAGTCTGTCCCTCAGTCTGTTTTGTAAGTAAATTTCCTTGTTTCTTTCTGCACTCCGCGTATAAGGGATGTCGTGCAGCATTTCTCCTCCTCTCTCTGACTTATGTGACTCAGGATGACAATGTCTAGGCCATCCATGCTGCTCAGCAGTCACTTTAACAGATGTTTTGATGTCGTTGTTAACCTACTGGGTTCTGTGGCTAACAGGCCCGTGCTGTCCAGAATCCCAGCAAAGCTCTGCACTCGTGATGGCGAGGGATGCTCAGAGTTCCAGCTTCTGGCCCACACAGCACCTCGGTGCCGTCAGAACCGGCAGCCTTCTGCTCTGTGCTTCTCCAGATTTCCACCCAGGTGGGAGCCAGCAGACGAAGCCTGATCGCCCACCCAGTCATGGAAAGACGCAAAGATGAGTCATTTCACGGCCACTGAGGAAGGGTCTGTTTACCCGCGTTAGAACTGAAGCCCTTTACTTGTGAGAGGATAGGAACACATGCTCATATATGAGTCGTCCATGAGGGTGATGAGGACATTGACCCGGTGTTACGCGACAGACGCAGCTCGTGTCTTGCCTTCACCCCACAGCCCCTTGGAGTGGTGAGGACCTCCCAGTGTGGGAAGGGGGAGAGAATGTATGGGTTTCCTCAGCGTATGCAGTGGGGAACGTCAGAGCTCAGGTTTGCACGCAGAACCTCGTGCCTCTAACACCCTCTATGCCATCATTTTCAGCACTTCCCACCCATAACAACCAGCCCCGGAAGTTTGGAAACACTGCCAACGGCCTCCCCGCTCCTACCCGCCAGGATCCTGACTCGGCGGGCCTGGAGGGCTGCTCGGCGTTTGCCTTTTCTGAAAGCGCCCCTTCAGCTCTGCCTACGAGGTTTCTCCCCTGTGTGAGGGTTGAGGCTACCGCACTTTGCACTAGTTCATGATTTAAATCCGCGTGTTTTCTTCTCGTAAGTGACCCCCTTCCCTTGTATGTGTCAGTGTTATTAACTACAATATCTCTAAACATCTCCAGCGCTGAGTTGAGAGCAAGCCAAGCTGCTAGGATATTTAAAAACCTCGTCTTGACGTCAAGCGTGGAAGATCAAATGCACTAAGTTTGCGGTCACTAGTAAGCATTCCCAGTGTTTGTCTAGCTCCAAAAAAATCATTGTATTTGTTTTTTTGGCATCTAAAACCAGCCCGTTCCACAAACCACGTTTGCTTCTGATCAAAGGCAATCTTAGGTCACTGACTGAGTGTGACTGTCCAGCCAGCTGTGCCCAGTTGGGTGGTGTCACCTACCCTCAAGAAGGTGAACAGGATTAGACCACCTTAGGTGAGGTCATGTGGCTGCACTGACTAGGGACCTGGCCTCGGGATGCTTGGGGTTTTCTGTGCTGCCTGAGCTTGCAGACTCTCAGAGGGCATGGGATGCAGTGGAGCCTCCCAGGAGCTGAGGGTCAGTGAGCAGGTGGGACCCTTCTGTGCAGTGCTGGTGCTGGGGAATAGGACCACCTGCAAGGGAAGTTTCTGGAGAAAGGGCTCCGGGGGCGTGGTTTGGGACTTGATTTGGAGAGCTAGCTGGGTGCGATTTTCCTTCCATGTGAGTCCATCTGCTTGAACTTTTTAAAAGAATCTTAACCCAGAGAAGGGGCTTCCCTGGTGGCTTAGACAGTAAAGCATCTGCCTGTAATGGGGGAGCCCTGGGTTTGATCCCTGGGTCAAGAAGATCCCCTGGAGGAGGGCATGGCAACCCACTCCAGTAGTCTGGCCTGGAGAATCCCAAGGACAGAGGAGCCTGGTGGGCTCCAGTCCATGGGATCACAATGAGTCAGATGCGACTGAGCGACTAACACCACCACCAACCTGGAAAAAATGATGCCTGTCACCCAAGGTTGTGAACCTTAGTTGTGAACCACGGAGAAACACATGGTGGGAATTCAATAAGAATGGTGACTTTTGATCTTGCATATCAGGTTTTATCATCCTGTGAGCGCTGTGTGTGATACATAATAATTTACTGCCTTAGCAATTGTGTTAGAAGGACTGATCTTTACTCGTCAGCTTGCCTTGGCATTACCAATTCTGTTTTTGTCACCTGGAGAATATAAGTGTTGAGCAGTTCAAGAGGTGAACTGATGATATTTAGAGGAAATAGCTCAGTCCATCTTGTCTTCTCGAGTAGGTTTAGTTCAGAACTAGGTTGATAGTCTTCGGTTTTAAAATGGAATTGCTGTGTTTTTCACGAGGTTGATATTTCGTTTCTCCTGTGCAATCATCTGCAGGTTTGTGGGGAAAGATATATCTTGGTTGTATATTTATAGACTTTTTAACCTATAGTTTATTTATCATTAAGTATAACAAAATGTAGCTAATGTTAACAGTTTCATATGCTATTGAAGACTGCCAAGCAGTCTATTGGTGGTGCATACACTTTGTACTGGTTGTTAAGACTCTTTATTCGTTTGCTTTCATTCCTGGCTGTGCCAAGTCTCCGTTGCTGCATGGCTCTCTCTAGCAGCACGCAGGCTTCTCGCCATGATGGGCTTTTGTTGCAGAGCAGAGGCTCGAGGCGTGCGGGCTCAACAGTTGAGTGGGGTTCCTGAGCTTAGTTGCTCTGCAGTGGGTGAGGTTTACCTGGACCAGGGATTGAACCTGTGTTCCCTGCATTGGAAGGTGGATTCTTAACCACTGGACCACTAGTGAAGTCTGACACTCCTTATTTTTATATAAGCATTTATGTCTGTGGATAACAGACTACAGGCCTCCTTCATAGCTCTGTTGTTAAAAAAATCTGCCTACAATGCAGGAGATCCAGGTTCGATTCCTGGATTGGGAAGATGCCCTGGAGAAGGAAATGGCAACCCGCTCCAGTATTCTTGCCTGGAGAACCCCATGGACTGTAGTCTGCCAGGCTCTTCTGTCCATGAGATCGCAAGAGTCGAACACGGCTTAGAGAGTAAACTGCAACCAACAGACTACAGTTCCTCACTAGGGATGAAACTGGACCAGTGAGGTGATTGGGTCCTCTAACGGGTTTGGATTTGAGTCATTGGTATAAAGCAGTTATACCAGCTCATCCCGGGTGGGTGAAGGGTCCATGGAGCTTCTGGGGTTATGATTCTCGTGTATGAGGTGACCGGGGCTCTAGGTAAGAGTTTCTCAACCTGGACACAGTTGACATTTGGGGCTGGCACTCTGGGCTCCTTGTCAGTGGTGAGGAGGACTGTGCTGTGGATCGTAGGGTTGTGAGCAGCACCCCTGGTCTCTCCCCGCTTGGTGCCTGGACCGCCCCTTTCCAGCTGTGTCTAGATGCAGCTACACATCTCCTGGGAGGCAAAACTGCCTCCACTGAGAACCACTGTACAAATGGAGGCACTTCCTCACCCCCTGAGAAGATGCTCTTATCTATTTCAAGGACTTCTGGGGCTTGGGGTAAGGCCATCCTCTCCTGAATACATTCATAGCCAGATACGAGGGTTCAAGGTGTGTTGAGTAGTTTTAGGTACTTTTCAGAGACTCTTTGAAAACAGGGGGTTAATTCAAGATTAGAATCAGAAGTGAGAGGACAAGTATGTTTCAGACAAATTAATGTTCCTGGAGTGGGAGCAACGTGTATCAACAAGAGACAGCGGTTCTGGGAGTGGGTCCTCGTCCACGGTCTCTGTGGTCTTCCCGGCGCCCCCTCTGCATTTCCATGATGACTGAGTGCAGAAGCTGACCTCGGGCATTTGGCTGACGTCTCAAGGACGCATCTGCAGCAAAGGGACAGGCGCAGCCTGTCTCGCTCTTCATTTCATATGTTGATGGGAAGAGAGCCTATCCTGGAGTAGAAGTCAGTAAATATTTGCTTTAAAAATGAGATCGACATGCAAATAGATTATGGGAGAGATAAGTAGGCTGAGAGGTCTGGGGAAAGCTTTTGTTCAGCTACCAGTTTGTGAACAAGTCGCTTTACCCTGCTCAGCACCCACTTTGAGATGCATAGTCGTGCTGGGGGACCCTGGAGGGTCCTTCCGGTCGTGAAGTTTCACCGCTTTTGTCAAGGTCACACAGAGTGCTCTGTAATTCCTGCTATTAAAGGTCTTCAGAACTTGCGCTGTGAGCACCTCTGTGTAGGACACTGGCTGCACCCCTCAGGGTCTGTGCTAGCGAAGGTGATCAGACAACTTTGGGGCAGGTGCACATGGAATGCGGGACTTTTGAATTTTTTGGTGTTAGCTGCCTCCTTCTCCAATAAGGAGGAAATACTGAAAGTCAAGTACAAAGAAATGATTTAACTGACTGATCATGAGGAATCAGGAGGGAATGGTCACACTCCAACGAAGGAAAATCTCCTATTCACATGCAGTTTAAACATTAGAGTTATTTATTTACAGGTGTTTGGAAAATAGGTAATAAATACATTTTTGGTGTACTGTTGAAGGCATTCCTTGTGATAGGAATAGATCAGCCATCTTGCTGTTACAAGATGAAGTTCTGGGGGTCTCACGCATAACGTGGTGACTATAGTTGACAGTGCTGTATTATGTAGCTGAAATTTGCTAAGGGACTAGAATATAAATGTTCTCTCTCAAAAAAAGTAACTATATTAGCTGATGCATGTATTAATTAACTCACTGGGGGACATCCTTTCACAATGATTTCATATATCAAACCATCACCCTGTATGGTTTAATATCTTACAATTTTATTTGTCATTTATATCTGAAGAAAGTTGAGAGAGGGAAGAAGAGATGGTACAAAAAGTGAAAGATGGATCAGCCCTAAAAGGTGTTATTGTGAGCTATTTCCTAATGATAGCTTTGGGGTCACGGTGTTGTGACGCGGATGCCAGGTGAATAATTAATAGTGGAAACTCATCTCTCAGAATGAAACAAGGCAGATTACTTCCAAGGGAAGCCTCATGACGACCCACCTAAACTTGTCAGCAAAAGTGACCACAGTTTTACACCACTGAAACTTGGGAAAGAAAAGGCAGAATGCAAGCAGATTGCAAAACAAAACAATAAAAAACGACCTGTAATTCCAAGGTGAATTCAGATATGAAACCGACTCGTTCCGAGTTGAGTACCCCTGCAGATTCAGCCTCTGTCACGTAGATCGTGCCTCTGTAATTGATGGCTGAGACAGATTTATTTGGCAATGCTAAGGGTTTCTCGTGGAAAGTTTGAAACGGCAGAGGCTCCTGAAAGTCGTCACAAAGTTTAAATTAGGAAAGGCTTGGCTGATGACAGGTACTGAAGATGCACTTATTCACAGGGGCTGCTGAGGCCGTGGGAACAGGCAGGAGGGCCTGGGTCGGCTCCCACCATTAGTGCGTTCCAGCCACGTGATGCTCCGGGAGAAGCATGATCAAGTCATGAGGGTGGGGGCTGGGGTGAGCAGGGAGAGTGAGTGGCATGGCACAGGGGAGCCGAGAGGCCAGCACTCAGCACAGGTCAGAAATCCAGCACCAGGCTGGATCTGGGAATAATTGTGCAAAGTGACTTGTGACCAAGGCACTATGGAGTTCATGTGCAAATGAAAGCCCAGCGCTTTAGAGACTCCAGACACTAGGAGCATGGAGAGGGAAGACGAGCCTATCTTACACTCAACTGCCCATTCGTTTTTCTACGGTTGTATCGCTAATGCCAGAGTCCGAATAGTCGAAGCTGTGGTTTTTCCGGTAGCAGTGTATGGATGAGAGAGTTGGACCATAAAGAAGGCTGAGTGCCAAAAAATTGATGCTTTCAAATTCCTGTGCTGGAGAAGACTCTTGAGAGTCCCTTGGACTTCAAGGGCATCAAGTCAGTGAGTCTTAAAGAAAATCAACCCTGAATACTCATTGGAAGGACAGATACTGAAGCTCCAATACTTTGGCCCCCTGATGTGAAGAGCCAACTCATTGGAAAATCTTTCCCAGAAGCTGAGAAAGATTGAAGCCTTCCTCTCTGACTTCTGGTTACTACTTGGGGTCAGCTGGAAAGAATGTAGCTTCCCATCTACAATAAGTGCTGGGCAAACTGATGTCATGATTTTTCATAAACTCCTCAGAGAGCAGGGGTTTCAGGGCTACAAGCGAGCCCCAAATCTAAGGACAAACAGATACCTGCAGGCAAGCACTGTTTGCTTACCCAGGGCAAACATAACCGTGGGCACAGGCCAAAGAACTGCCTAGAATTGGTCATGCATTTGGGGGTCGGGTGGTGCTAGTGGTAGAGAACCCATCTGCCAATACAAGATATATAAGTGAGGCGGGTTTGATCCTTGGATCGAGAAGCTCCCCTGAAGCATGAAATGTCAACCCACTCCACTATTTTTGCCTGGAGAATCCCGTGGACAGAGGAGCCTGGTGGGCCACAGTCCATGGTGTCACAAAGAGTTGGACACGACTGAAGCAACTTAGCATGCGTCCATGCACAGGCTGAAGAGACTGTGGAGGTCTTGGGGGCAGCCAATATGGAAACAGTTTACAGCCACTGGTAGGCTCTGGACTCCTCTGGTTTCTCACAAGAAATACAGGTGAGGGTCTGGAGGAGGCATCCGTAACTGTGCAGGGTGGGAGGGGAGGAGTGGACCGTGGTTACTGTTCGGGGAGCGTGAGCCCCACTTCACCCACACAGTGAGAACCGTGCTCCCTGGGAGTCAGGACTGGTGAGGAGCTTTCTAGCTTTTAGGTCACTGCTCAAAACTCTTTGCAGCTGGGGGAACGGGAGTGACAACAACAAAAATCCTCTAAGCTCAGGAGAGGGACAGGAGTGTAAACTGGGGACAAGGGCTGGGAGCTCAGCAGGAGCACAGAGGGCCAGACACACGGCCTGGGAACACTGTGCCTGTCTATGCCTGAGGTTTATTCAGAGTAACAGGAGTGCCACCCTGCCCCCTGAGCAGTGGGTTCAGCACCGAATAACAAGGATAGTTGGAAACGGCAGGAGAGAGAGCCTCCTGACACCCAGGGTGGAGAGGAGGCTTAAAGCTGGGAGTGAAGCAGAAATGGAGGAGGAGAAAACCTCTGGGAAACCAGGCACCATCCTCGACACGAAAGGAAGCCGAAGCTTGGGGTGCACTCAGTAAGGATGGCAATGGCGACCCCCAAACCCATCTCAGCTTTCGCCCTTGACTGACTCAAACCCCACACCAAAGACTCAGCGGACAGAAACATGAGCCCGTTTCCAGGCATAAAAATCTATTTACCTCGATCTTTGCTGTCCTACACAAAATGTGTGGCTTTTAAGAAAATATTACAAGGCATACTAAAAAATCAAACCCCACACAACACACTGCCAAGACGAACAGAACCAGACTCAGTTAGGACACAGATGTTGGAACTCATCAATACAATTTAATGTAACTATTAAAAGTAATGAAAAAGAGGATAAGTATTCAGTATCAGTTTAGTCGCTCAGTCGTGTCCACCTCTTTGCCACCCCTTGGACAGCAGCACTCCAGGCCTCCCTGTCCATCACCAACTCCAGAACTTGCTCAAACTCATGTCCATCGAGTCAGTGACACCATCCAACCATCTATTCCTCTGTCATTCCCTTCTCCTCCCACCTTCAATCTTTCTCAGTATCAGGGTCTTTTCAAATGAGAGTTTCAGCTTCCACATCAGTCCTTCCAATGCATATTCAAGACTGATTTCCATTATAATTGACTGGTATGATCTCCTTTCAGTTCAAGAGACTCTCAAGAGTCTTCTCCAACACCACAGTTCAAAAGCATCAATTCTTCGGCGCTCAGCTTTCTTGATAGCCCAACTCTCACATCCAAACATGACTACTGGAAAAGTATAAGTATTAGATGAATAGTTTCAGAAAAGAGATGGAAATAAAAAAAAACAAATGGAAATACTAGAAAGATATAACACAAGGATGACAATGAAAAATGTTATAGGTAGATAGATAGACATTCTGTTTATCTACTGTACCTACCTCCATATCTGCATTTATATCTTTATATATGTCTGTCTACATCTTTATCTATAAAATAATTTTCCAGGATCCATTGCTGTGTCAATATAAACATTTGTAAGCCAAAGGAGCAGAAGTGTTATAATAAGGAAGTACAAAAGAAATATCCTGATAAAAAGATCTGCATTCAAATAATATACTTGCAGACTTCTCTGGCTAGCATATATTAGAAAAGAAAATCTTACTGAAACCAACAGAATAAATTGGCATTCAGTGTGTTAGTGAGTGATTATCAGAAACATATTTTTCGAGCTTAACAATTATATCAGACATATATTTATTGAGAGTCAGCTGCATTCCTGGCAATGAGGAGGTAAAGAAAGTTAGACCCTGCAAGTCCTACTTCTTCTAGGTCTCCTTTGCAAATTTAAGGCCATATTCTACCTCCAGTGAATAGGGATGTCAGTTAGGATGTGTCATATTTAAGGTCATGATCCACCTTCAGTGATTAGGGATGTCAGTTACTGCGTCTCTTCATTCTAAGGTCTTAGAGATTAGAAGTTATTTGGTTTTGGTTTCATTTAGGGATGTACCTTTAGATATCACTTTGCCAACAAAGGTCCATACAGTCAAAACTATGGTTTTTCCAGTAGTCATGTGTGGCTGTGAGAGTTGGACCATAAGGAAGGTTGAGCACCAAACAACTGATGCTTTTGAATTGTGGTGCTGGAGAAGACTCTTGAGAATCCCTGGGACTGCAAGGAGATCATGCCGGTTAATCCTGAAGGAAATCAACCCTGATTATTCATTGGAAGGACTGATGCTGAAGCTGAAGTTCCAATACTTTGACCACCTGATGTGAACAGCCGACTCATTGGAAAAGACCCTGATGCTGGGACAGACTGAGGGCAGGAGGAAAAGGGGGTGACAGAGGGTGAGATGGTTGGGTAGCATCACTGACTCAATGGACATGAGTTTGAGCAAACTCTGGGAGACAGTGAAGGGCAGGGAAGCCTGTTGTGCTGCAGTCCACGGGGTCACAAAGAGTAGGATATGACTTAGCGGCTGAACGGCAACATGAAAGTTGTAATTTTTCCCTTTTGAAAATTATGCTGTAACAGACTTGAGCTCAGGTCTTCTGTTTCCAATCCCAGGACTAATTAACTATTGGAATTCAAAGGACTTAAATAGATCTTGCTTCTGTCAACTGTCAGCTCCATAAGAGACCACCCAAAGTACATAGATCAGATATATTGCAGGAAGGACAAGCACTATTCCACCAGCAAAAAAGTATTTACACACATGCACAGTTTGGAAAGAAATAAAATGATCTTTATTCACAGATGACGTGATTGCTTAAGTAGATAATCCATAACATAAGGGATTTGCCTTAATGAGCCATTTTAGCACGATCTCTGAGTATAACAAAGAGAAAATAGAAAAAGATACCATTTTTAACTTATTCAAAACATGTAAAATACTTAGGAATAAATGTGATGATAGATGTACAAAATATCTAGAAAGAAAACTATAAAGCTTTAGTGAGAGAAATAAGACTTAATTAAATATATGCATTTAGAAGGTCCCAATAGTTCACAGATTAGTTTATCCCCAGTTGACCATTAGATTAAGTAGAATTCTGGGCGGTGTTGCTGGAAACCAGCAAACTGACTCCAGAACTAGTAAGCTGCCTCCAGAACTCATTTGGAAATACAAAGGACCAAAATTAGCCAAAAAAAAATCTTGGAAAACAACCAAGTTGGGAGAAACAGAGTCCCAGGTAATATTCAGGAAAGTGTAGTTCTGAAAGTGGTATTGGCGTAAAGTAGACAGAAAGTTTATAACAAAATGGCGTGCAGCAGAACATGGAGAGGTGGGCTTTTCAGTCAGAGGAGCTGAGTCAGTGTGGCATCTCTGAGGAGCCAAACGCCCCTTTCCTCTGTCCGCTTCAGCTCCTGAGAAGACCACCCCTAAACTTGTTGGTTACGGAAGCTGAATTTATTAGATCCACGTTTTGACAGAAGTCAAGTAAGCTATATGGAGCTTGGAGATTTGGACTGAAGTGGCCAAAGCTAAATCTTTCAAGGCTGGGGACTGAAGATCAGAAAAACGCATGACATCATCATTCCGGATGGGCGGACAGAGTCTTGAAGCAAGTCTAGGTGAGCACACTGAGTTTTGGTAAGTCAACCGCTTGCTCAGATAGGAAAGTGATTATCCTGACGGGAGATGGTTTCCTAGATAAATAAAGTATTTTTCCTGGAGAAGCTGGTCTGAAGGACTTTCCTGGTACAAACGGTTGCCTTGCCCCAGACAGCCTCATTTCTCGGCCCTGCTTATTAACTACGTGACTGCCATTTTTGTGAATTCCACCTCCTTCCGCACGACTTACAGTTGAACAACAAAAACAGCGAAATGATATGAAAAGCAGTGCAGACAAAGGTCAGCCTGAACGGACAGCTGTTCACACTAACAAAGAGAAGTGAAGAAGGAGGATGTTAGTCTGGAGTGCGCACGGCTTGTTCAACTGTCTTTCGAAACGTCCGCCGGGGAATTTTTCTTGGTGTCAAGCTTAAGCCCTCCGGACGGCAGTCAAGCAGCACGTAAAGCCGGATGGGTGCTAGCTCCCTTCCCTCGGGGCCAGACTGAGATCTTAACGGACAGGCCAGGCCCTGTGTTCTTTCTTTCCTCAGTGCAGCCGGAGTGGGAGCACATCTGTTCTGAGGCTGACGGTCAGGAATGGGATGCTTGCAGTTCTCGCCGGCGCCCTTCGCTCCAGGAAGCCTAAATTCATCCCATTCCCCCTGACTACACATGTGTGGTGGGACATTCGCTGCAAGGTGCTTCTAACATGGGTTTCAGCTGACATCCTCTCTGCTAGTTCCAGAAATCCAAATTAGCCTGTTGCTGGCAGAGGATTAGGGACTGCTCTTTCAAGCAGTCTTTCACTCTGCAGTTTTATTTTCCATTCGTTTCGCCAAGAGAGTATCTTTTTCCAGAAGTTTCTCCTCTGCTCTCCCTGCCCTCCTCTTCTTTCATTTTAGTTTTTTTTTTTTCCCCTCCCTTCCTGGATCCAACCGTATCTTCACTAGAGCCTCTTGCTGTTTCTTATTTTTGTATATTCTTACACGGTTGGTCTCTTTCATCTCTACACTTTCATCTCTGATTTTAAAGTCTTTGACCGGCAGCCACAATGTTTATAAATTAAGCACTACCCATGAGATGGGTAAATGACTTGCTTTGCTCAATCACACTCCACCGAATGTTTAGATTTTCTTGGATCTCATAAATTTGAGATGTAGATTCTCGGAGTAACTCTCGTTCATTAGCTATTGATTGCGTAGACCCTCTTCCTAATGAGAGTTTTGTGTTCTCTTCCATCAGAGAAGTATGAATAAGAGGAGGCAACCGCCTTCTGCAATCCTTTATCATTTCAATTTAGTGCCTCCAAGATTACGCTGTGTATCCTGCTTATGTGCAGGAGGCTTAACGCCGGGTACCAATCCATCACCCAGTATGTCCATGGGGCTAGAGGAAACCTCTTTGGCCCTAGTAGCAGTAGGAGGAGGAGAAGCCGGGGCCAGTTAGACTGTCACCCCACATCCCCGTTCCCTTGCCTGGGTCTGCCACACAGGCTTGTGATTTATCTTGTTTACAGCTTTGGAACTTTGGCTGTCTCTCCACTCTCAAAGGTCTTGCCACTTCCCGCAGGAAGAGTGGCTGCATAGCCCCAGGGTCGGTGGTTACCCTGCGCTGCTTGGGCATTTCCAGGGAGGGCGGTTGGGACGGCGGTTTGAGCCTGTGGAAACCCTGCCTGGTGACCTGGAACCCAGGGATTAGTTGAGAATTTTTGTGGCGTTAGTTCACGCCTCTCTAGTTTACATGTTTTTAAAAAACACTTCTTTTCTTTGGTTTTTCTATGAGGTCGAAATATCCATGACTTACCACTAAGGCGTGTTGTTGTTTGGGCTTTTGTTTTATTTATTTATTTTCCTTATTTATTTATTTGTATCAAAGCACAGCTGACTTATAGCAGTGCCAGTTCCTGTTATACGGCAAAGTGATTTGGTTATGCATACATCCACATTCTTTTTTTAACATTCTTCTCCATTATGGTTTATCACAGGATATACTTTTAAATTGGAGTGTAATCGCTTAACAGGGTTCTGTCGGTGTCTGCTGTACAGCAGCGTGAGTCAGCGGTGTGCCCACATTATCTTCTCCCTCTTAAGCCTCCCTCCTTGGCCCCCATCCCAGCCCTCTAGGTCATCACCCAGCACTGAGCTGAGCTCCCTGTCAGCACAGCAGCTTCCCACTAGCTATCTGTCCCACACGGTAGTGCATATATGTGATGCTGTGTGCGTGCTAAGTCGCTTCAGTCACGTCTGACTCTTTTCGACCCCAGGGACTGTAGCCCACCAGGCTCCTCTGTCCATGGGATTCCCCAGGCAAGGACACTGGAGTGGGTTGCCACGCCCTCCTCCAGGGGACCTTCTCAGCCCAGGGATCACACCCCGTCTCCTGCGTCTCCTGCACTGGGCAGGCGGGTTCTTTACCCCTGGCGTCACCTGGAAAGCCCTGTGTCAGTCCTACTCTCTCTTAATACAATGTCCGAAATGGGTGCTCTCCCTGAGCACTGAATAAGCATCTTTAGGGAGTGATGGACAAGTTCAATATTATTTCTCCCTTAGATCTTGTGTTCATCAGGTGACCCAGTAGTAAAGAATCCTCCTGCCAATGCAGGAGACTCAGGAGACCCCAGTTCAATCCCTGGGTCAGGAAGATCTTCTGGAGGAGGGCGTGGTAACCCACTCCAGTGTTCTTGCCTAGAGAATTCCATGGACAGAGGAGCTTAGTGGGCGGCCATCCATGGGATCACAAAGAGTCAGACACGACTGAGCAACTGAACACCCATGCAGGCAACTGTTAGAAGAGAGTAGGTTTCTCAGGAGAAAGATCTCTCAAATGAATAACACGCAACAATTATATTTTCTTCATGTTTTATTTGTACTACCACTTGAACCTATTCTCAGTTATAAAATGAATAAAATAAGGGCTGACTCTGGGCCTTCCTTGTTGGAATTAGAGGTTATGGAGTTATCAATATTTGTTTTTAACTTGAGAATCAGTGGCCTGGAAATCCAGAGAACTATGGTTTCAAATCTTTGTATCTATTTGTTTGTTAAAGGGAGTTTATCCACTGGGGTTAGGGGCCTTAGCTGAGGCCGTGACACTAAGTATAACAATAATGTCTGGGCTCCAAACCATAAAAATGACTTGTCCGAAAGAGGTGGTTGCAGCCATTTTTTCTATGTAGATTCTGTCCCTAGAATACAAAGGAGTAAGGAAGAGAGTAAGGAGAAAGAAGAAGAAGATAAAAATTCTATATCATATTTGCTGTGTTGTAGTGAAGTATTACTAATATGCAGTAGTAATCTAGGATCTTACTCCCCTGAGTTGCTTTTAGAAAACGCTGATGTAAATAATCATAAAGCCTTTCTCCAAGAGTAGAAATGATTCAAACCTTAAGTACAAAAAGTAGGTTAAAAGTATTTACTCCTCTTGAAGGCCTCTGCTTAGAGAAGAAAACAAATGAAAATAACAGCCAGGATTCAATGTGGATAACTTGATGAATTTTTTCACGACCAGTCTGTGGATCTTGTAATTTCTCTAGCTCTCATCTTCCGCTGTGGAGGCCTAGGAATATATACATCCTTATCGTTTGGATTAAGCTTTTGCTTTTAATGTGCTTGAGTTTTCATGCGA
The DNA here is from genome assembly GCA_007570785.1 of Antilocapra americana. Taxonomy (NCBI): domain Eukaryota; kingdom Metazoa; phylum Chordata; class Mammalia; order Artiodactyla; family Antilocapridae; genus Antilocapra; species Antilocapra americana. Next base: position 2,303,585 of record ML663574.1, read on the forward strand.
GTTATAGCTTCATTATCGTGTTATGATAATGCTTCATGTCCTATGCTCTGTGCCTGCCAAGTCGCTTCGGTCGTGTCCGACTCTTTGCGACTCCACGGACTGTAGCCCCACCAGACACATCTGTGCAAGGGATTCCTGAAGCAAGAGTACTGGGGGCGGTTGCCTTTGACCTATACGAAGACACCCTAAACACATTTCTACCCAGTACATCATTTGAATCTCAAAGCTATCAGGAGAGTAGGTAAAAGAAACCCAACTCTCTATATTTTATGAGAAGCATGAAATTTCAAGACACTGCAACTTCTTTAACTTCAGGGTCACATCTCTATAGATCGTGGACTGCATGTTAGAATCTTTGTGCCTTTCTAGTGTAGCTTGTTCCAGTATTATTAACTATAAAAGTTTCAAGGAAAATTTTTTTTAAATTCCACTTACTTTTTTTCAATGCCATTCCTCCCTCCTCCAAATTAAAAAAAAAAAAAGGGATTCTCTTTAACCTGTTGCTCATCGAATGCATTTTGTGGAACTAACCAAGAGAAAAAAAAAAAACTGGAAGAAAAAAATAGCAAAATGTCACCCTCTTTAACTGCACTGATTTAAGACATAACAAGGGAAATGGAAAAAATTGGGCTATCCTGACAGATAATTTTGTTTGCCAAACTACAGGCAGATCAGGATTTAAGAAGCTTAGCCTTAAACTCCTGGAAAATAAGAGACTTCTTCCAACTGGAAATTTTGTAAAGAAAAAAAAAGCCTTTCAAAAGTAGGACACTGCAGATCAGTGATATGGTACAAATGCAAAAGTTACTAAAGAGAGTGTCATCCATCAGACTCTAGGTACACTTCCTATCATGTCTAGAGGCATTCCATATGTGTTGGTAAGCGTCATTACTGCCAGTGGTGCAAACATGATATATACTCTCAACAATTTCAAATGGTCTCTTGCAATTTAAGACCATTAAAACCCACTGAAATCCATGGGGCTATAGTATAAACAGAGACATATAAGCATGCATGCACTAAATGTCTTCAACAGCGACCAAAATGTTAAATCGATTTTATGAGAACTTGGTTTTCCAGCCACTGAGTGGCTGTAAATGTTAAATGTTTTTACAGATTGTTGCTTCCCCAGCTGCTGAACGGCCTTAAATGTTATCACACACACACACACACACACACACACACACACACACACACACACACACACCACACACTCGCATTCTCCCATTTCCAGCTGTTAAGCCTCTCTGTACATTTTTATGAAGTTTTTCCTCATTCTTCCACTTGCTAAATCTATTTATATTTTACTCACAAAAGCAAGTGCAAAGTTGTCTTGGCATCGCCCAGCTTTTATTTTTATTGTATTTTTTTAACTACAAATAAAAATTCCATCCCTGTTTCAGTGCTTTCCAGAAAGCAGGGGCTCGAGTTATAATGAATCCAAGATGAACATTACGCGTCCATCTCAGAATTTAGATACCACAAAAGCACTCTCATTGCGGTATGCTCAGTGGGAACACTGTGCTTGTGGTGTTTCCATTGGAAATATTGTACTTGTGGTATTTTTCAATGGAAAAACTATTACCGTGGCATGACTGAGCGCGGCAGGAAATGCTGGCTGGAGTCTTGCAGCAAGTGGCCAAGAGACAGAGAGAGATGCTGAACAAGAGCCTTACATTCAGGTACGCCAGATGAGAGCCAGGGGTTAAGAAGAGGGACGATGCGGAGGATGTTTGATTTGAGAATCCAAAATGAAGTCCCTGTTCTATTATAAATGAGCAAAGAAGGAAATCCTTTCAGGCGCAGCAGAAGCTTCATAAAACATAACCCAAGATAGAAGTGGGGGTTTGAAGTAAGATTTACGCATGATAGTAGAGTGAAAATAATGAACACAAAACGAACTTGTGAGACTGTGAGCCGTATCGGTGGAGGATGTGCTTAGGGTTGAATCTGGGTGTCTGTTCACAAGCCCCAGAAAGAAGCGTGCAAGGCGGAGACAAATAAGAGGTAGATGTTCAAAGCAAAAGACCCACGGGAGAGTTTGCTGAAGAGCTTGCCTCCTGTCAGGTTTGAGGTGGACGGCTGTGCTGAACTGAACCGGCTGAAATAACCGTCTGCCCCCAGGCTTGTCCGGGTCTGGCATGGGCTTGGGTGCTTCTCCTGGTTCCCGGCTCTCCTCAGCAAGAGTCTGCTTCGGTTGGGCAGAGGCCTCCCCATCTCTCACTTACGCCTGGCAGTTTCTCCCCTTTGTTTCCTGCGAGGGCCCCCTCCTTCCTGGGAGACCCTGCCCAGAGCCCAGCTCCTCCTGGGCTTCGAGCCAAGCTCACGTCCAGCTCATCGATGAAGCGCTTCGGACCCCACCAGCCTCTGTGGATAAGCCACTCTTTCGGACTTTCCCTTGCTGGCATTTCTCTACCTGCCAGCCTGGAACGGTGTTCTTACGATCCACTGCCTTCCCAGAAATGTGCAGGCAGGCACCATAGGGTTTTTTTTTTTTTTTTTAATCCAAAATATTCTGAAAGCATTTTTTTATTGCAGTAGAATTGCTCTACAATGTACGACCCTAGGAATCGGCCGTTTGCACACATATATCCCCGCCGCCCCCTGGAGCCTCCCTGCCAGCCCCGTCCCACCCTCGTCACAGATCCCTGAGCTGAGCTCCCTGTGCTGTGCAGCAGCTCCCACTAGCTCTACACTACGCATGACAGTGTGTACATGTCAGTGCTGGGCCTCCCTGGTGGCCCAGTTGGTGAAGAATCCGCCTGTAAGGCAGGAGACCCCTGCTTGATTCCTGGGTCGGGAAGATCTGCTGGAGAAGGGATAGGCTACTCACTCCAGTATTCTTGGGCTTCCCTGGTGGCTCAGCTGGTAAAGAACCTGCCCAGAATGCGGAGACCTGGGTTCGGTCCCTGGGTTGGGAAGATCCCCTGGAGAAGGGAAAGGCTTATCCCCTCCAGTATTCTGGCCTGGAGAATTCCATGGACTGTAGTCTGTGGGGTCACAAAGAGTTTTTATTTCTTTGTGCCCTACAGCACCTAGCACGACACTAAGCTCCAAGTAAGGGCAGTTGCTGACTCACTGAAGCCAAGCAAACGGGATCTGACAGTTCTCTGAATCCTCATGGGAGGACTATTTTAGCTGCTATAACAGCGGAGCCCCCCAAATTGCAGAGCCTCACACAGCAGCAGCTGCTTTCTTTTCACATCCCATTTCCATGTAAACAGTCGCGGGGGGGGGGGGGCGGGGCTCTTCTGTAAGCTCTTACTTACCTATAAGTCTTGAGAGAGAGAACGTGCTCGGAAGGCCCAGGGACAGAGGAGCTTGTCCTGCCTGAATCCCACACACACAAAGGGGGCACACGGCAGGTGCGATTTGGCCTGGATCCTAAGGCAGTATGGTATAAACGCAAGAGCCTAGACTTTGGTGTGGGACACAAATGCCTGCCATTTGTTTAGCAAAATAAATCTGGGGAGTTTTTTAGTGTAGTGGTTAAGGGTACAAACTCTGGAGTCAGATCACTAGGGTTTGACTCCTGGCTCTATCACTCATCGCACAACCTGGGGAAATTAATGTAACTCCTCTGTCCCTTATTTCTTCTATTATAAAGTGAGGATGAAAATAAATAGACCCTGCCCCAAGGGTTTGGTGAGAAGACCCAGGAGTCAGCACGTGCGGAGTGCTGAGTGCTTGCGTTACCATCAGCCTTGCTCTGCTTACTCTCAGTGAGGCGGGGAGAATCAGCCTTTAGGAAGGATCTGAGGGGCAAAGTCAGGAAGCTTGCACGGACCTCCCACGGTGCTCCAGCGGTTCAGACTTTGCCTTCCAGGGCGCGGGTTTGATCCCTGGTTGGGGAGCTAAGATCACATGTGCCTCTCAGCTGAAAAGCCAGAAAACAGAAGCAGTGTTGTAACAGATTCAAGAAAGACTTCAAAAAACATGCAAAACGTCTAGGCTGTGGACTTCAGCTCAGAAACATTGCTTGCTTACTGGTTCACTGACTCAACCAAGAGACAGGATTGTAGGCTGCCTCTGTGAAGACTGTGCAGGAGACCTTTCTTTACCTTTATGTAGATGAACTGAACTCTGCAGATTAGGATCTGAGGGGCAAAGTCAACAGAGACCGCACATTAACTGCTTTCAAATTCTGTACTCAGTTTATTTTGCTTTTCCTTTATATGAATCTCCATGACCCCATGAAATAGCTCAGATTAGAGGGCGAGAATCAGTATGCTGTGAATAAAAATATATCTCCCTTGTAATTAACATCCTTTGCAATGTTTGGCTAAACGATATGATGACACTTAAAAAACATAGCTGCTCTGAGGGAACAGGTGCGTTTACTGCGCCTTTTCCAGAATTATTTTTAGCATCATTCCTTACCTTCCACTTCATGTAAAATATGTTTTTAGATGGCTTAAAATGATACATAAAACTAAGCTAAAAATAAGAGCGGCCGATGGGAAAAATGAAAGTGTCGAAATAAGAAAAACTCAGAGGTTCCATAGCAGTATCAAATCTGACTGTAGGTCAAGCTACCAATGGCTACAGAGGGACCACAGAAATTGGCTCTGACCATCCTGTTGGTTAAACCAAAAAGGGAAAAGCGATCTGTTCTGATACGTATAGGGTATAGGGCCCGTCAGATAGAAACAAGCGTGTCAAAAGAACGTTTTTAAACACTTGTGTTCATCTATTTATTGTTGGCCCAGCCGGGCCTTCCCCCGCTGCACAGCTTTCCCCTGGCCGCAGTGGGCGGGCTGGGTGGGCTTCCCTTGCTGCAGAGCGCGGGCTTCCGTGGTTCCACCCCCTGGGCTCAGTGGCTGCGGCTCCAGGCTCTAGACCTCAGACTCCATAACTGCGGCCACGGGCTTAGTTGCCCTGCAGCGTGTGGGGTCTTCCCGGACTAGGGATTGAACCCGCGTCTCCTGAATTGGCAGGTGGACTCTTTACCACTGGAGCACCAGGGAAGCCCCCAAAAGAACACTTCTCGCCAGCCTTCTAAATGCCTTATTGTTCTCTGAACTCACAAACGTTGTTTCTAAGCTGCTTTTGTGTACGCACCTGACTTCTGTTTTATTATCTATATCCATTTACTAAAACAGGCTTCTCTGCTGGCTCAGACAGTAAAGGATCTGCCTGTAATGTGGAAGGCCAGAGTTCGATCCCTGGGTTGGGACGATCCCCTGGAGACAGGAATGGCTACCCACTCCAGTGTTCTTGCCTGGAGAATCCTGTAGACAGAGGAGCCTGGTGGGCTACAGTCCATGGGTTGCAAAGAGTCAGACACGACTGAGCAACTAAGCGCGTGCACACACACATTTACTAAATCATAGGATCCCTGAAGACAGAGGGCCTCGTGTGTCCACTTTTGTAGAACACTGTACCTCACATAACACGGGGCCTTCATAAAATGTTTCCACAGTGAATTAGTTAGTGAAACTTTGAGACGTATGTTCAAAGAAGGAAGCCTGTTTGAGCAGACAGCCCACTTGCAGAGAAACTAGCCAGATAGGCAAGCTAACTGGTGAACTGTGTTTGAGAAGATGAAAGAAGTGGATCTCCCTGTTTGCACGGAAATAACCGCCATGGTGACTTATTATCATTTTCACACGACGAGAAAAGATTGGCTGTCAGAAGATAATCGCTTGCTAAGAAGGGAGAAGTTACTGAATCCAGATTCTTCATTCCAAAGATCAGTCAACATCTGAATCTCAATAAGACAATAATCTAACTTCACAGGGCAAATGTGTTCATTTGCTTTAAAACCAATATTCATGAATAACAAGCTCCCTTGATATGCTCTTGCTAAGTCCCTTCAGGCATGTCCAACTCGCTGCAACCTCATGGCTGGTAGCCCGCCGGGTTCCTCTGTCCATGGGTTTCTCCAGGCAAGAATAGTGGAGTGGGTTGCCATGCCCTCCTTCAGGGGATATTCCCCATTATATGAAATGATGAATTTTATGGCATGTTAATTCCATCTTCATTAAAAAATAGTGTTTTGAAAATTTATATATCCAAACACTCATGTAAATTGTTCAACTTTTTTCATATGTGCCTCAGAATCGTTTGTTCATTAGCCCTCCTTGTTTTCACACTTACTTTGATTTAATATCTGAGACCACGTTTTTTGTCTTCTTCAGATTAGCAATCCTGATTTTCGTAATCCTGGCTTTGACAGTGGTCTTTCTCCAGCTTTCCAGTTCCAGTCTTGTTGTTAATTCTAATATAGAAGACTAACTCCCCATCCTAGCAGCTAAGACACTGCCCCCTGATGCTTTTCCTTACCCGACTCCAAGGTTGGCTGGGCAGGGGAATTGTGCAGAGAGATTTGATTGGAGTTAGGTAAACTGGGCACGTTGCACAAGTTACATGCTTTTTAAAAATGTTTTATATTTATTTATTTGGCTCTGCTCCACCTTAGCTGCAGCTCTTGGGGCCTTCAATCTTTGTTGTGGCTTGCAGGATCTTCAGTTGTAGTGTGTGGGATCTAGTTCCCCAAGCAGGGATGAAACCCTAGCCCTCTGCCCTGGGAGCACGGTGTCTTAGCCACTGGGCCACCAGAGAAGTCCCTATACGAGTTACATGCTCCCAAGGCTGAACCTGGGCTTCCCAGGTGGTGCTAGTGGTAAAGGACTTGCCCACCAATGCAGGAGACGTAAGAGACCCAGATTCAATCCCTGGGTTGGGAAGATCCCTGGAGGAGGGCAAGGCAACCCACTCCAGTATTCTTGCCTGGAGAATCCCATGGACAGAGGAGCCTGGTGGGCTATAGTTCATAGGGTCACAAAGAGTCAGACAGGACTGAAGCAATTCAGCATTCAAGGAGGTGGGAGGAGGGATGGACAAAGGAAGCGGGGAAGAACATGAGCATGTGCAAGAATGGAGTGGAAGAGGGGACTGACAGGTCTGGGATCAAGACAGAGCAGCAAAAGCCAAGTTACATTTTTAGTACCAACCAGCGCCGCTTCCTGCCATTTAGTTTCTCAGAATTTCTACTGGAAGGTTATATATTATGATAAATCGTTGCATGGTACCTGGCATAAACACTTTATAAATTATAAGGATGGTGCTATGACTTTGTGTTTTGTTTTTGCTTCTTAGAGACTCTTGCTTCCAAGCTGGTTCATGAATCATCCTCACTATCATCTGCGAGAGGTGGGGACCAGCATCCTAGTTTTATAAATGAGACCGCTGAACAGCGAGCAGGATCCTGGGACTTGCTCAAGGTCACAGTTAATGTGCCCTTGGCCTTTTCCTTGGGCTGTGATTTTGTCCTGAGACAGAGCAAATCCTGCTGGATCTGGATAGAAGCTGGGAGCTCACAGAGGGTGATAAAATCTAAGAGAAGCAAAAGGGAGATGTGAATTAAGAAGTAGAAGTGGAGGCAAGGTGGGTGCCAGGAAAATCGAGGTCAGCTGAGGAAACCTCTGAAGAAATAAGGCAGATCCGGACGGGACCAAGACCTATCTTTAGTGATCTGAATTGGCAGGGCTGAGCCTACAAATCAGCCCAGCAAGAAGAAAGAAGGGCAGGGCGCCTTCGATGGATGCCAGTGCCTTGGAGCTTGGACTGGAAAAGCTGAGCCAGTCTGGGCGCCTGAGCAACTGGAAGAAGGGGCCAAGTGGGGCAAATCTCACAGCAAAAGTATTTGTGGAAATATGGTTTTTACCTCTTGCCGTGGTGAATTGTCTGGTAGCTTCATCGGGGGGCACGAAGACATAGAAAGACCACTTGGAGTCAAGCTCATTTGCAGGGTGAGGGCTCTTTAAACACTGGTAAATTCACTCTCAAGGAAGGACAGTAGCTTGTAGGGAATGGTCATCAACCTTGAAGACCCCCAAACAGCCAGAATCTACTTTGTCCTAAAACCAATCTTCCTTTCTGCTGAATCCCAATAGCACAAAGTCCTCTGAGAGTTGTCAGTTATTATGTACCATTGAACAACAACAGTTATACAATATTGCAGATCATCTTTTTGTGTATTTATGCTGTACCCTATTTGTTGTTGCCGTTCAGTCACTAAGTTGCATCCGACTCTTTGTAGCCCGCCAGGCTCCTCTGTGCTTCACCATCTCCCAGAGATTGCACAAACTCTTGTCCTTTGAGTGGGTGATGCCATCTGACCATCTCATCCTCTACTGCCCTCTTCTCCTTTTGTCTTCAGTCCTTCCTAGTATCAGGGTCTTTTCCAACAAGTCGGCTCTTTGCATCAGGTGGCCAAAGTATTGGAGCTTCACCATCAGTCCTTCCAATGAATATTCAAGACTGATTTCCTTTAGGATCGATTGGTTTGATCTCCTTGCTCCCAGGGACTCTAAAAATTTTCTCCAACACCACACTGTGAGAACTGTCTCCCCTCCTAGATTATAAACTTTTGCCAAGATAGGTGTGGATATTATTTTGGTTTATTTTTCCTATGGACATTGCTTGTCCATTGGACCCATTTATCAAATCTTGATTGATTGACCTCTTGCATCAAGCATAGGAATGATTCTCACAAATGGGCCCTGTTTGAGCCCAGGTGGCCAGCGCAGATGGGCAGATACTGTGAAGCAGATACTGAGGTGGGAATTACAGCTCAGGGTGTTGAGCGAGGTATACTCTTGGGACCAACACCTGAGGAAAAAGGAGAGGCAGACAAGGCAGAGGATGCCGCTGAGCTGCCATGGGCCTGATGATGGCCTGGGGGCCGCAGAGCTGGAGTGATGTTTCAGGCTTGTCTCAGGCTGGGCTGACGTGGACAGGACCCTACTTCCCCATCAGTCAGCTGCCGGACATGGGGAAGGGTGGGCCGTGGGGGCAGCAGCTGTTTGAAGGGGCTGATTCTCAGTGACTGAGGAGAAACCAACCGTTCTTTAGGGCAGGGGAGTGTCTGTCTGCAGCCCGTGCCCACTTATGCTGGGGAACTCCAGACAGACAGACGTGCTCCCTTTCAAGGTAGGAGCTATTCATTTCTTCTGCTTGCAGCCCCTCTCTGAGGCCACAGACAAGGGTTTCAGGGTCCACTGTTACGTTCACCATTTCCTGGTCAAGCTCAGTTCAACTACATTTGTTAGGGCAGTTTTAGAATTTGCTGTCAGCACCTAGAAAAGAAGTTTTTGAAAATTCAGATACTGCCTTTACCACTGTCAGGACACTTTCAGGCTTCCCTGGTGCCTCAGTGGGAAAGAATCCACCTGCCAATGCAGAAGACCTGGGTTCGATTCCTGAATTGAGAAGATACCCTGGAGAGGAGGCAACTCATTCCAGTATTCTTGCCTGGAGAATCCCATGGAGACAGGAGCCTGGCGGGCTGCAGTCCCTGGGGTCACAAAAGATTCAGACACGACTAAGTGACTAAGCACACAGGACATGTTCAGACTAAGTCCCCAAGATGCTACACGGTCTAAGGAAACGCTGGCTGAGATGGGACTTTTACTCAATTGCAATTGTTCGCTTTTTCTAAGATGACTTCAAGTATCAATACATTCTGAATTGAAAACACGCGTTTGGAATGGGCAGGGGCACACTGCTATATTTTTTTTCCTTTCTTTTTTTTATTGTTTTTGGCATACAATGTCATGATATCACCATGGGTTTACATATGCTCCCCCTCCAGAACCCCCCTCCCTCCTCCCTCACCCCGGGAAATCTCGCTGCACCAGCCCCGAGCATCAATCCTGGGCTGGCGATTGATTAGACATATGATAATTAACTTGTTTCAATGCCATTCTCCCATATCATCCCACCCTTACCCTCATCCACAGAGTCCACGAGTCTATTCCATACATCTGCATTCCTTTTGCTGTCTCGCATGTTGGGTTCTCGTTACCGTCTTTCTAAATTCCATACATATGTGTTAATATACTGTATTGTTACACTGCTATATTTAACGTGGGTAGCTAACAAGAACCTGCTATAGAGCACAGGAGCTCTGCTTAACGTAATGTAACAACCTAGACGGGAAAAGGATTTGAAAAAAGAAGAGGTACCTGTATGTGCATCACCGAAGTACTTTGCCGACCCCTGAAACTACCACAACGCTGTTAATCAACCGCACTCTAAAATAGAAGGTTAAGAGGGCGAAACTAAGATGGCGGAGGAATAGGACGGGGAGAACACTCTCTCCCCAATAAATATACCAAAAGAACTTTTAAAGGCCGAGCAAACTCCAAAAAACAGGAACTGAATGCTGGCAGAGGACATCGGGCATCTGGAGAGGTGACCCAGTGCCGACGTGAGGAGAATTTTTAAGTCCCATATGACCTTGCTATTTTTTTTTTTCTTCTTCTTATTTCTTTTTTCTCCTTTATTTTTATTTTCCGGTTTTTTTTTTTTTTAAGTATTTTTGAGAACCCAGTCTTTACTCTAGATTTTTAATCTTTGCTCATTAGTACCTGGTATCAACTTTGTACCTTTCAAGATCCAAGCACCAGTACCCACTGCTACCTGGGAATGAGATCATTGGCTTGACTGCTTTCTCCCCATTCTTATCTCTTGCTAGTAACAGTGAGGAAACCTAGACTCACCCACCAGAAAACCACACAAGCCTTTCCACCCAGGAAACTTCGACAAACCACGCATCCAACCCCTCCCATAGAGAGAAATCCCCACAATAAAGGGACAACACAGCAAGATAAACAAGATGAAAAGGCAGAGAAATACCCAGCAAGTAAAGGAACAGGATAAATACCCCCTAGACCAAACAAAAGACGAAGAGATAGGAAGTCTACCTGACAAAGAATTCCGAATAATGATAGTGAAAATGATCCAAAACCTGGAAAATAAGTTGGAGTTACAGCTCAATAACCTGCAGGCAAGGATTGAGAAGATGCAGGTAAGCTTTAACAAAGACTTAGAAGAAATGAAAAAGAGACAAAATACAATGAATAATGCAATAAATGAGATCAAAAACACTCTGGAGGGAACCAACAGTAGAATAACAGAGATAGAAGACAGAATAAGTGAGGTAGAAGACAGAATGACAGAAATAAATGAAACAGAAAGGAAAAATGAAAAAAGAATTAAAAGAAATGAAGACAACCTTAGAGACCTCTGGGACAATATTAAACGCACCAATATTCGAATCATAGGAGTCCCAGAAGAAGAAGACAAAAAGAAAGACCATCAGAAAATTCTTGAAGAGATAATTGTAGAAAACTTCCCTAAATTGGGGAAGCAAATAGCCACTCAGGTCCAAGAAACACAGAGAATCCCAAATAGAATGAACCCCAAGCGGGACACCCCAAGACACATATTAATCAAATTGGCAAATATCAAATACAAAGACCAAATATTAAAAGCAGCAAGGGAGAAGCAAAAGATAACTCACAAGGGGAATCCCATAAGGATAACAGCTGATCTCTCAACAGAAACGCTTCAGGCCAGAAGGGAATGGCAAAACATACTTAAAGTCATGGAAGAAAACAATCTACAACCCCGACTACTCTACCCAGCAAGGATCTCATTCAAATTTGAAGGAGAATTCAAAATTTTCTCAGACAAGCAGAAACTGAGAGAATTCAGCAATACCAAACCAGCCCTCCAACGAATGCTAAAGGATCTTTCCTAGATAGGAAACACCGATGGGATAGATAATCTGGAGCCCAAAACAATAAAATAAATGGCAGCGGGATCATACTTATCAATAATTACCTTAAATGTAAACGGGCTGAATGCCCCAACCAAAAGACAAAGATTGGCCGATTGGATACAGAAACAAGACCCCTACATATGTTGTCTACAAGAGACCCACCTCAAACCTAGGGACACATATAGACTGAAAGTTAAAGGCTGGAAAAAGATATTCCATGCAAATAAAGACCAAAAGAAAGCAGGAGTGGCAATACTCATATCTGATAAAGTAGACTTTAAAATAAAGGCAGTGAAAAGAGATAAAGATGGACATTACATAATGATCAAAGGATCAATCGAGGAAGAAGAAATAACAATTATAAATATTTATGCACCTAACATAGGAGCTCCACAATACGTAAGGCAAATGCTAACAAATATGAAAGGGGAAATCAACAACAACACAATAATAGCAGGAGACTTTAATACACCACTCACACCAATGGATAGATCAACTAGACAGAAAAGTAACAAGGAAATTCAAACTTTAAATGAAACAATAGACCAACTAGACCTAATTGATATCTATAGGTCATTCCACCCCAAAACAAGGAATTTCACCTTTTTCTCAAGTGCACACGGGACCTTCTCCAGGATAGATCACATCCTGGGCCATAAATCTAACCTTGATAAATTCAAAAATATTGAAATCATCCCAAGCATCTTTTCTGACCACAATGCAGTGAGATTAGATATCAACTACAGGAGAAAACCTCTCAAAACTTCCAACATATGGAGGCTCAACAACACACTGCTGAATAACCAACAAATCGCAGAAGAAATTAAAAATGAAATTCAGTTATGCATGGAAACGAATGAAAATGAAAACACAACAGCTCAAAACCTATGGGACACTGTGAAAGCAATGCTAAGGGGAAAGTTCATAGCAATGCAAGCTCACCTCAGGAAACAAGAGAAAAATCAAATAAATGACCTTACTATACACATAAAGCAACTAGAAAGGGAAGAGATGCAGAAGCCCAGGTCTAGTAGAAGGAAAGAAATCTTAAAGATCAGGGCAGAAATTAATGCAAAGGAATCAAAAGTGACCATAGCAAAAATCAACCAAGCCAAAAGCTGGTTCTTTGAGAAGATAAATAAAATTGACAAACCGTTAGCCAGACTCATCAAGAAACAAAGGTAGAAGAACCAAATCAACAGAATTAGAAATGAAAACGGAGAGATCACAACAGAAAACACAGAAATACAAAGGATCATAAGAGACTATTATCAGCAACTATATGCAAATAAACTGGACAACCTGGATGAAATGGACAAATTCCTAGAAAAGTACAACTTTCCAAGACTAAACCAGGAAGAGATAGATAATATTAATAGACCCATCACAAGCATGGAAATTGAAACCGTAATCAGAAATCTTCCAAAAAACAAAAGCCCAGGACCAGATGGCTTCACAGCTGAATTCTACCAAAAATTTAGAGAAGAGCTAACACCTATTCTACTCAAACTCTTCCAGAAAATTGCAGA